>CM062812.1:331202810-331438518 GCA_031772625.1 Pinus tabuliformis
CTCGCAATTCACCATCCTGGGTAGACTTGGTATGATGTTGAATCAAAGAAATAGGTCAGGTCTCCTCATCACTACTGTCATAATATAACCATAAGGTATCCTTGAGTTCCCAAATAGATCTAGCAGGTGGGTATAAGGTGACCTTTTTCCTAGAGTCTCCATGTGAAATGTACATATCACCGGAGTGACATCCAATATAAGCATTGGTCGTGGCAAGCCATGGTCATCCCAGAATCAAAGGATGTCCTCCCACTAGATTCTTTGGTTGAAGCACAATGAAATCCGCAGGGTATTCCCATGAATCTATAGAGACAACCACGTCATCCAATACTCCATCAGGCTTGATTTTAGATATGTCTGCAAGTTCAAGCACGATGGGTGTAGGATGAATATGGCCCAACCCAAGTTGTTCCATGGTTTTCCTGGTCATCACATTGATGGCCACCCCCAGGTCTATTAATACATTAGAGACAAGGATATCACCTATCTGGACAGAAACAACTAGGTTTCTAGGATCTGTGTATTTCTCCATTAATACACATCCTATCATCAACTCAACTTATCTACCAACAAAATAAATGGTCTGAGGTTCTACTCTCTTCCCCCCTGGATTTTTAAGACATAATTCCTAAATGATCTTTGTACATATGGGAATCTCTGGGATAGCCTGAAGTAAAGGAACCTTTATACAAATATTCCTTAATTCATAAGCCAAAGTGGACTTGGTGTCACTCTTCTCTGTGACCAACCACTCTAGATTGGGGGGCTGGTTTGAAGAAGATCGTGAATCTGAAGGTACGAGAATGGGCTGAAGGGTGACATTGTTCTTTGAACTATTAGAAGTTACCTCCTCATTTTTCTCCTCAATAATCATCGTGGACTGTTTTTGTTTTTCTGGTTTAATTGCCCTTCCCAATCTCAATTGAAGCTCATTTATTCCAACTGGAAGGGTTCAATAGGTAGGAAGAGGGGATGGTCCAAGCGAATGAATCAGTTGTACCACCTTATTATTAGGATTTGGTACCGGTTGAGCAGGTAGTTGAGGTGATCTAATTGGTGGTGTCAAAGGCAATGGTGGCAATGATTGACTTTGTTGAGGTAGAGAGGGAAAAGATGGTTGTGACATATGGTGTGGTGCATAGAAAGGAGGATGTGATGGCATCTGAGTAGGATAGGAATGATATGAATGGTTTGGCCCTCACCATCCTTGTTGCAAAGGTTGAGAGGATTGTCCATGACGAAAATGATTCTCGTGCTTCCAATGTTGAGAGTGATTATAATTATTATAATAGGAATATGGAGGTTCATTATAGCCATAAAAATGTTGTTCATGAGCCATACCTGCACTTACCTATGGCCAGTGTCTTCGTGCTCCCATGGCATGTAATGGCTCAGGTTCAGAATGCTCTCCCTCAAGTACATATTTCAATCCAGGTATGGAGGGGCACTCCTCAGTGGCATGGTTCTCTGCACAAATAATACATTTATTAGAACCTTTCATATCAGTAGGACATTCTCTTAAAGGATGCTTTTTCCTACATTTTGGACAAAAAATAAACAATATCTCTTGTTCCTTTTCTAATTTTTGCTGAAATTTCAAAGAGTCTATTTGTTTGCTAACAACATTCATTATTTCAATTTTCATGTTGTCCATTTTATTCTCCAAGTCAATGATCATAGCATCTGTAGATCCCAATCTGTTAGTTTTGCTTCGACCTCCTCTAGTGGATCTAGATTTATTTCTGGAGAACTTCCTACACAAGTCACAAATTTGTTCAAAAGTTTTCTGAGCAATGTCTCCTTGTCCTAACAAATTCAGATTTTGTCTAGAATCCTCAGTAATTCCTCGTAGGAACAAGGTTCGAATAGTACTTAAATCAAATTTGTGTTTCAGCCTTTGGATTATATACAAAAAGATCTCTAGGTAATCCTCCAAAGTCTCATCATCACATTGTACAATGGTGAAGATCTCGTCCCACATTTCTCTAGTATTGGTCCCAAGGACTTACAGTGTTTCCTCCTAGTCCCATGAACCAGCGCAAGGTTGAATCCTTGAGAGTTGTAGGAAACAACTTTAATTTCTAGGCATCAAAAGAATAATAATAACTCCAACACAATATATCAAACTCGAAAAGAAATGAATCTGGGTCTTCGTGCACCTTACCATGAAAGTGTGGAACAGCTGAAGGTAAAATATTCTTCATTTGTACAGTCACTTCTAAGTTCATGATTGGAAATCCAAAGGTGGACTACTATTCATTTCCCTGGTTCTCGCTAGTCGCCTCTGCATGGTCTTCATGATCAGCCATTGTTGTGCCTCCAATCGGACCACTTCTAGAAGGTGAAGGTTGACTAATGCTGAATTGAACTTTTTGATCATTGTTAGCCTCCTTCTTCCCCTTTTCAAGTTGTATCACACCTGAATCATTGTTTCCAGAATCCAAGTGGATTGTTCTAGCATCATGAGTATGAGTTTGCTTGGACTTTCTACCTACAAAATAAGGTCCAATATGAGAAGAGTTTTTAGATTTTTCAGTATTTTGTTGGCCCTTATTGGGCTTCGAACCCCTACCTTTCTTAGGCATTCATTTTAAAAAAATCAAATCCAAAAAACAAAATTCAAATGCTTATAAAGAAAAAGAATATGTTAATTGTTGCAATGAATAAAAATATCAACACTCATAAAATCCTCAAAACAATAGAATCATACTACAGAAAAATAATAACAGACTTACCCCTATTGCAGAAAATGGAAAGTTCTTACCAATTTCAAATTGCCTCCCCGGTAATGGCGCCAAAATGTTGGGTGCAAGAATTGTGGTTACGCAAACTCCTTCAACACTTAATTGTCAACCTAGGGATTTCGTAAACTTAGAGATGAAGCACAGGAAATGCCAGAAATGATATGAACTTTTCCAAACTCTATTCCTACTTCCTTAATTGTAATCGTGTAGAACCAAAAAGAAAAGATCACCCGGCAGTTTACACCAAAAATATTCTAGTGTTGGAATGTGAAAGAAAGTACTCTTGCAGTAAAATAAATGAAAGGAACTCTCAAACTTCTTGCAAACAATATTGACTAATGAAAATGTAAATATATGTTTATCTTCAATATAGTTGTGTTCCAGGTTAATAATTGGACCCTTGAAGATATCTGACTTCTTATAGATCTTTCTCCCTCCACTAAGCTATTATTCATGTACTTCTGCAATGTGCTTGCACTAGTACCAAAACAAATTTTAGGTGTTGGAAGTATATTTTACACCTGTACTAAAGATTTATTTCTTCATGCAGGAGCTCTAAGCCTCAAGACTAGAGCACTCTGTTCTTGTATCAGGATATCGATTCCTGTACCGGAACAGAGATTCCTGCACCAAGTTTTCCAATCCTTCTTATAAGAAAATAAATAATGTGTTAACTTAGGAAAAGAACTTGCAAAGGTGAATAGAACTTTAAAATAAATTCCTCAAACCAAAAGATGCTTCAACCAATATTAATATCTAAAATAAGAATTAATTTCCAAAGTCAAAGCGCACTCTTCTTTAATCAAGGAACTTCTTCATGCAATCTAAAGAGATCATCTAATTGTGACAACAGGCTTCAATCCTGTAATAGTTATTCACACGAACTGATCTGCATTCATAACCTTCTTAACTCAGAAAGATTCTCTTTAAGAATAATTACACATAAAGTCTAATCTTTCCTAAACAGTATGAAGTACAGGTACAGATTAGTGTGTCACAACGGCGTTCAGTTTCAAATTACCAAAAGCATGTTTAGTTCGAGATATCAAGAACACTTCAGAATGAAAATCACGCACTACAGAAACGCATTAAGGCTCATCAATCATATAAGAATAAAATACTATTACTGTAATGAACCAAAGGAATCAATCTGCAAAACTGTAAATGCACTAGTGCAAGAATGCGTGCTTGCACGATCCAGGCAGAAATGAGATTAAACTTCAAGGAAAAGAAATCATAAAATTAAACTCAATCAAGCATGCACACCACGGATCTGTCACACAACGATGAAATCATATCTAAACTTTGCAGAAGAATAAAAGCATCTATTTAATTCACACTTTGCATTAAATGAAATTAACACACCTTAATTGAAAAAG
The DNA here is from genome assembly GCA_031772625.1 of Pinus tabuliformis. Lineage (NCBI taxonomy): Eukaryota > Viridiplantae > Streptophyta > Pinopsida > Pinales > Pinaceae > Pinus > Pinus tabuliformis. The sequence goes on from CM062812.1 coordinate 331,206,934, forward strand.
AAGAACACGAGGGAAAACGAGCTGGGTTGGTTGGGCCCTAGCCAACCAGCTCATTTCCCTGTTTAGGAAACGTAAAGATTCAACTCTTTAATCAACGCATCAACACAGAATTACAATGCAAGATTGAGAAATCATGGCGTGGTCCCTTTCTATTAATAATCAGCAAATGTACATCATGAGTTCGAATCCAGCCCAGAACGAGGGCGATACCAGCAAAATTACAGAAGAACGAAATTACAATATCCTTGCTATAGTTATCGCTCGCTACCATTTTCTATCTGAATCCTATATTTTATACATTCGTTCAGGCCTGCAGCCATAACCAAATTACATCAAGCGTTCCAATCTGAGCCTTTCAGCTATAACAAAATAACAATAACAATTCATACTAAGCCTTTCGGCTATAACAAAACGCTAATCTAAGTATTCGATCGATGACCCAATCTCCACCATATCCCTGACTTTTCTCTCCGCTCCGAGCCCAACTCGAGTTGATCGTTCTGGAACAAGGTGTCTACATGAGGTGGTGAGTTGTCACAGCAGTTAAGGATTCGCCAGTGGTGCAGGAATCCTACCTGCACTCAACATGCTAACGAGATGATTAATACATTTCCTATCAAATACTTTAGGAAAAGAAATATTAGTTGCAAATATTATTAAAGGTAAAAAATCTATGAAAATGATTAATTAAGCACATTTGTAACCCTTAAACATGTAATATAAAGCTAGTGTAGGAAAATGCATGATTCTTGGACTAGTGCAGGAATAGGGGGGTTTGCAAGGTTAAAATAAAGGTCTAAGGTTATGGTTTTGAAGGGAAAAGGGGTTAAAAATGAAGCAATTTAGCCTAACAACAATAATCAATGACATATTATGCATACTATAAATTGTGTGCATTACACTACTTGAAACAGTCCAAGTTAGATCATATTCTTTTCTTTCTGAGGCACTTGGTTGCACTTGTATGATTTTCTTTATGTCTAAGGCTTCCAAATTTTTCCTTGGTCCAAGTTCTCATAGTAACTTAAAGTAATTATTTAGTCCAAGATTGGTTCAAGGGTCAACTAATAAAATAAAATTCCTTATCTTTCATTGTTGAGTACATTTTCATAGTTTTAGTGACTTATTTTTAGTTCCAAATACTTATAATTATGTTTGTTTATTATTTATTATTGTTGTAATTTTTCACTTATATTTTCCAAGTATGTTGTATTTAAGTATATATCTTATACTTTTTATAAAATGTTTTTATTTATTTATTTATTATTCTTTAGTGTATATTTACATGTTCTACTCAATTTTATTATTTAAAAATAAACTTTAAAACATATGAAATTGGAAAATATTAAAATTTTAAATAAGAGCTTTTATGTTAAGATTTCAAGAATATAAAGTTTGTATTTTTCCAAAGGCTATAAAATTAAGGTGTCATCATTGCCTTACATGTCTTACAAGGTTTGAAGCGTTGTGATCGAAACATTAAAATTTCAACATCAATAGAGGGTGCAACTAAATTGTATATGGTGGAGACTACACCTCCTCCCAACGAAGTACCCACTCATGAGCCTCCTTGTGAAGAACCCAAAATTTCCCTCCGTGCTTTATTTGGAATACTAGAGCCCCAGACCTTGAAGTTGGTTGGATATACAAGCATACAAAAGTGTTTGTCTTAATAAAAAAAACAACGCCCATAATTTAATCCATAGTTTAGTAAAAGAAGAAACACATTATTGTGTCCATGAAATGCACAATTTTTAAATCATTAGCCAATGGTGGTACTATGAAATGTGGTAGTAACTGTGAGAATATGAAACTCCACATGGGGGACTATTTAATGAAAAAGAATATGCTTTCATTGACATGGGAGGTTGTGACATTGTTTTTCGAGCATAATCTTTCCTAATATTGGGCCATGTTAAAATGGATTTTATGAGTTATATTATAGATTTAATAAGGAGGTAGATAAATACACTCTCAAAGGTCTCCAACCTATTTCACTAGAAATCATCATATTCCCCCTTATGGAAAATCTCTAGAATAAGGGTCAATTAGAAATTATTGCCCAATTAAATACCATCCAATTTATGGATAATTCCCTACAGAAAATTCAGCATGATGTGTAGTTGGTTTTGGAAAAACGTCATTAGGTCTTTCAAACACGCCATGACTTATACCTCTCACATGTATAGCATAATCATGGCATCTATTGATTCCAGGTAGTCAAATTCTTTATGCACCCTCATAGACATCATTTTTGCTCAAAAGAATTAAACTAAAAAGATAGTTTAGGAATTGTTGGAGGCAGGAGTGATATGTCCTAGTACTAGCCCCTACTCCTCCCTAGAGGTTATGCTTTTTAAGAAAGAAGGAAAATGGTGCATGTGTCCAAATTTCCATGGTATTAACAAATTGACAATCAAAGATACATTTCCAAGTCTAGTCATTAGTGACCTCTTGGATGAACTTCATAATGCACAAAGCTTCACTAAAATTGATCTACATTTTGGTTATCACCACATTCAAATGAAGGAAGTAGACATTCTCAATGCTACATTCTACACACATGATGGACATAATGAATTTTTTATGATGCCCTTTGGTAATTGCAATGCCTCATCCACCTTTCAAAGCCTCGCAAACAAGTTTTTTTGTTCCTTTCTTTGCAACTTTGTGGTCATATTCTTTGATGATATTTTGATTTACCATAAAACTTTAGAGTCACATGTGGCACATACATGCCAATCATTACAATTACTCTATGATAACCACTTGTTCACTAAACATTCGATATGCACTTCTAGTGCTAATGAAGTGGAGTACTTGGATCACATTGCCAATCGAGAAGGGGTAGTAGTTGACCTTTAACAAGTTGAGGGAATGAAAGGTTATCCATCCCCGAATACATTGAAAATCTTGCATGGTTTCCTTAATATTACAAGGGACAACTGAATATCTATGTAGAACTATGGTAGAATTTCTTCTCCCTTAAATTACTTTATTAAAAAAAATCCCTCGCATGAAATGATGTAGCTAAGAAATCCTTTCAAGCCTTAAAGGAAGCTATGCATATAACTCTAGTACCAGCCATGTTGCACTACACTAAAACTTTCACCTTGGAATGTGATGCCTTTAAAAAATGTAATGGGGTAGTGTTGATAAAATAGGCGTTACCATTGCTTTTGGCATTTACTAGTAAATAGTTGTGTCATAGAAACTTGGTAGATCTACATATGAGAAAGAAACAATGCCCATGTTATGGAGAAAACACCTTGAAAATGATAAAAAGCCAATGAATACAATCCCCTTTGAGGGGGAAACCTCCTTTTACAATGAATGCAATTACAAGAAAATATTATATGATCCTAAGATTAGGCATCCTTAGTATATATGTTGGAGACAAATGGTACAATTATAATGAAGGGGCACAATGAAAGGTTCTATCCAACCTACATAATACTAGAAATATAATAAACTCAACATCTAGGGCTTAATAAGGGGTTTTATTCTTAACATGACCCTTTCCTTAAACCAAGTTGTGTCCTCAACACTTGATTATCTCTGGCTATTTCAACATGGATAACTCATCTTCCCATGTCACCTCTTTCATTGGTATGTTCTTCAATTTGATGAGTAATAAAAAATGGTTCAATTTTTCAGTTTCTTAATCTTTGTTTCAAGGATTGCCTCTACTTCGAGTATGATTTTCCCTTCTTCATTGATCTAAAATTGATTGCTAGTTAATGCTATGTTAGTATCTTTTCCAGATTAACAAAAAAAAAAAATTGCTTTGGTTTTCTTATCCATAGAGAGTTTATCCATGAGCATGTGATTATAAATTCATTTAACATGGTGAAATTTAGTGTTTTGCATGAATTTAAATGGCTGAACAACAGCATATAAAAACACAGCAAGCACAAATAACAGATCTCAATACACAATTTTTTGTTGAAGGAGTTCACCCCTCCTGATCTACATCTCCTTGGTCCAGCTTCATAGTGTGGGCCTTTGTATTAGCTTAAATAGTACTCAAATTGTTGTTACATGCATCCAATGCTTTTTTTACCTATTCCAATGAGTTTAAAACATTCAAATCCATCAGAATTGACTATTTTTTTACTCAATTTGGTTACCAGTTGTTCTAGGAATGGCCTCTAACACCTGGTGGCCCTTGGCTTCAAAAATATTCAAGTGAACAAAAAAACCTATATATGACCTCTTCTACCTCTATAACCTACTCCAATGAGTTTAAAACATCCAAATCTATCATAAATGACTATTTTTTTACTCAATTTGGTTACCAGCTACTCTGAGAATGGCCTCCAACACCTAGTGGCGCTAGGCTTCAAAAATCTTCAAGTGAACAAAAACACCTGTAGATGACCTCTTATTCCTCTAAAACCTACTCCAATGAGTTTAAAACATTCAAATATATCATAAATAACTAATTTTTTACCCAATTCGGTTACCATCTACTCTGGGAATGGCCTCCAACACCCAGTGGCCCTAGGCTTCAAAAATCTTCAAGTGAACAAAAAAAACTGTAGATGACCTCTTCTGCCTCTAAAACCTACTCCAATGCATTCCCAAAATTCCAATTAGCCAAAAATTACTATTCATTTTCGAAATTTGGCTGAGAATTGAGTAATTTATGGCTCAAACGATTTTTCCTAGAAACCTCCTCTAAATCTGGAGAACTGCCAGTTAAGTCTGCCAAGTTTGGTGGCAGGTGGCTCCGCCATAAGTTCCGCTAACTTAATTATGGATTAATTAAATGATAAACTGATTAGTGGCACACTAATCCATCTTAACAGTTGGCCTCTAGCTCCTGGTTCGGGCACTTGGTCACATGGGGTGGGGGCTGGCCCCAGGGGCTTATTTTTTTACCAAACTTGCAGAAGCTCTAAATTTTGCATACGATGCCGGTTTTACAAACCGTTTGTGGTGTTGGAATTCTAGAGATGAAATATATCCATTAATTTAGCTTTGAAGCAATTCTGAGCACTTTCATTTTTTTAGCTAAAATATTGATCCTTGATCATTCATTAATCTCTAGAAAAATATTTTGGACTAAGATATTGTCACCAATTACCATATTTAAGCAAGAAACATTGAATATTGGATATACACCTAAAGTGGAGGAAAATATGTTTTTTAATCCATAATTTTGACGCTTTGCAACATCTTATATGCCATAATACCTAGGTGCTAATTTATTTCCCTCCTTTGGTTTCTTAAGGGACATATGTTTATATGGTTGTAGCCTCAAAATACCCAATCTCCCACTTAAAATTCTCTTTCATTGCAATGCTAATCTACCTATTATTTCATCCTATTTTGATGATGATGATGATGATGATGGTTAACGTCTGCTGAGACCAAACAAAGGTCTATCAGACCTAAAGAAACAAATTATTTATTTTGATTTAAGATTTTATTCCTATGCTCAAAAATCTTGGAGAGAAGCCTCCCGAGCTCACTATAATTTTGACATTGTAAAAGGCTAGGAAGGTCAATATTGTAACAAAGATTGTGAAACTGAGATCTAATGTGGTTGTACGCGGGGCACTCTAAGAGGAAGTGGTTTTCATCCTCGATGTTCCTATTCTCACATATATGGTAGATCCTTTCCATCCATGGCATTTTAGGAACTGCCCAACGACCTGTTTCACTATGGAGCTCATGAGAATTCGTTCTAATCTTTGCTATATTAATTTTCTTCTTTGAGCTAGTTAAAATAGAGAGATATTTTGATCTTCTAGGGTGGGGTTGATGACCTTCTTATAATAACTTAATTTTCTTTTAGCCACTAAATCTTTCTCACACCACATTTTTTCTTTGAACTTAAAAGTAACAATATCTTTAATGTTATTTATGTTTTGCAATGCATCATTTTCGTTGATCTCCCAATAGTTTAACCAGGCCCTTGTGTCTTTATGCCACCCTTGATTGAGCCTTAGGTGGTTTTGGCTAGAATTTAAAGCTAGCTTAGGAAGCCTATGATCGTCTATGTTATTGAGTTTGTGCTTGTACAACAGAAACCTAAGCATAGCTAGGCTCTCAATAGGGGAAAGACCTGCTTCTATAAGGAGAATAGGATAGGGTGTATTACTTTTAATTTTCAGGTTATAAGTTATAAAACGCTTCTGGATTTGCTCAATCTTTCTCCATGATTCTCTGGAGATGCTGCAACCCCAAACCTCACAGCCATATAAGATAACAAGAGCGACTAAAGTTTCAAAGAGGAACTTCTTTTTATCCCACATTACGAGGTTTGCCATTTTACAATTATTTTCAAGACCAAAATAAGCTTTATGTTATAACCAAGTGTCCTCCAATAGTTGGAGAACCTCTTATTGGTGACCTTTGTGGAAATCCATTGCTTGAAACTTTGTATTTTATTTCAAGGGTGATGTGATAGATGGAGGATGATATCCATAAATTGAAATAAATGGGGACTTTTTTTATGAAGTATGGAAGGAGTATTGTACCACCATTCTACCAAAATCAATCACTTGATCCATTGTGTTTGTTTATTAGATGCAAAGAAACGAAGATATCCTTCTAACTTTTATTCACAAGCCTATTTTTCCCATTTGATTGAGGATAATAAAATGAGCTATGAGTTGATTGAGTATTAAAACAAGAAAATAATTCAATCCAACAATTTCCAATGAAAATTGGATCTCTATCTCTTACAATAATCTTTGGGATTCCATGTAACTTTTGGATTGTTTCAATGAATGTTGCTACCATTTACTTACTTTAAAAGGATGAGAAAGAGAGTAAAAATGGGCATACTTTGTTAGTAGACCTAATACTACCATACTAACATTATTTCCTTCAAATTGGGGTAAACCTATAATAAAATCCATTGAAAATTCTTCACAACATTCATTTAGATAGCTAATGGTCATAGGAGACCCAATATCTTGAGTATCTCTCTTTTATTCTATTGGTATACACCACATTCAACCACAAACTTTTCAAAATTAGTTTTAATAGCTTCCAATAAAAAATCATTCTTGATCTTGTGGTAAGTTTGCAAGAACATTAAATGTCCTCTTATAGGATAAATGTGCAGTACCAAGTGGAACTTTTGTTGGAGTTGGGAATTCTTACATATATTTATAGGTGATCATGATACCACAATAGGTCATTATTCCACACAAATTTATTTAATGCACTTGGTTTCTCTTGTAGTCGTTGAATGATATTTCATATATTCTAATCTTTCTTCCATTATATCCTTACTTCTTTAACCCAATCAAATTGAAGAACAGAAATAACACATAGTAAACCCTATTTGTCCTCTTTTTTCCTTTAAAGTCCATTTGCCACCATATTATGTTTTCCTTTTCTATATATAATTTCAAAGTCATGGCCTAACATCTTTTTAACCCATTTTTGTTGTTCTTCTGAAGATAATCATTGCTTCAAGAAGTACTTTGAACTATCATGATCTATTTTTAATTGAGTGTCTACCTATTAGGTATGGGCACCATTTTTTAATCACATGTAGTATGGCCAGTATTCCTTTTTTCATAAATTGGTTTAAGAAAGTTTTTCCTTTATGTTGGTTTCTTTCCAAGGTAAGGGGCGTTCCTTCTTGCATTAAAATTGCATCAATTCCATGGAATTTGGCATCACACTCCACAAAAAAAGGTTTTTGTGAAGGCATGTGTGGCTAAGACAGAAGTTGTATACACAGACTCCTTAATTTTTTTTAAGGATATTAATGATTGAACACCTAATGAGCACAATAATTACACCATGGTATCCCTTTTTGAGTAATTTTGTCTTGTGATTAGTGCTTATCACTTTATAGGTTTCCTTTGGATACCTTTATGCTCATTTTCCTTTCCTTTTAGGGAAAATATCATGATAAGATCATGAAAATTAAGGGTGACTATTCCCAATCATTATAACCATTGGACCCCTAATACAACATCAATACCACCGATTTGGGTTTTAATCGTGATATTATCCAATAAGTACTCCCTCTTATTCAACTTGATACTATGGAACTTCCCTAAACAATTTATGGTAACTCCATCTAAAATCATTACTTGAAACTATTGTACTAGAGATACAAATCAATTGAGAAGCTTTGTTAGTTTGTAATTGATGAAGTTATGCGTACTTCCTGAATCAATCAACATTGTTAAACTTTTTTATTTTTTACATATCCTTCTACCTTGAAGGTTTGTAGAGTACTAATCCTAGCCATTGCAGAGCAAGATATTGTTGGAGTAGTCTCTTCTAGCTGATCTTTTGATGGTTCCAATTCTTGATCTTATTCGTCTTCATAGTCTATGTAGAATAATTTCTTCTCACCGCATTTATGCCCCTTATTGCACTTGTTGTCACAATTAAAACATAGTCCCTTTGCTCTTATTTCATCCATTTGTTGAGATGACAACCTTTTTGGTTCAGTGAGGTTAAGGGAGAGGGCATGATGTTCTTTATAGTTCTTAGTGACCACTCTTCTAGTTTCCATATTTTTACTTTCAACTTTCTTTGCCTAACTAAAAGCATGCTCAAGAAATTTAAGTTCAAAGAGACACACCTCATGTTGGATGATTTCCTTTAAATTTCCCATAAAGAAGTTTAACAAGTCATCCTTTCGAATGTTCTTTACCATGAGAATCAACCTTTGGAATTGTTGAATGTGCTCTATAATTGGACCTTTTTGCCAAATATTTACCAATTGACTAAAGAATTTATCTCTTAATATCCCGATAATGTTCTATCAATTCTTTCATAAAAATGGACCAAGATATAACCAAAGGAACTTAGATTGAGTGGAATGGCACACGTTTCATGTCCCCAACTATGTGGGTTCAAGTCTCCGGAGACACGCTATAAGCTTACCTTTGTGGCATTTATGAAATTTTTGTTCCACCCAATGAAATAATGGCAGTCGTATGTACAAAGGTATCAATTCCACTAATTAGAATGTACGTATTCTTGTTAAAAAGATTAAGAAAAATGGATCAAGATATAATAGAATCCTTTATCCTTTCACAAAGATTTTGTTACCATACAAATTGATATTGCTCTAAATACAAGGATGTAATAGTTACCTTTTGTAAGGTTGAAACTTGGTGTAGATCAAAGTATTACTCCATCTGGAATATTAGTGTTATAGAATCTATATCCATCACTTCCTCATTTCAGATAGAAAGATTAAAAAGACTAGAAATAACATAAAACATAAACATATTTTTTAATCATGGAAAACCTTAATCAAGTGAAAAAACCATCTAAAAGAACTACATTGGTCCCTTGGCCAAAACCCATCCAAGTGAGACTTTACCAATCACATCCCAAGCCCCATTATGATGAAGTATCCCAAGCCTTTTAAAGGTTTCATTACATGCAATCCACCAACACAAAACCATGGGAAACCAAAAACATGTGCCCAAAACCACCATTATTTCATTGAGTAACTTTGACTCTTTCACTGAGTCAAGTTTTCCTAACAATCTCCCCTTAAACCTTGACTTGGGTTTTCCTTCACCAAATCTAGCCAAATTGACCAAGCGAGCCTTCATTACTCACCTCCAGGCCCTACCCACCTCAAATTTATGTCCAGGGTATCCAATAATCCAATATCTCCCCTATCACCTAGGTCTAACTCCATAATTTACAAGTAATTTCCCAAGGGTACACATGCCTTATTAGGTATTATAGTTGTATGCCCATTAACATGCAATTTAAAAAAATTCAACTTTATTATAATATTTAAATCTTTTTTTTTATCTTTTTTTATTTTTATTTTTTTATCTCCTTGGCACACTCCTAACCCTTCATCATGATGCTTTCGTCAACCTACCAAAACCCTTGGTTGTATATTTCTCTAGCTCTCATCATTTTACTTACCATTGGTCATTTCAGACATGGTGATCTGCATGAATTATCTTTCCATACAATGGATTGACCACAAAAATTTCCAAAGGAAACTTGTTTGACCCATTAATGTGTTCTTTGAAATAATGGTAATAATAACTTGTCTTTTTGACATGCTCAGTTTTTGTAAGGAGAAGATATGCCACTCTACTTCGACTTCTAAAACCTATTGTCCTCCATTGTCTAACGTCAACAAATTGATTTTCTTACAATGCTACACCACAAAATTTTCCACCATCGTTTCTCCATATCTCGCTCGACATGGGATCCATACTAAATCCCTGAGACCATCAATTCCTCCTCATACAGAGGGAATATAACCATCTTCTACATAAAATCAAGCATTTATGCCCACTTAAACCAATCCATGGTCTCCTTGAATGACATATCCATATATATTGTTATAGCTTCATATATGGGCACACTAACCTCAATACGTCCCTCCCTCGTTGTAGAACTAAAGTAATTTGTGCAACCATGCATCAATCCCAGCATAGCATGCCTACTAAGCTCAACTATGGTATCTTCAATAACCTATAAAAGTTCCTAGAAATCATTTACTTTGACTTATGGGTGAAGTTAGGGTCAAAATCTACCAAATTTGGGTGCACCATGAGCTAGTATTTCCTAAATTTGGCCTTCTGGGTGTTTGCTAGAGAATTGTTAATGTTTTTCTTTGCAAAATCCATTATATCTTACTTGAAGTCGTGCTTGAAGAAGAATTCATATTTGCGCTAACCTCATCTCATGCCCTTTTATTTGTAGAATTGAGAAAAAAAAATTATGTCCATCCTGCTCTTTAAGGCTGCCTACCTGATCTTCCTCTCGACATTCTTGTTGATCTCCATGGTTGTTATGGTGTACGCTATGAATTGAATCTACATGGTCACTTTTCACAGTGCCCTTTCTTCAAATATGACACTCCCTTAGGTCACCCCCAACCTAGTGAGCCCCCTAATATAATTGAGTAGATGATCATCATCCTTCATATTTGATACATTTGTTGACTAGATATTCATGTTCCCAAAGCTAGTTGTCAACCACTAGGCATCATTGGTACTTTCCCCTCCAAAAGATGTCCATTGGTGTGGCTATCATCTAATCAAATAATGTGACATCTAGTGTAGCATTTTATGGATTGTGCTTGTTTCCCCTCACAATGGATGTGATCCCAAGTGTGCCCTAGGTGCCACATGTCATGATAGTCTAAGCCTTCTTCCTCACATCGAGCTCCTCCCATGGTAATGGCTCTCTTAGTGGCTATGTGTGTCAAACCACTCTCCTTGGAGGGTCAAAATCAACCTTTCATAGTGCACACCCCATTTTCTTCCTGCATGGGCACTCTTCTCCTTCATATCCTATGTGTATATCAGAGGCCTTTCACCATTGCTTACAACTATGGCTCTAATATTGTGCTAAAATATAGTGGAGAGAATGATAAAAAACTAGCATTTATTTATTATTCCTAATTCTTATTTTGGGGATAATTGTTAAATCATTATTTAATAATTATTTCAAATTCACACTTTTCTTAATCCTTCCAAAGTAACTAATAAATAATTTTATTTGTTAATTACTTCAACCATTTTCTAAATAAAGGTATTTGACCATTTTGAATATCTTTTCCCACTCCAAAAAATATAATAAAGTATTCTTAATGATTAGCTCTTGATTTGGTCAATAATATTTTATTATTTTCCAATTTCAAATCTAACCCAATACTTTGTTATACATAAGAGGGTTTTCCATTCATTCTTCATCAATATCATCTCATGCCATTTGAGCTCCCACTTGAGTTCTATTTTGTTTTGGGTTTTCTGCATATTGAGAGAGAGAAACAGATTGTTGAAGCACAAGGAAATCAAAGGACCCATCCCACGGAGGGGGATTTACAGACCCATTTTGTAAATATTCTTCCCTGGGTGTTATTAATAAAAATATTAAAGTATCATTCTATTGGGTTATTGCATATTTCTTATTGTACTATGTTTTAGATTACACATGATATTTTTGCTGCAGGGTTTTCTTTTTTCTTTATTGCAGATCTGAAGTGTAAACAACCACATCTTGTTGTTAGAGTCACTTGTCACCAGTTACTTAAGTGAATTATTTTTGGTACACTTGCTAAGAATTTTCATAGTAACTAACAAATGGTGACTCCACTGGGTCTTTAGCTACAAGGTTGTCAACAAATGATGACTCCACTGGTGTAGTAATTAAGATCCTTGGTGAATTTCATTTCAATGATTTTTAGGATTTTCTCCAACTATTTTTAGCCTCTCACTTTCTATATTTAGATTCACTTTGTTTTATGGAAAAAACATTGGTTTCTGTTGATTTTCTGCATCTTTCCGCAAGTCACATGTGTAGGTTTTAACCCCGTACAGAAATTACCTGCATACGAATTCTGAAACACAGAAAATAAACAATGTGAGATCATAACACATAAAACACATATACATAGAGATTTTCCCCTGGATCCCAAAATCGGGACTACCAGCTTGATTTTTTATTATGTTCCTTTCAATGTTATCATACATATTTATACATGCCGAAGCATCCAATACCATGGACCAAAAACCATTGCGTCCAAAACCATGGATTGAAAACCATCACGTCCAAAAAACATGTGCAAAAATCATGCACAAAATCATAGGTGGGTCCGCCCACCCTAACATAGGGTCCAAAACCAAATTTTCCGGGGCACTTCCCCGAACCCCATAAAGTGGGGTTATGGGTGCCCTTCAAACCCCATGTTAACTACTTGGAAAGAATATAACACAACCCAACATTCTCCCACTTGTTGTTTTCTTTCCACAGGGGGCCACAAGAGAGCTTAGTCATTTTCCCAACCCCGAAATTCCCATTGTCTCTCTACACCAAGAGAACTTCTCAGAGCTCATAGATTTTTTCAATGCATCTGCAGTATTCTTCAAAGTGTCCACCTTTACGAGCAACACCTTTTTGTCTTCTATCATATCCCTCACAAAGTGATACTGAACATCAACGTGCTTTGTCTTTGAATGATATGCAGGGTTCTTTGCCAAGAAAATTGCACTTTGGCTATCACAATCTGTCCTTATAGCTTCCTGTACTAACCCCATACTTGAACACAATCTCTACAACCAAACTGATTCCTTTCTTGCATGAGTGGCTGCCATGTATTCTGCCTCTGTAGTTGCTAGTGCCACTACAGATTGTTTCTTACTCATCCAACTGACTGCACCTCCAAATAGGTTAAACACATACCCACCTGTAGATCTTCTCTGATTCGGATCTCCAGTACAGTCTGCATCAACAAAGCCACGAATATCCAACACTCTGTCCAATCCTAGGCTTCCTTGGTAGCACAAACCATAATCACTAGTGCCACGCAAATTCCTAAAAACCCGCTTCACTATTGTCCAATGCTCCTTTCCTAGTTTTGACATAAACCTGCTCAATACTCCCATTGCATGTGCAATGTCTGGTCTAGTACAGACCATTGCATACATCAGGCTACCGACTGCACTTGCATACGGAACACGGGACATGTCAACTTCCTCTTCTTGTGTCTTGGGACATTGTTCAGCAGATAACCTCACACCTACAGGAATAGGAACCTTCACTGGTTTACTATCCTACATATTAAACCTCTGCAGTATTGTCTCGACATACTTCCTCTGGTTTAACCAGAGCTTCCTCTTTACCCAATCTCTTTTAATTTCCATGCCCAAAATATAGTTTGCAGCACCAAAATCTTTCATGTCGAATTTAGAGGACAATTGGGTCTTCAAATCCTGGATAATTTCTTTGTCATTTCCAACTAGCAACATATCATCCACATACAAGACCAGATAAATAACACGGTCACCAATTAATTTAAAATACACACAGTGATCTGCTTTGTTTCTGGTGAAGCCAAGTCCCTGTATAAATGTATCAAATTTCTGATACCACATCCTTGGTGACTGTTTTAAACCATATAGAGACTTCTTTAACTTGCATACTGGTTCTTTCTTACCCTTCGCTGCAAAGCCTTCAGGTTGCTTCATGTAGATTTCCTCTTCCAGATCCCCGTGAAGAAATGTTTTCTTCATATCCATCTGTTCCACCTCAAAATCAAAAGCAGCAGCAATAGATAAAAGTAATCTAATAGAAGTTATCTTGGCCACAGGAGAAAAAATATCACCAAAATCAATTCCCGGAACCTGGGAATAAACTTTTGCTACCAACTGAGCTTTGTATTTCTCCACTTTTTGAACACCCATTTGCTGCTAATGGGTTTCCTTCCAGTTGGAAACTCCACTAGATCCCAAGCCTCATTTTTGTGCAAAGATGCTATTTCATCAACCATAGCCTCTTTCCAGAGTTTTCCATCCTCTGAATCCACTACTTCCTTCACAGTTCTAGGATCATCATCAATAACAGACAAAGTAAAATTTGAACAGAAAGTAGATGGACTATACCTTTCTAGTTGCCTTCTTTCTCAAACTGATCTTCTCACACCCAGAGTTTGTGGCTCTTCATCTTCTGATTCCTCCTCTGCTGTAGAGTATGCTTCTTCCTCCTTAAGATCAAACTCTATCTTCTCAGGTTCCTTTGGTTGGACTTCATGTTTAATAACATCTTTTACCTCTCTGAACACCACATCGCGGCTGTACACAACCTTCCGTGTGACTGGGTTCCAAAGCTTATAACCCTTTAAACCATCCTTATACCCAATAAAGATGCACTTTTCAGATTTACTATCCAACTTGGTTCGTTTCTCCTTTGGAACATGTACATATGCATCACATCCAAATGCCCTCAAATGTTAAAGAGGGGGTTTCTTACCAGTCCATACCTCTTGTGGAGTCTTATCCTCCAACGCTGATGAAAGTGACCTATTGACCAGGTAACATGCAGTATCCACTGCCTCTACTTAGAATTCCTATCCTAACCCAGCATCACTGAGCATGCTTCTTGCCCTTTCCATCAACGTCTTGTTCATTCTTTCTGCAACTCCATTTTGCTAAGGTGTATATGGAGTAGTCTTCTACCGTGCTATACCGCACTTCTTACAGAATTCTTCAAATTCCTTGCTGCAAAACTCTCCACCATTATCTATCCTCAGTACCTTTATCTTCTTCTCTATCTGGTTTTCCACTAGAGCCTTAAATTCTTTAAACCTGTCAAAGACTTCAGATTTCTTATTAAGGAAATATATCCATGTATTCCTTGAGAAGTCATCTATAAATTATACATAGTACACAAACTTACCCAGTGATGGAACCTTCATAGGTCCAAACACATCACTGTGCACAAGCTCTAATATATGTTTCACCCTCTTACCACCAGAGGGGAAACTCACTCGATTCTGCTTCCCGTATACACAATTTTCATAGAAATCAAAATCCAGAGAGCTATTACTCATACCTTCTACCATACCTCTATCATGAAGTATACGAAGACCCTTCTCTCCAATATGTCCAAGCCTTTGATGCCATAGCATGGTATTCTCTCCAGAGACCACTAGATCTTCTGCTACACTTTTAGGAACCACAGAACTATTGCACCCATCAATAACAGTGCTACCTTGCAGCTTGTACAGAGTTCCAATCCAAACTCCCCGCATCAATACCACTGCTTCCCGAACCATCTTGCAGGTATCCTTCTTGAACACTGTTTTTACACCTACATCATCCAGCTTACTAACATAAATCATATTTCTGGCTAATGCAAGAATATGCAGAACACCCGGAAGTGTTCTAACCCTTCCACCTTGCAGCTTCAACTTTACTTTGCACGACCAATGATTCTAGCCTTCCTGTCATCCCCCAAGAAGACATCACCACCATCATATTTCTCATACTCATAGAACCACTCTCTATGGGGAGTGAAGTGAAAGGGTGCACCTGAGTCAATCAACCATGCCTCATGATCTACATGTGTACTTGAAGAAGCCAAGTACACATCCCCGCCTTCATCTGAGGTGGTTTTCGCCTCTGCAAAAGGAGCCTCATCAGATCCCTTTCCTTTGTTAGGAGCTTTAGATTTACAGTCCCTTTTGAAGTGGCCTTCCTTTCCGCATTTCCAACACACCACCTTTATAGGTTTTCTTGGAGATTTAGATCTCCCACTCGATGACTTATTTTATTTCTATTCTGGGACCGTCCTCGTACAAACAAGGCATCACCATTTTGGCTCTCCATATTTTTCCATCTCATCTCCTCCATCAGCAAGGCTGAGACTATTTCATCAAACTGCAAGGTAGTTGCATTACTACCTATTGCAATAGCCAAACTATCCCATGAATCTGGTAGAGAACACAACAAACTGATGCACTTATCTTCATCTGAAATTTTAATATCAACAGACACTAACTGACTTACCACAGTATTAAATGCGTTCATATGCTCTGTCACCGAGTCTCCATCTTTCATCCTCAGGTTATACATTTTTTTCCACAAGAACATTTTATTCACCAGAGACTTATATTGGTACAAAGTCCCTAACTTGTCCCACAAAGCCTTTGATGTAGCTTCCCATGATACATTCAACAATAATGAATCTGAGACACGCAATTGTATTGTGCTCTTTGCCTTCCGATCCAAATTCTTCCAATCTTCATCGGACACTCCCATTGGTTTAGTACCTAGATCTACCACAATCCACTGATCTTTATCCACCAACAAATCCTCCATCTTGAGTTTCCATAACTCAAAACTCTGACCATTAAATTTCTCGATCTCTATCTTTCCACTACTTGCCATCTTCTTTCACCACCAGAATCGATCTTGTAGATCTCCCACTGAACAGGGTCTACCACAGGCCCAAGTGAAACCCCTCAATAGCAAAGGCATCCCCTTGAAGCCAAAACAGCTTTGATACCAAATTTAGGTTTTAATCCCATACAGAAACTACCTGCATATGAATTCTGAAACACAGAAAATAAACAATGCGAGATCATAACACATAGAACACATATACACAGAGATTTTCCCCTGGATCCCAAAACCAAGACTACCAGCTTGATTTTTCATTATGTTCCTTTCAATGTTATAATACATATTTATACATGCCGGAGCATCCAATACCATGGACCAAAGACCATCGCGTCCAAAACCATGGACCGAAAACCATCGCATCCAAAAAACATGTGCAAAAGCCATGCACAAAACCATAGGTGGGTCTGCCCAACCTAACATAGGGTCCAAATACAAAATTTTTTGGGGTGCTTCCCCGAATGCCATAAAGTGGGGTTACTGGTGCCCTTCAAACCCCTGTTAATTGTGTGGAAAGAATATAACGCAACCCAACAACATGTACCAGCCAAATAGGAGATGACAAAATCTAGGTGAGATATGCTGACCAAGACTCCCAAGAGAAAAATGCGCTTTTTTGCCCCATAACTGCATTATGGAACACACTTTTTGGCCATTTTTACTTATTCCAACACTCTTTCCAGGTCAGAAACTACATTTTGCACTTTTTCAAAAAAAAAAATCAGATTTTGTTTTTTTTTCTCAAAATTTCCAACTATGTTGTGTGTGGACTGGGAAGGGTTTCTTTTCTCTCCTAAGTCACCCCTAGGACTATATTCTCTTGGTAGCTTCTAATTGAGGAAGAAAAATCCCCCCTATGGTTTAGAGTACACCTCCATCATTTAGGAGCAGATTTGTTGAGTTGAGGAGTCTATGGTACAACATTTCCAGCCACTGATTTTAAGAGTTTTTTCCACTGTTATACAACCATTTTGGATAGGTTGTTCATCATTTTACTCCCTTTAGAGTTTATTTTTTCCTTTCCCCCTTAGGATTTCCTTGTGTGTCCTATATTTTGGAGCTTCTTGCCTATCCTTTGCAGCATTTTTCACGTCTGAGTTTTGTTGTTTTCCTGCACCATTTACAACAAATTTGTGCCTTTAGATCCCATTCCCTTAGACATTATATATTTTGGCCATTTGTTTGTATTTGAGTAGATTGTTTTCCACCTCTCTTCAAGCTGCTTGATAGCCTTCTTGGGTGAGGTTTTGTGTAATTGATTTTCTGTACATTTTCAACATTATTTACAGTTTTTTAGCACTTTATTTTTAGAAGCACCTGGCATCATAAAACATGCTCAATTAACTCATCCACTTGACACATCAGTTTCACACACTCACACCTTCAACTAATGTGAGCTTGGTTAACACCGCCAAGTCAAGATTTGAAACACTACACCTTAATAATTCAACACACATAGATTTAGCCCACTTGGGCACCAACGCCAAACAATATATGTAGTTAGATGTAGGATCATTGGGATAGGCTTCCAATAACACCCATCGATCACTTACATTGAGACATAGAAGTTGACATATTAGGGAGCTTAAAATCTTTCACCATCCCACGGTCCAAAGCCAGAGTGCGTCAGAAACCCGATTCAGAGGGTGTTAGGCTAGGTCATTGTGTAAGCAGTTCTCCTCAGGGCTACCCAACCCATGGAAGGGAATCCCGTGCAGTGGATGATCACCAAGAATCTCAAGACTCAACTACCCCTATGGGACGAAGGTAATCGTAATGACCAATATTAGGAAAACACACTATAGGACTAGTTGTGGGCAGCAGTTGGTTCTCTACCCCACCTTTCTCTGGACATATTTTCTTACGGGGATCAGATTTTGTTAAGTAAGAAGTCTTTTGGAAGGCCATATAAAACAATATATTTAGGACTTATTTTAGGATATAGATCCCCTATAGGCTAGAGGTCATTTTTCTTTGATAAAACACGTTTGTTTGAATTAGAGTAGCATCTTGATATATTTAGTTTACACTTGGCACCACTACACTAGGTGTTTGTTTACTGTGTGTTGCTTTGTTTCTCCTATCATCCCCGTTTAGTCTATTGAGTCATTTTTGTCTTGACATCATCGTGCCCCCTATCCCTTTGTTGTAGATACTTTGTGGAATTTGACCCCCGCTTCCTTTAGGGCATCTTACTCCTCCCCGTTGAGTTCGATTTCATCCTCCTAGTCCTCCATTGAGTCCTCATTTTGACTCTAGTTCTGTTGATTCTTCTAGTTCTTCCTCTAATTCCACATCGTCCCAACCCCATATCGCCACTGTGTCAGGCACCAACATGGGTGTAAGAAACCAAATTGGTAACCAAGGTAGCCCCACAATTGGAACTTTCTACCAATATGGTCACTCCTACTCCATTTCCTCCCTTTATGGCTAGTTTGAGCCTTCCTGATTTTAGCCAACTCAACAATGACCCTCTTATCCATGACCCTAGTTGGTCTGCTATTCCTACCAAGCTCCTTTAGACATCCCTCAGTTCAAAGGTAATCCTGGAGAAGATCCCACAAATCATGTTCGCTCATTTCATATGTGGTGTTCATCAAATTCCACCATTAAAGACTCTGTTTGTCTTCTTTTGTTCCAATGCACCCTTATTAGAGTTGCTTCCAAGTGTTATGTGGACCAACCGCATGCCTCCTATTCCACTTTTATGACTCTAGCCAAACATTTTTTTTTCATACTTTCAATTCCCCCTCTGATATGAAACTGGTACCAAACTCTTAACCTCTCTCCATCAAACTTCTACCCACCGCCTATCTGACCATGTCCAAGAATGTTGTAGAAGGAGGAGCATATGCAAAGTTCTTGAATTTGAAGATTGTTTCTACATGGATTGGTTACTTTATTTATATTGAACCCCATTGGTAAAGATGTCACCTCTCACTTCCCACAATCTGAGGAAGATGCGCTCCAAGTAGCTTCAAAATATGACTTGATCTATGCACAATCATGACATGTTTATACTATCATTCTCGATCTACCTCGACATGGTGCTACTAATGCATCGGGGGCATCTAATGCAATTGATGGCATCGTTGGATCTATCTCACACCCTCCACCTCCACCATATCCTCAAGCTCCCATGAGTTATGGTTAACCCCCGGGGGGTACCAGTTCCACTTACACATACCCCCCTCCTTCTCCTTTCCATGGAAATCCTTACCAAGTTCAAGCATAATTTACACATATCCCCATCACATCAGTGGATGACAGGGCTAGTTGTTACTTCACCTAGTTATCAAAATTTTTCCACCAATCCTTTCTATTCTTATGCACCACCTAATGCTCCAGCCCATTTGGCACTAGTGGCCCAACCTCCCATGCTTCCTCCACCTCTACCATAACATAAATCACCTCCTCAAGGTCAAGTGTATGCTCAACAAATTTTAACCAATACCCCCAACCCCAAGAGAAAGAATAAGGGGACGGGTAACCAGAACCAACCATCTCAAGGCAACCAAAGCAACTAGGGTCCACCACCTAATGCCTCTCAGGGTGACTAGCCTACTCCCACAACCAAGAAACAGGGTGGACAACCCAAGAAAAACAAGGCTCTTCATACAAATAAACCTTGTGCATGTTGCAGAGTATATGGCCATTATACTCATGAATGTCCCCTATTACCTCAGATGTGCCTAGCATGGCAAGCTCAAGCAACTGCTTCTAGAGGACCTTGTCACACGGAATTTGTCAAGGGTGCGGACACGACTGACCTTCCTAGAAGTCTAAGACGTTCTAATGACAAACAAGACAAAGTGGAGTGATCTTTCTCTAAATACACCTTTTACAACATGAAAACTACAAGTGTTTAGGCTTACCTTATTCCAAAACGCTGTTGTTGAAGTCCGTTCTTGACGATCCGGATGAGCTCCTCCTTCAAGTCAATTCCTGCAACCACAAACAATCAAACAATTACCAAGCACTTGCATTTCATATAATAAAACATATATTCAACATGCAGACCAAGGAACACATGAAATAACTCATTAACACAAGCTATTGAGAAAAATAAACCAGTTTGTATTAATAACGAAACAAAGAAACTCTTACAACCTGGCCTTGGTGTTGTGCAAGTTCCTCCCAGGGTCCATCAAGGGTTTTCCTCTACTTTGACAAAGCTCACCCTCTCCCAAGTAGAATCAAGTGAAGACAATCTCTCCTCACAAAGGCTCTAATGGAAGACCTAAATCCTGCAGCATTTACCCAAAGAAAATGTATAGCTCCAACCTCTTCTCCTTCTGGCTCAATGCCTTTATTTATAGTGCTGTAAAGAGGTTATTCAGGTCCACTATCAATGGGATCATCCCCCTCTTTGGGTGGGATAGCTCCCTTATTGATGGGATAAGTTCCCCCTTAATAGAGATACATGAACCAACTGGAGGCGCATCCATTTCATCAAACCGACCTCTAGAATGTTCTAGAAGTAACCACAAGTAACTTTTTCAAGATAAAACTCGCGCATTTTGCCTTTTACAGAGGGACGCACCTGTCCCTTAACATACAAAGCGTCCATGGACGCAGATTTTGTGAACATGGTCAGCGTCCCCGCAGGTAAGGCTAGAGAGAACCTGCGACCCCAGAGATAAACATAGTTTTTACAAGACTTTCTCTCTTCTTTGAGTTTGAGATGGATAACAGAGGCATGAGACTTGCCTAAGAGGGTAGCATGACTGTTGATTTGAGCCATACTAACTGTAAGTAGTCAAGGTGACATTTTTTAGTGTAACAGATTGCCCCCTAAAGTGCGAAGCCTGGAATAGAGTAGGGTTTTGTAATTCTAGGAAGGGTGAAGCGCTTTATCATTTCAAGGATTGTCTTGTGGATGGCCTGGTTGGAACCTGCAATTTTCAACACAAAATACATGGATAAGATTATATCATCACTGAGGTAGGCATTCCCATACTCAGATTCAAAACTTTAACTAATGGACTAACTATTCTGATACAGGAATGATCTTGCAGTACATCATTTTAATAGACTTTTGTAGACACAGTATGGACGCAGCCATCTGTTTATGATTAGTCTACATAGATAATGAATACAAAACTCCTCGCAGCCTGGATGGTAGAAACTAGATCCAGGGTCTTCACTTCTACTTCCCGAATTGGTACGATTCTAGCCATGTGATTAAATGATTCGATGTCGAACATGGTAGAAACCACTTGATTACCAGTCAATGATGTAAACTGTTAACAAGCGTGAGAGAAACCACCAGTAATGTCAATGGTTCTCAAAGTACCAAGCACAACCCGTGAAATGTGAATAGATGTTTTGATGTCGAACACTTCACGGAATCCTTTGATCGAAAGTCAATGATGTAAACTGACGTCAAAGGCGAGAAACCTGCCATTGATGCATGCAGACTTCAAGGTACTGTCGATTCCTAAGTCATCTTTCTAGATAATGTGTCGATGTCGATAGAAAGCGACCCGTTGCAGGCAAGCCCACAACACGAAATCATTGTTCAAGTTGAAGAAATGTTGCTGTAAGGACTGACTCAGGGATGGTCAAATGGATGACAAGTATTTTGCAGATGAAAGTTTTGCTTGCAGACCTCTTGAACACATAACGACACAACAGATGGCTTGGTGACGAATAACTCAAAGTTAATCCCCGAAACCCGGTTAAAGACTTTCAAGTGATTTGGTCAACTGTGAGGTAAAAGATTTCCCAACCCAGGTGAATGAAAAGTGTCGTGTTCAAGAGTGGTAATAAAGTTTCTTCTGAGACAAAAGGTGACAAATAGGTTCATTCTTCTCTCTTTTCCCCCACCATTTCTGGCAAGTACCTCTTTATTTTTAACAAGCTTGAGGAGGATAACATATGCTTGATTATAAGCTCATCCTTCGGACGAGTCCAACCTAGTTTAAATTCGAACCCTAGGAAGGAGTGGTTCGTTCCTGTTTGTAATTGAACAGGTCCTCTACTGTAAAAGTTTAACGAGCCCAGTATAGGAGAAACTCGGCGTTTTTCAATTTTTAGAGAGTCTGAAAAAACTAAAGGAGACTCCACGTTGAACTTTTTCGTATATTTGTGTCCCTCAAGCCCGAAAAAGTATAAAATAATACCTGGGGGAACCGCTTGATCTTGCGACCAAGGAGTACTTTCATAATAGTGTCGTTAACCTGAAAAGTAAAAAGCGATCAAGGACACGTCGTTTTATTTCCTTATCGAGTTCGAAACGACAAAAACCCGGCAATCTTTTCCTGATTTTGCGGTCAGAAAAGAGCTAAAAGGGGACCGTCTTTTAATTCCGTTTTAACGAGTGAAAAAGAAACACTCGGCGATCTTTTCATGTTTTAGGAGTCAGAAAAGGGCTTAAAAGATGACTCTGATATTTTTGTTTGTGAAAAATTACAATTTCCCTCGAAATCCCTTTGTCCTGCACAAAAGCAACACATTACTCATACCTGTTTAAAATAGGCAAAAATACATTCAAAAACATCTTTTCATGGTAAAAAATGAACTAATTCATCCAAAAAACCTATAAAAAGACCTTTTACCATGTCATTTTTACCGTTTCACTGTTGAGGTTGAAAAAGGAGCTTTTGACAAGAAACTTCCCGTGGTTGCTGCGGAAAATCTGACCGTCGGAATCGAACGCCGTCTCATCCAGGTATTTTACACATCCTACTCTGCATTTCTATCCGTTTAGAATCAATTTTTAGGTTTTAGTTTCATTTTTTGGGGGGTTTTGGTTTTGGAATGCGCCTCTCGGCGGACGCAGGTGCCCTTCGGGTGACCTGCGTCCCCCGACTTTTTCTCATACGGGAAAACGGTCGGAAGACGCAGCCCGCCTTCAGGCCAGCTGCGTCCGGGCGCCCTGTGCTACAAAGCCGGGGTGCGTCCTCCGAGAAACGCGCATTTCAAAACCCCAACTCTCTCAAAAAACCACCAAAAATTCCCAAATTAATTTCTAATTGCTATTTTTGATATGCAGGGCATTAATCATGTTAGACTGGAGAGAAAGAGAGCATGTAGAGGAAGATGAAGCTGCAATAAATCATCAACCTTCCCTGGATGCCCTAAGAGCATGCGGATTATACAAATATTGGACCATACCGGGCATGAGGGGCCAGGTAAGATTCTTGGAATGGCTGGTTGAGCGATGGAACGTACAAGAACAATGCTTTTACATAGGAGGGCACCAGCTCGAGATAGAGCCCTCGGATGTATACTTTCTCACTGGCTTGCCAAACAGAGGTGAGCAACTCAGTCTTGCGGGGACTAGGCCGGGTGGCCAATCCCTTGATAGTCTCCGCGAGGATTGGTGCACACGTGGGGCTCACCATTCAAAAGGCATAGAGATAAAACACATCACTCTACCGGAACTCAAAGTCATAGCGTTCACGGTTACCAGAATTTGCGGCGCGGCCGCTTTACACATTGCTTCCGGATCCCAAATGCGGATGGCAATTGACTGTTACCAAGGCACCATTTTCAACTGGTGTGAAGCTGTGTCGGCTCATATGAAGAGCCAACTGACCAAGGCAAAGAACGGACGACTAAAGACTTTTGGATATGGGCCTATAGTCGTGAGCTTTGCCTTGGAGAGAATTCCAATGCTGATCCCTCAGCAACTCACTGTTGATATCTTGGGTCCCCAGCAGCCAAAGCTGATACGATGGGTTGCGGTGATGGCCCGGCATCCTGACGAGGGCGCGACAGTAGTTCGATTCTCAGATAGTTATTTTGACTGGTTAGAGGGCCAGCTTTTTGTGATACAGGACTTTCCGTATGCCGGAATGGATTTCAGAGGTGATCCGGACATGGTTCTTCCACAGGGAGAACAATGGGACGACAGAGGTACTTTTTATTTTCACAAGTTTTCTAGTTATGTATTTTTTGTATTTTTTATATATATCGTCTCAAAATTAATAGTAAATCTTTCAAAATGCAGATGTTGGTCCACAGCGTCCAGCCAACCTCCGGCCTTATGATAGACTACATCCAGCTGCACCGGTACCGGCCCCACAGGACGCGACAGCAGAAGTACTAGCTGAGTTGGAGCATGATCTAGAGCGTCTCACGGCAGATATACCTGAGACTACTATGGACGACATTCCTATCAGGCTTCAGCGCTTCGTAGTCGCGGTCCCTGGACCGTTTAGGAGATTTTTGCGTAAGGTAGCCCGCGCAGTGGTGTCGTACAGAGAGCACCACCAGTGATTGACTAGTCACTTTTGTAGTCACATGTGACATTTTTGACTTTTTGTACTATCATTTTGCCGATCATAAGGTGTTTTAAACCTATGATCGAAGACGATGTATATATTTTTTGACACACTTCTATCTATATATATCACTATTACCGGCTTATCTTGTTTAACATATGTGATGAAATGTTTTTAAATTTACTTGCATGATTATCGTAAATGTCTGTCCAACATTCGAGAAGCAATTGCATCTGCTAATGTATTCAAAGACCTTGGAATATGTTGATATTCAATGTAATCAAATTCACGTTCCAAGAGACGCACTCTCAAAAACAACCTTAATAACACAGGATTTCTAATGGCATAAACTCTATTAAGCTGTAATACAACAAGTTCAGAATCTAACCTCACTATCAAACGTCGAATTCCAAATGAAATAGATTCGGATAATAATTCAACCACTGCACTGTATTCTGCAATGTTATTCGTTGTTTGACCGAGGCTTACCCCATGCATAGAAACTAACTCGTCAGAGGGCGAATAGATAACCCAAGCTGCGGAAGAGATATTCCGTGTATTACGACAAGCACCATCAGCAAATCCAATGTATGTTTGGAGAGGCGTCGACATCTACAATATCAAGAGTAAAACCAAGATAAGCCAGAATAATGACGAAAAACCACACTCGCTAAGCTAAGCACACTGACTAAACTAACACACTTGCTAGCTAGAAAGGAAATCTAACCTATCTAAAAATTTCTCCATACCCATCATTTTAAGCATAATACCTCTTTAGGTAAAGTCCATTTCTGGGTTTACCCAAAGAGTCCCCATCAAAATCAACTAACTCATAAGCCCCTTTTGCTAGCTTTCGCTTTACAATGTAGGGCCCATGCCACATGGGAACGAATTTTCCGGCACCTAGCTTATCGTTAGCTTGATCATATAATAGTACTAGGTCTCCTTCCGAAAAACTTCGAGGGGTTACATTTTTATCGTACTGAGCTTTCATTCGTTTCGCGTGAGTCTCGATAGCTAAAGTAGCGTCACGTCGAGTCTCATCTAATTTAGCCAAGTATAATAACCGTTTCTCCTCTTCGGAAGTAGCTGGAAGTAATTCGACAGCCATTTGAAGTGATGGGATTTCGCATTCAATAGGTAACACAGCTTCTAAGCCATAAACTAGCTGGAAAGGGGTGAAACCTGTTGAATTTTTCACTGAAGTTCGATATGCCCATAGCGCCGAAAATAACATGTTATGCCAATTCGTTCGATGGATACCAATGATCCGTCGAATCATGATGACTAGAACTTTGTTGATTGACTCAACCAAACCGTTGGCTTGCGGATAATAAGGAGTAGAGCTATCGTGGCGCAAACCAAGCTGGCTTGTAAGCTCAGTCATCATGACGTTTCGAAAATGGCTCCCATGGTCAGTAATGATTGCTTGTGGGACACCAAACCTAGTTATGATATGATTGAATACGAAAACTGCAGCTGTCTTGCCGCTTGCGTCGAATGTAGGCATCGCCTCGGCCCATTTTGTAAAATAATCAACCGCGAGGATGATATACGCATGCCCCCCGGCCGAGTGAGGGTTACAAGTAATAAAGTCAATGCCCCATTTGGCGAATGGACCAGCGGCAATTATAGGGTGGAGAGGAGCAGGTGGAGCGCGCATCTTTCGATCAAACACTTGACAGTTGTGGCATGTTCTGACAGCAAGGATACAATCTTTAAACATAGACGGCCAGAAATAGCCAGCGCGCAACACCTTCTGAGCTGTGGCATACCCAGACATATGACCGCCACATGCTCCAGAGTGACAATCATTCAAAACTCTCTCAGCCTCTTCGTGAGTTAAACAACGTCGAAAAACTAAGTCTGCCCCCCGGCGATAAAGTGTATCTCCAATAATTCTGTATTGCTGGGATCGAAACCGAATTTTTCGACGGTCTTCCTTGGAAGCTTCAGGCCGAAAGGTTTGGGTTTGGAGATAGATGATTATATCCCCATACCACGGATCTAAAGTGCTAATAAGAAACAAAGATTCGTCCGCAATGGACTCCTCTGCCACAGTCTCTGTGTCAGCACTCGGGAAATCACACATCAATTCCGCAAAAACTAAAGATTTCTTAGACTTGGACTTCTCGAACTCCAAGTCGAACTCTTGCAGGATAACAATCCATTTAGAGTACTTGCCCCCTAGCAGTTGTTTTGTCAAAATATAAATCATAGGGTTGCAATCCGAAATAACTGTAGTCTTGCGGAGAAGAATGTAGTGACGAAAACGCTGGACAGCTTGAACGGCTGCCAGGGCCAATTTCTCCACATGCGAATATTTTAACTCAGTGGGATTTAAGGTTCTACTAAGATAATATATCACATGCTCTGCTTTGAATTCATCTTCTTGAACTAACACCATTCCAATGGTGGAATGCGAAGCTGCGAGGTATAAGAAGTAGTCCTGGTTGTAGTTGGGAGGATGCAATAACGGTGCATGGGTCAACGCGTGTTTTAATGCATCAAAAGATTGTTGGGCAATCTCGTCCCAAAAGAATTGTGCGTTCTGTTTCAACAACCGTGTAAAACCTTTAGTGACCTCGGCGTAGTTTGGGATGAATCGGCGTAAAAAGTTCGCTTTCCCTTGCAAACTTTGGAGTTGGCGCAAACTCGAAGGAGGAGGCAATTTGATGATAGCCTCGACTTTCGAGGGATCGACGCGAATGCCGGCTTTTGAAACAACAAATCCCAGCAATCGACCTGTTTCTATACAGAAAACACACTTGTGGGGATTCAACCGAATTCGATAATGCCTACACCTCATAAAGATTGCTCGTAGGTGGACAAGGTGATCAGCTCGTTGTAAAGAATGAGCAGGCAAATCATCGAGATAGGGTTGCACAATGTGCTTGATGTCATGAAATGCATAAGACATCGCCCGTTGAAAAGTGGCCCCGGCATTCTTAAGTCCAAAAGGTAATTTGCAATAAGCAAATGTCCCCCATGGACAAATGAATGCCGTTTTTGGTTGATCGGCAGGTAGAATATTGATTTGATTATAGCCTGAGAAACCATCCATGAAGGAAAACATCTCACTTCCGGCACAATCATCAATAATTTGATCGATATAAGGCGTAGGATAGTTGTCTTTTGGACAAGCTCGATTGATATCCCTATAGTCGATACAGATTCTTATTGTTCCTTGTTTTTTATTGACGGGAACAATATTCGATACCCAATCCGTTAACGGGATCGGATAAATGAAACCTGCTTTCAACAGCTTTTCGACTTCTGCTTTAATCGCAGCCGCTTTTCGAGGGTGAATCTGACGCAACCGTTGCCGAATGGGTTTAGCATCCGGGTAGGTTTTGATTTCATGAACAACAATGGCAGGATCAATTCCCGGCATTTCCTCGTAAGACCAGGCAAACACGTCGCGGAATTCTTGGAATAGGGCCTTGTAAGTTTGGATTTCTTCTTCAGTACATGCGGCACCTATATGAATGTTCTCCTCGATTCCGGGCTTCACTGAAATATCAATGGGAATAGTACGAGAAATATTCCCTAAATTCAGCTCTGAATCAGAATGTTTCGTTGGATCCTGAGCGTCTTTGACATATTCAGCGGTAAAGATAGATGAAAAATCATTTTCAAATGCATCATCCTTAGGTAAAAACGAAGATCTGTGATGGAGATCTTCCCATGGTAGATCATCTACACTTAGGATTTCGCGAAGTTGTTCGTCAGATGACACTTCTTCGGGAAACGTTATCCGTTCTAAGGGTGAGGTGAAAAGTGACTCTTCACTGACCACATTCATTTGGTCGGTTTCGGTTGAATGAAAGTCGGTAAAAGACATAAGAGCTTCATAAGCAATCTCATACGGACTCAACGGCATAACATCACCGAGTGAGTCTAGCTCAGAGTCAGAGGGAACATACCAAGGATCATCATAAATAATGTTTTCTGACGTGATCATATGAATTGTTGCAAACGAAGGGTCTGCATTGAGTGGAGGGAGAGGAAAAGTTCCCAGTAAACCGGAATCCTTAACTAAACCTACACCAATGTCCCTATAAGGGATTGTCGTTTTACCAACATGCTGGATAGTTTCTGAAGAGGTTGGGTCGGATGAAAAGTATGTCAGCTGATCAATAGTCACGATCTTACCGTTATGTGGAAACTTAATGACTCTGAAGACCGATGAAACGACCGCTGTCATAGCATATGACCAACTTCGACCCAAAAGAAGGTTGTAGTCTAGAGGGGCATCAACCACTTCCACATCCAGACTAACGGTTTTACCTTCGACCCCTATAGGCAATTCTTGTAGAATACCAAACGGACGGAACCCACGGCCATCAAAGGCCTTAAGGATGGTGGGGGATTGGTTCAACGAAGGAGAACCAAGCGATCTCCAACATTGAATCGACATAATACACGTAGAAGCTCCCTCATCAATCACAGTCCGATGAATAGGCCTGTTTTTGACTATCACTGGAATTTGGAAAGCCATTTGATGGGGGAGACGCGGTGTACTACTTTCTAGATCAAAGATCATTAGGTTCGGGTCCTGAACATCGACAGCTCCAATAGCCGACAAAAGCAATTTTCGTTGCGCTGGACATGATTGCAGCACTTCGAGTGCCGACATTGCTGAAGGTGAAACAGCTAAGTCTTCAACAATGTTGTAATTCTGGGCTGCTCTCGCATGTGGATTGAAAGCAGACCTTCGAAGTACACCCTTGGCGGGCGGCTTAATCACTAAGTCTGGGTTAGGTTTTTCGATCTGTAGTGGATCGGAACCAGGAGCTGAGGTTGATGGGTTAGAGTGAGAAGATTCTGCTTCCTTACCATCAACAGGAGCCTTACTACCATAATCTTGCGATCGAGTCGCAATCCTGACATGAGACATCATCAAAATGGGTTCTTCACTGGCATTCGAAGAAGAACCTATCATCTTATTCTCCTGCTCTGGAAATGGATTTTTTAACACAGCAGGAGTGGGAGAACCTTTGACTATTTTCACTACCTCGGCCCGATGAGGGCAGTCTCTCGTAAAATGATCTTCTTCACAAATAAGACAAGGATATCGAGGTTTGCGTTTTTCGTCATTGGTTTCCGACTTTTCCGTTTTCTCCTTTGGAGCCTTGTCTGCTTTAGCCTTCTTCTTTCCTTTCTTCTTTCCACCGTTTTTTGATTTGGCCGTAGATGACTCTACAGCGTGAATGTCGGCGGTAAGTTCAGGAGGAGAAGACTCTCCTGTCGGAGAATCAGGCAAAGTGATAATTGGAGTATTGGAGGTCTTGGAAGACTTCTTCTTACTCTTCGTAGTCACGATACCAATCATACCATCAGCGGCATGAGATCCCGAAGGAGCAGCAGCGATTTGGTTTGACTTTGGAAGATCCGGAATTTTCTCGTGTAACGTACCCGACTGAGTGTAAACTAAGTCAAGGTATTGTGCCTGAGCAATGACTTGCTCCTCAGTAACTACTCCGGCCTTAGCTACATCTTCAGTAATTCTTGGTAATAATGATTTGACAAACCATTCAGCTAAGATTTGGTCCGGGATAAAAACTTTCACTAATCTTCTTCGACGTCTCCACTCATGGATGTGATCAGAAATGTACGTGGATGTCGATTGTTTTAGCGAAGTTAATAATTCTGTACCATTATCGTATCTGACTGGTAACTGAAAATGAGTTAAGAACGAGGTAGCTAACTGGCTAAAGTTGTAAAAAGAGGCCCGTGGTAACTCAATGTACCACTTGGCTGCGAGACCAATGAGTGTACGCTGGAAAAGACGTAAGCGGATGGAATCATCTGAGATGGAATTTGATGCACACCAGAGGTGGTAAGTCATCACGTGATTAGACGGATCCTCTCCAGACTTACCTTCGAACTTGGGTATATCGCTGGGCAACTTATTTGGCATTGGCGGCCAGAACTGAAGATATTGAATTGGATCGTTCGTTAGGCGCGTCAAGTCGGGTAAATCTAAAGTCGCAATAAACGGTAACTGCCGGTTAGGATCTCTAAAACTCTGAGTCACAATACCAGCCCCAGGAGGAGGATATCCAGGATAACTAGGAACAGGAGTCGCATTTGGGATATTATATCCTCCTGGAAAACCAGGATTAACCGGACCGTACTGGGGTTGCTGAGGTGGTTGATAAGTGTACCCAGGATACGGTTGATACTGGTAAACCGGTTGTTGGGCAGCTTGCCCAGGTTGATACTGTCCCTGGTACGGAGGTTGAACAAATTGAGGTTGAGTAGTAACAACCGTACTTGTACCAGGTTGGCCTGCAGGCATCTGGACTGTGGTTTGAACCGTGGGTCCAGACAACGGTACAGATGTCTGAGGAGTGGTTACAGGGACAGTAGAAACCGGAGCTGCCGATACTCCAGAAGTAAGCATGGTAGATGAAGCGGTAGTTGCTGCAGCCGTGTGAGGTGGAGTACCAGGTGCAATTGGCGGCTGAGTAACTACGGAAGTTACAGGGGTCTGAACACTTGACTGGACAGGTTGCGGTTGCTGGGGTGGACCAGGAACTGCAGGTTGTCCTGCTTGAGGTACCGACTGTATACTTGGTTGCGACATCTGTTGACCCTGTGACGGATCCCATGTTAACATTCCAGGGTATTGACTCGTAACAGGTTGAGGATACTGAGATCCATAGCCGTATTGAGGATAGGGTTGATAACTGTAAGGTGCAGTCCCATATGATTGCCCTTGAGGTGGTTGATAACCTTGACCAGGGTATTGACCCGTAGGTTGATAACCTTGAGGTAAATACGAATACTGGGGTTGACCTTGACCTTGAGGTTGGTATCCTTGAGGTTGATACCCTTGGGGTTGATACCCTTGGGGTTGCCATCCTTGAGGTTGCCATCCTTGAGGTTGATATTGATACTGAGGTTGACTTTGGGGTACATATTGAGGCTGGGGTTGATACCCTTGGGGTTGATACCCTTGAGGTTGCCCCCCAGTCACGAATGAAGTACCTTGAGGTTGCCCCCCAGGCATTAACGAAGGTTGCCCCCCAGGCGGTAATTGGCCACCTTGAGGTTGGTTAATGGGAGTTGAACCTGACATCATATAAACGTCACCTATACTCAATGGTACATTACCACTGTTTCCAACTAATAACCCATGATCAACGGGTTGAGGAGATGCTCCCGCAAAGGTACCAGAAAGTGATTGATACCCAGTAGGAACAGAAGGACCGCCATGTAAAAATGATTCAGGACTTTGTGAAAACACAGATGACTGACCAGACATATTTACAGGAGAATGAATTCCTCTAGGTGGAACCGGAGTACGAGGTGTAGAAAAACCTACTGAGTTGTCTAAAAAATTGGTTAATGCAAGGTACCAAGATTCACTTCTAGGAGGACTGTAAAAGATGGATTCACGCTCCCTTAGATCAAGGGTAATTAGATCTTCAGAATCAGAAACGCCTATTTCTTCCTCTGGAACAAGTTCTTCTATAGCAATTAATCCAACAGGAAGATTTTCGGTGATAATTCTTTCTATTCTTGGTGAATCAGGAACACTAGGAGTTGGAGTAACAGGTTCGGAAATTTCAGGTTCTTCGCCTGTTTCACTGGCAGATGAAAAACTACCAGCAAGCTCGGAAACTGTAACAGCTTCGGGATTGTAACCTGTTTCTAAACTTTGGTAATCTGGATGGACTACCAAGGAAAATTCTCCTTCTTCAGGTGATCCTACTCTACTGCCACTAGGAGGAGTTACAAGGACCTTTAACCCTTCTAAATGACCCGGAATGTCTTCAGGAGATTCACCCCGCGATTTACGGAGTTTTCTTAACAAATCTATTCCGGTAACAATCTCAGGAGACTTGCCCCGAAGTCTACGGGACTGTCTCGGTAATTCCGCCACAATTAAAGATTTTAACTACAACACACGAAAACAAAGTAAAAATTTCAAATCAAACCACCTAAAGTCTTCTAAAGAAGCAAACAAATTTGAAGCACACGCCTAAATAATCTAGAGCGTCAAACCACACACAAACAGTAGTCTTCCGGACCAAAAGCGCTAGTTGGTGATTAGGCCCAACCTCGCAGGATTCAGTACAGAAATGGTGGGTGGAACAGTTACCCCGGCAACCTGCTTAATGAATAGACTGGACCAAGTTCCTCCACTTTAACCGTCTCGAAGTGAAGCGAACCCCCCAGAAAATCCAAGTGAGTATAACCGACGTCTGCTCCAGGTACAGTGGGACCTTCCCTCCACCGTCACCTTGGGTAGAATCCTAGATATTATGGCCACTAAGGTTACCAATCACAACAATTACACCTGGGGGAACAGTCTAAACTCCGACAGCACGCAAGGGCAGAGTAGCAAGCTCCAATCCCCTTACCGGCTCCTTGACAACAATCCAAGGTTTACCGATAAGTGACCCCTGGCTCCTCGACAATGGTTAATCCGAGGTTTACCGTTTGTAATACGTACTGCCTGGCGTCGTTCCCAACGAGGGAGGAATGATCCCCTCACTGGTTCGGACACGAGCTCGTGCTTCTCCTTTAAGAGGAGCTTTCCCAGAATGTAACTGAAACAATTGGATTTGTTCTACTCAAGATAGACTATCTGTTTGGTTTTGTAGTCTTGGAGAGTTAAGTACTCACCTACTCCAAGACCCTAGCCTAAGCTATGTTGGTGCTTCAGAGCCCTAGAAAAATAAAGATTACTAGATTGATTTTAATTTAAGCGTTACTTTTAAGGTTGTTTCTTAAGTCAAAAGGTGATGGAAGTGAAACCAGTGGTGTGTTGACTCGACTCGAAACCACTACAAAATGCACCTAGAATGATTTATCCACTACTTTACTTTTTCGATGAATTGCTTAACTAAAAAGTTGAGAGAATGCAATCTTTATAAAAGCAACTTCTTAATTGAAGACAATCAAAGAAACAATTCGTTTGTCTTTTCCAAGCATAAAAACATAACCTCTCTTTACATGCACGAAAAAACTCTTTTCTTCTTTCGAAAACAAAAAGCTACTTGAAACAAGACTTTTTAAGAAGATGTTTTTGTATTTTTCTTTTAATAAAGCAAATAAATCTAATATAACCAAAAATCAATCTTAACAACTCTTAAAATCTATGAAAATGCACTCATAAGCAAACTAAAGGCAAATTTACTCTAAGCAATCTTAACGAGGCCAAAACTAACAATGATTATTTCTAAGGTGTTTTACTTGATCACAATCAAATCAAGGACTAGCTTATTGCAGAACCAAAAACTAGTCAAAACAAAACTCTAATCTTTTTGTTCTTTTTGTAAAATGGAAATCAATACTTTATAAACAAGCAAATCGAAATTTGACCCAAAACAACTCAAATGGCAAGTTGCTCACAAAAGGAGACTTTACGACAGGCCCGACTTCTAAGAAGGTTGACTAACCAGAGAGATCTAAGGCTGGACAACTTTCTACTATCAAAGTCACTACAAAGCCTTTCCAAAAATCAAACCCTAGGTCTAAACTTCGTTGAAAACCACTAAAACACTCAAAGCTCACAAAACTAGTTCAGGTGAAAATTCTTGACAGGGTACTAAAGGATCTGGGCAGAAAACACTAAGGAAAATCAAAATCTAAAAGCAATTTAAAGCAAAAATGGAATTTTCTTAAGTTTTACAGGAAGACGCAGGCAACCCGTTGTCACAGGTGCGGCCCCGCTCTGTGCAAACGGCAACAGCGCGTCCAAAGACGCACTGTGCAGTACTCAGAGGGTGCGTCCTTCTGGAAAAATGAAGAAAAACCAAATCTAACTAAATCTAAAGCTAAGCCACCCAAATACTAATTCTCACAGTCAAAAACCAGAAAATAAAAATGATTTTCTCAAAGCAAAGTTCATATAAAGGAAAAGACTCTCTCATTAATGGATTCCCCAGCGGAGTCGCCAATTTGTCACACGGAATTTGTCAAGGGTGCGGACACGACTGACCTTCCTAGAAGTCTAAGACATTCTAATGACAAACAAGACAAAATGGAGTGATCTTTCTCTAAATACACCTTTTACAACATGAAAACTACAAGTGTTTAGGCTTACCTTATTCCAAAACGCTGTTGTTGAAGTCCGTTCTTGACGATCCGGATGAGCTCCTCCTTCAAGTCAATTCCTGCAACCACAAACAATCAAACAATTACCAAGCACTTGCATTTCATATAATAAAACATATATTCAACATGCAGACCAAGGAACACATGAAATAACTCATTAACACAAGCTATTGAGAAAAATAAACCAGTTTGTATTAATAACGAAACAAAGAAACTCTTACAACCTGGCCTTGGTGTTGTGCAAGTTCCTCCCAGGGTCCATCAAGGGTTTTCCTCTACTTTGACAAAGCTCACCCTCTCCCAAGTAGAATCAAGTGAAGACAATCTCTCCTCACAAAGGCTCTAATGGAAGACCTAAATCCTGCAGCATTTACCCAAAGAAAATGTATAGCTCCAACCTCTTCTCCTTCTGGCTCAATGCCTTTATTTATAGTGCTGTAAAGAGGTTATTCAGGTCCACTATCAATGGGATCATCCCCCTCTTTGGGTGGGATAGCTCCCTTATTGATGGGATAAGTTCCCCCTTAATAGAGATACATGAACCAACTGGAGGCGCATCCATTTCATCAAACCGACCTCTAGAATGTTCTAGAAGTAACCACAAGTAACTTTTTCAAGATAAAACTCGCGCATTTTGCCTTTTACAGAGGGACGCACCTGTCCCTTAACATACAGAGCGTCCATGGACGCAGATTTTGTGAACATGGTCAGCGTCCCCGCAGGTAAGGCTAGAGAGAACCTGCAACCCCAGAGATAAACATAGTTTTTACAAGACTTTCTCTCTTCTTTGAGTTTGAGATGGATAACAGAGGCATGAGACTTGCCTAAGAGGGTAGCATGACTGTTGATTTGAGCCATACTAACTGTAAGTAGTCAAGGTGACATTTTTTAGTGTAACAGACCTCATGCCATTGCTCCACCTCCTCCCTCTCGTGCTTCATCACAACTGGTTGTGCTTACCAACCCCTTCCCCATTAGGGATAAATAGTTTCCCAACCCAAACATGGTAATGCAGCTCCTCAACCTTCACAATCTGGCCCAAACAATTACCAGATTCTCATGATGAATTCCAACGAATTCAACACCAAACAAGTCAACCTACACACTCAGTCACACCAATATGACCAACCCCCTGTAAAATCGGCATCTGATTCCAAACCCAAAGTGTCCACTGAGCCTCTACCATCACCAAATGGCCCCTTAAAGATCCCTCCACCTAAATTTGAGGTTCCCCCCAAGATCCCCAAAGTTTCATTACGTTGAAATGTTTCTTTTTCTAAAGTCACCCATACCTATATCATAGTTGATGACTTGGCATAGTCTCTTGTTGCCATATCAATGTTCGAAGTCCTCCAGATGTGCCCATCCCAATGAAAATATATACTCTTTGCTTTAGGCATTGTGGATCTTTATGATGATCCTCTGATTTTCTTTGACATTGACAAAGTGGAACATCCCCCCTACCTTCCACCATTTCCTTTCAAATACCAATCTACATAAAGAATGCCATAGTCTAGCAATATATCATAAATGAAGGCTCCTCCACATGTGTGATTCTTGCTAGTGCTTGGCTCGGTTGTAAGCATGTTGAATATAGTGCAATTTTTCATCCCACAACTTAGGATGTTTGCTGCAATATCCATGAAGAAGATGTATCATTGTTTTGTTCACCACTTTTGTTTGACCATTAGTTTGTGGATGAAATGTTGCACTCTTTTACATTTTGGTGTCCATGAATCCCCACAAGTTTGACCAAAAATTCCCCACAAAATGAGAATCTCGATCACTAACAATGGATGTGGGCAATCCAAAATGAACCCAAACATTTTCACAAAATAACTCAGCAGTTTGTTCATATGTAACTTGATTTTTACATGGCATCAAAATACACATTTTTCTGAACCTATCCACAACTATTTACAAATAATCATGACCTCTTTTTTACATTGGAATACCTCCTACAAAATCCATAGAAACACTCTCCCACGGTCGTGAAGGAACTAGAAGTGGTGTGTACAATCCTAACTTCCTATTACTAGGCTTACTGATTGCACATAATGAACATCCCTTAATAAAACGAGACACACTTTCAAGCATATGAGGCCAATAACAATACCTCTGTAGATGTTCCACCATCTTAAACCAAAATGACCAACAATAAGAGAAGTATGTATCTCTCTTATGATGTTAACTCTTTCTCTCTGCGGAACAAAAAGATTGCCAAGATGGTACAACAAGTTATCATGCAAATGATAATCCAATTCCTCGACTTGGTTACCTTGACTCAAGCTTGCATAAACATATTGAAAGTCATTATCTAATGAAAATTTCTCAGTATAACTTTCATGTAAAACAAAATTATGCTTAAGTAAAGTAGTTACACTAACAATTAGCCTAGAAAGCATATCAGAAAATTTATTGTAGATACATTTCTTATACCTGATTACCAATTGGAATTATTGAAGAAAACCCATCCATCGTAAGTGCCTTGATTACTGCAACTTTGATTGAGATTGAAAGTATTGCAATGGTTGATGATCAGTGTGAATGACTGTTTCCTTACCCATTAGGTAGTGTTTCCATTTTTCACACTTTGCACCAATGCATACAATTCCTTGTCATATGTATAGGATAGTTAATCACTTCACCATTAAAAGTTTCCGAATGAAAATAGATAGGTTTGCCGCGCTGCATGAGGACTGTGCCATAGCATAGTCACTAGCATCTATTTGAATCTCAAATGACTGTCTCAATTCTGGAAGTGCAAGTATTGGAGTTGTATTGTTCTTTTCCTTCAATGCATCAAAGGCATTTTGTTGTTTGCCTCCCCACTGAAAAACCTTTTTCACATTGGTCAACTCATGAAAAGGAGTTGCTCTAAGAGAAAAAATAGCAATAAATTTCCTCCAATATTGGGTTTCTCCCATAAAACTTCTTACTTCTGTAACTGTCTTGAGCCTTGGCCAATTTAGAATGACATCAACCTTGCACGGATCTATTTTCAACTCACCTCCTCCAACAATATGACCCAAGTAAACTAAATAAGTCTTTCCAAACTCACACTTTTACATCGTAAGATACAATTGTTCTTTTTTCAAGACATCAAGTACTTTTCTTACATGCATGACATGTTCATCATGGTATTTACTAAAAATTAAGATGTCATCTAAGTAGATTATGACAAATTCATCAAGAAATGGCCTCAACACATCATTCATCACATGCATGAATGTAGTAGGAGCATCACATAAACCAAATGGCATAACTAGCCATTCAAACAAACCCTATTTTGTTTTGACTGTTGACTTCCAAATATCTCCTTGAGCTATTCTAATTTGATGGTAGCCACTTCTAAAGTCCATCTTAGTAAAATACTTTGCATCTTTCAATTGATCCAGTAAATCATCTATTTGAGGTAGTGGGTGATGGTTCTTTACTATAATTTTGTTCAATGCTCGGAAGTCCATGCACATGTGCCATGTTCCATCCTTCTTTGGCACCAAGACAATAGGTGAACCTCAAGGCGAGGAAGATGGTTTGATGATCCTTTTATTAAAAAAATCTTGGATTTGCGCCTTAATTTCTGTGCTTTCCATCACTGACCTCCTATACATACCAATGTTAGGAAGAGGACAATCTTGCTGCAACTATATCTTGTGTTGAATTCCTCTCTTGGGAAGTAATCCCTTTGGTTCGTGAAAAATTTCATCAAATTGGTTAACTATGTCAACCAATTCAAATTTCAAATTCTAATCATAACCTTTAAAAGCTTCATTATCACATCATTTTTGGGTTTGATCATGAGAAGCATGGAATTCTTGCTCGAATTCACCAGTCTTTTCATCTGCCCTGTATTAACAAGTGAAAGATTTGTTTTCTTGTTATGATCTCTCACAATATATTCTACTCCATTTTTGAGTAAATGATATTTATTTTCATGTCGATGGAAGATAGTTTTTCTATCATAAAGGTATGGGCTGCCCAAAACCATGCCACAGATATCTAACGGAACAACGTGAAGCTCCACTTCATCTATGAAATTTGCATTAATAGCGAATCTTAGTTTACACTTTCTTGTAACCTGCAATTGCGCATTGTCACATACCCATTGTGGTGCAGGTAAATTCTCGATGCAGACAAAGACAATTCTTCTAGCTCGAAAGAGCTGGTCTAGCCACAAACGAGCAATCCATGGAAAAATTCCTTAAGCTAGAATCAAATAAGAAGGCCTACCTCTTAGAACTCTATTCCGCTTGGTGATGATCCTGCTTTCTTACTCCAGCTATCTTTCATCTCCTTCCTCGATTACCTGAAACAAGAAAACAAACAACAACAACAAACGTGATAGCATACAAATTGCATTTAACCTACTTAAAATGTCAAGGAATATTAAGCCATCAAATGTAAGATAATACTCAAAGTAGGAAATCAATCAATAGTTGTATTCATATAAGTTCAGAAAGAGATTACAACCAATGCCTTGATGTTATTGGTCTCCTCCGATGTATCCAGGTTCCCACACCTCCGCTAGCATCTCATGGATAGTCCGAACGATGGAAGTTTTAAGGCTTCTTCCCTTTAGTCTCAAACCAAACCAAACACACTATTATCCCTCCACAAACATAAGCTAGAAGGCTACAAGCTATGATATCTTGCTGGTTATTCAAGCTCCAAAAATACTAAGACTAAAACTAAAACTAAAAATTAGTTTGCTTGTAAAAGGAGGGGTTTATATAGCTTGGATGGAGGTGAGATGGTTCCTCTTATCA
Source organism: Pinus tabuliformis (assembly GCA_031772625.1). Classification (NCBI taxonomy): domain Eukaryota; kingdom Viridiplantae; phylum Streptophyta; class Pinopsida; order Pinales; family Pinaceae; genus Pinus; species Pinus tabuliformis. Next base: position 331,246,663 of record CM062812.1, read on the forward strand.
TGGGAGAGGCTTTATCTCTTGGGTTTGTTCCATCTTATTAGGGGAAAGGAGCCCAAACTGACTTCCTCGTCTCCAACTAGCCCAACCATTTACTAGACTTCCGTTACGAAGCTTCTAGAGCTGGAAGCTTCGACTCCATATTTAAAAAACTTGCGAAAAGAGGATCGATGTAGCTGAGAAAAGGCTTAGTTGCATCGTAAGGCACTAGCCCTGGTTTTAATCTCTACAAATCAGCGCGAGGAGGGAATGGGTCATTAGCGCCGGTCTTGTAAACTGAGGTAAAAGGAATATTCTTGGGAAATGATGTAAAAGGGAATTGTTCTCCTCATGAAGAGGGACATAATGGGAGTTTCTTCATGATGGGAAAGCATGTAGGGTTCATTGTATAGGTCCTCTAGGATTGTGGAACGGGGAGTACAGGGACAGTGACAAAACATTGTGTAACAGATGCCCCTAAAGTGTGAAGGCCGAACTAGAGTGAGGGGTGAAATGCTTTACAAGCAGATGCGGGGAACCAAAGTCTATCATCGGAAAACCTGCAAGAAAACATACATACATATACATCACTAAAAACTCTAACAAATGATACAAGAATCGTGGTATGGACGCAGCCATCCAGAGAATGATCATGTAAATGGATCCAAGGCATGGGTGCAACCATCTAGTAAGGAGGATCGTATCGAAACCAAGGTATGGTCACAACCATCCAATAACGAGAAGGATCACATATGACAACTCATGGTATGGTCGTAACCATCCATCTAAAAGAGAGATGTATTTCAGCATGATCATGTCACATCGCCTTGCAACCTGGACTTTTGTAATTTGAGCCCAAGGTCTTCCGCTCCAACACAACCCAATCAAAGTACAAATTCTAACATGTGAATAAGTGTATCGAAGTGGAACATGCTAGAAATTCGTTTGATTACCGGTCAATGATGTGATCCGTTAACAAGCGCGAGAGGAACCACCAGCAATGACAATGTCTCTCAAGGTACTAGCAGCACAATCCATGGAATGTGAATAAAGGAACTGAAGTTGATTTCTTGTGAAATCACCCAATCGAAATCCAATGATGTGAACTTGTCATCGAGTGCAAAGAAATTGCCATTATGGCATGCAAGCTCTAAGGTACTGGAAGGGAGTCTCTCAACCAGCTTCCTGGATAATGAGCTGAAGTCGATAGGAAGTGACCGTGTCGAAGGAGGTCCATGATGTATCCCACATCATTGACATGAGAAAAAGGGATGCAATGATTTCAGATGATACAGAGAATCAGAAATGAGTGTAACTGTAGAAGGACAACTCTTGAACATATCAGCGACACGACTCCGGAGTTTGGCAGCTTTTGGATCCATAGGATCAGAGGTCATGATGACGTGGCAGAGATCAAATGGAAGGAAATAATGAATGGCCCAACCAAGGAAGGTTAACAATGAAATGAGGATATCCCAACCTGACACGAAGCAGAAAGTGTCATGTTCAAGAGTGAGCTGCCGACATAACTGATAGAATTTCCCATTTTCCCCCACCATTTTTGGCAGGTACCCCAATTATTTTTTAATCACAAGCTTGAAGGGGATAGCATGTGCTTGCACTGTAAGTCCATCCTTTGGATTAATCTGACCTAGTAAGATTAATAATCCATAGGAAGGAGAAGCTCATGTTCGTCATGGCGACGAATTTGATGTCGTTTAATGTTTTAACGAGTCCGACAAAGGTGTAACTCAATATCTTTTTCATGTTTAGGGAGTTTGAAAAAGACACAGAAAAGAAAACTCCACGTGGTCCCTTTTCATACATTTGTGTCTCTCGAGCCCAAAAAGGTAAAAAATGATACTTAAGAGAGCCATTTGACCATTTCAGTCAAGGAGTACCTTTTTCATAAATAGTTTATCTCGGCTCGAAAAAGGGGTAAACGTATACACGGTAAATGATGTTTCGCAACCTTTAACGAGTTCAAAACGACAAGATCTCGGCAATCTTTTCGTGCTTAAAGAGTCAGAAAAGAGCTTGAAATTGGACCTCCCATTTAATTCTCTTTAATGAGTCAAAAAGGGAAAAACACTCGACGATATTTTCATTTGATTTTTATGAGTCAAGAAAAAATCTTAAATGCGACTCGAGTACCATCATCAGCAATATGTCACCTGTCGCTGCACAAAATGTAAATGTATTATCCAATTCTTGAGGTAAAAAAGATTAAAAATGCCTTTAAAACCCTAATATTTCATGAAAAATGAATAAAAGAGGGAAAAAGTAAATAATTTTTACCATTTTACCTTTTTACCTTGTGTGGAGACATTTTCACCCATTTGTGCCCTAGATTTTCAGGAGCAGATTGCGGGAGATCCAGGAGGCCATTCGACGATCTGTCAGTTGCAGGTAAGAGATGAGACCCTTAGCTTCATTTTTATGCTTGTTTTGCCTATTTTTAACCCTTTTTTTGGATTTTTGGAGGAGGATTTAGAAAAAAAAATTCACCATCGGTTAGTACAATTTTCGGGCACGAAATCACGTTGATTGAGGGTCAAAAACTATGTCAATCGCTCTGTCGGCGCTACTATTTTTAAAATAGACGCGCTGATGCCGTGAACACAAAAATTTCAATCTTTTGCCCAAATTTCTCTGCTTTGATCCAAATTTCTTTATCCAAGGATGATTGTTGACTTGATGTTATGGTTTTTGTAGGGAAAACACAGCGAAAAATGGTTGATTGGAAGGAACGAGTTCATGAGGCAATCGATACACAGACATTGGCAGACCCAAATCATTTAAATTCCCCAAGGAACTATGGGCTCCTCAAATTCTTCCTCACACCAGGTCTTCAGGCTCAACCCGAGTTGCTACAGTATTTGATGAGTCTTTGGGATGTTAATCAAGAAGTTTTTGTAATTTGGGACCAAGAACTAGAATTGGAAACTTCTGATATCTACTTCATCACTGGAATGTCCCGAGGGCAACTAGTCAATCTGTATGGGTCCAAGCCTATTGGGACAAGTGTGAACATGTTGCTCGTAGAAAACTACCCAGAAGCACTGAAATCAAAGAGCAGAAAAATAGAGGTCATGTGTGTTCGGGATCTTGTGTTGAAAGTGTTGCTTTTGACCATAAACTGAGTGGCTGGGGCTCAAGCACAATATGAATCCAACAAATCCAAGTTTCAATTTACTATAGACTGTATGGCGCATGTTGAAATGTGGCAACAAGATTATTCCAATTTAATTTTTCCTTGAATTAAAATCGAATTTATCCTGAACAGCTACTTGGAAATAATTAATTAAGTTATTTTGACTTAATTAGTTGGAGAAATTCAAGTTAGAAGTCTTTCTAAAGTCATGCAAGAGTTATCCCTTAAATTTAGGAGATAAGATTGAGTTATATTTGAGTTGTAATTAGTTAACTCAGTTTACTGAGTTAAGTCCAGTTAAATTAGTTCCAAACTGTTTGAGGAAATAATAGAGAGTTAACAGTCAGTTGATGCATGCATGCACTCAACTAGCGTACTCTAGTTAATTGAATATTCTTTCATTAGAAACTCATGCATGTCTATTCTGAGAAAGACCCAGTTGAGCTAAATGTCAAGGACAGTGTACTATCATTTGCATGTGTTTTCCTAAAAATAAAACTCATGCATGTAGAAGGAATAATTCCTTTAGGATTGTGCAGTTCTAACAGTGTGTGAGATCAGGTGATCATCCACTAGGTAGAAGAGGTTTTCCACTTGGTTGAAGGAGAATCATCCCAGAGGGACAATGCAAGGAAATAGGAGCTTGGATGGCAGAGGAGAAGGCCTGTGAGAAGCCAGGATTGTCTGTGAGCATCTGTGAGGTTTGTACTGAGAGCTAGCTAGTTGTGAGAGATAAGGCTTTGTATAATCTCTATGTATTTCCACCTTGTATGATAATACAAATTGTGGAGTTTTTAGCTGAGGCTTTCCCCAAAGTATTTTCATGTGTATTGTGCAATTGATTCTTCTTCTTCTGGTTATATTATTCAGCTCGATCTTTAAGCTTCCGCAAATAGATAGTAGAAGTAGGTTATAGTATTCTTCTTTGATTTATATTACATTATGGGGTTAACCTACATAGCAGATTTCCTACATGGTATCGGAGCTAGATTTGTAGAGAATTTGCAAAATTTCCACATGGTATCAGAGCCAAGTTTATCAGAGCTGTGAATAGTATACTGAGAAGATAATTCAAAGTTTGAATTTCGGGGTTGCAGGTGCAAATCAAATTCTTATAATTCAAGGTTGGCCAATGGCATTCTATGGCTTGAGACTCGAGTATGCCTTAGAAGGTATCTTGAATTACATCATGGATAGATATAATGGATGTTATATTAGAAGACAATGGATTGAAGGAATTCATTGATCAAGAAATCCCAAAGCCAGGTTCAACTAATGCACAAGAGTTGGCTGAGTGGAAGAAGTGTGTGGCGAAGGCGAGATGGAATAGCCTTAAGGGAGTTCGAGACCATATTGTCTCAAGTCTCCTTGCGAAGGATACTCCATTTTCAATGTGGAAGACATTGAAGGACCTCTACTAGAACAGTAGCGACTAGAGGAAATTGGTGCTCAAGGATAAGCTTCAAAGAATCAAGATGGAGAAGGGCGATACTATTTCCACATATCTAAACAAGCTCACCACCTATAGAGATGAGCTTATTAGTGTGGGAATAATTACTACCGATGATGATATGGTGAGCCTTGCTCTCCTTGGCCTTCCAAAGAGTTGGAATAGCTACCATGACTCTGTGAATGGAAGGGAGAAACTGCCGGATTGGAAACGACTGTGGTCATATCTCATGCAGGAGGAGATCAGGAGGAGCACACAAGATGGTTCTTCATCCAAGGACGATGATGAAGAAAATCTGGCCTTAGCGAGTAAGGCAAGGAAAGGGAAGGGGAAGGCTTCCCATTCCAAATCAAATTCTTCTCATGGAGGGAAGAAGGGTGACAAGTCTAAAGTGAGATGCTTTAATTGTCATGAGATGGGACATTATGCGGCTAATTACCCATCGAAGAAGTCCAAGAATGGATTCTCGGAAGGATCGGAAGGTGAGGCATTAGCCTCTCAATTCGAAATGGACTTTACCCTCATCGCATGCATAGTGTCATCGATGATGGGTTGTGTTTGGTATCTTGACAATGGAGCCTCATTCCACATGACCGGTGATAAAAGTTTATTCAGTGCCTTGGAGGAGAAAGACCTCAAGATGCACATAGAGATGGGTGACGACGGAAGGTATAATGTTTCAGGAGTGGGCATGGTTTCCTTTCAGAGGGAGAATGGACCTCCTATCACCTTGAGAGATGTGATGTATGTTCCTGGACTGAAGAAGAACTTGGTATCGGTCTTGATGTTGGAGGACAAAGGCTATGATGTTGTCTTCAGTAAAGGAAAGGTGTTCCTAAGACACATAGCCATGGGTCAGACCAAGAGAATAGGGATTTGGGTGAAGAATCTCTATAAAATAGAGGTAGATGATTGTGCAGCATTGAGTACGAAAGTAGAATTGGTGCAAAGCCAATATATTGGCGACTTGTGGCACAGGCAGTTGGGCCATTTGCATCATGGGGCTTTGAAGATAATGCAACAGATATCTACAGGACTCCCCAAAGGTAAACTTGAGCAAGTTGACACATGCAAAGGTTGTACCTTGGGAAAGTACACCAATTCTTCCTTTCATGAAGGAGACAGTCGAGCAAAGGCTATCTTAGAGCAAGTTCATACTGATGTGTGTGGACCATTCTCGACGGCATCCACAGAAAAGCAAAGGTATTTTGTGATTTTCATTGATGATTATTCTTGTAAATGTTGGATTTATTTCATGCAAAAGAAGGACCAAACCTTCACAAAGTTTTGTGAGTTCAAAGCTTTGGTCGAGAAAGAGCTAGGGAAGAAGATCAAGGCCTTGAGAAGCAACAACGATGGAGAATATGTCTCTTAAGAGTTTAAGGAATTCTATGCAGTGGAAGGAATTAAACAGGAGTTGAAGGCACCTCATAACCCACAGCAGAATGGGGTGGCCAAGAGGAAGAACAGAACTATTGTAGGGGTAGCACGGGCAATGCTACATGACCAAGGCCTACCACTTCAATTGTGGGCTGAGGCATGCAACACAATGGTCTATTTGCAGAATAGAAGTCCGCATCGCATACTTGGGATGAAGACACCAAAGGAAGCTTTCTCCGGTAAGAGACCAGATGTGGGTCACTTCAGGATCTTTGGCTCATCGGTATATTGCCATGTGAAAAAGGATGCACAGAAGAAGCTTGAGCCAACAAAAGAGTTGGGGATACTTGTGGGGTACACTGATACACCTCACAACTATTGGGTGTACTTTCCTACCAGTCGGAGGACAGTGGTTCACAGAGATCTCAAGCTTGATGAGCAGAAGGCCATGTGAGTTTCCCTTGAGAGGGAGCTCCAACTACAGGCTATGGAGGAACTGTTGGTTCCTAAGGAGGAGGAGCCTCAAACTGATGCATAGCAGCTACATGCAGAGGTTCTAGGAGTGGAGACATCCACTCAAGTAGAGTCTTCCAGAGATGGATGGAAGCACACAAGAGAAGCTGACAGATTGTTGCAAGATGCAAGAGAGAATGTGGGAGTACCATCTTCTTAGCGCAGACAGAGGAGGTCACCTGAGAGGTACACTGGATACATGGCCCTTGTTGGGGAATATGTTGAGACTGAGCGATATTCCTTTGAGGAAGCAGTGCAGCAGCCGATTTGGGTTTACACTATGGTGGAGGAGTATGACTCCATGGTTCATAACAATGTTTGGGATGGGGTTCAGAGACCGGAGAACAAGTTAGTTGTGAGTTCCCATTGGATTTACAAGGTAAAGCAAGTTGCTGATGATGGGAGGATCATGTTGCTCCAATATATTTTGACAGAGGAGCAAGACGCTGAAATTTTGACAAAGGCATTGTCAAAGTGTAAATTCGAGTTCCATAGAGACAGGATCAGGGTGGAAAATAATCCCTTTCTTGTTGAGAGGGAATGTTGAAATGTGGCAACAAGAATATTCCAATTTAATTTGTCCTTGAATTAAATTGTGAATTAAAATCGAATTTAGTCTTAACAACTACTTGGAAATAATTAATTAAGTTATTTTGACTTAATTAGTTGGAGAAATTCAAGTTAGAAGTCTTTCTGAAGTCATGCAATAGTTATCCCTTAAATTAAGGAGATAAGCCTTAAATTAAGGAGATAAGATTGAGTTATATTTGAGTTGTAATTAGTTAACTCAGTTTACTGAGTTAAGTCCAGTTAAATTAGTTCCAAACTGTTTGAGGAACTAATAGAGAGTCAACAATCAGTTGATGCATGCATGCACTCAACTAGTGTACTCCAGTTAACTGAATATTCTCTCATCAAAAACTCATGCATGTCTATTATGAGAAAGACCTAGTTGAGCTAAATGTCAAGGACAGTGTACTATCAGTTGCATGTGTTTTCTTATAAAGAAAACTCATGCATGCAGAAGGAATAATTCCTTGAGGATTGCGCAGTTCTGACAGTGTGTGAGATCAGGTGATCATCCACTAGGTAGAAGAGGTTTTCCACTTGGTTGAAGGAGAACCATCCCAGAGGAACAGCACAAGGAAATAGGAGCTTGGAGGGTAGAGGAGAAGGCTTGTGAGAAGCCAGGATTGCCTATGGGAATTGTGAGGATTGTACTGAGAGCTGGCTAGTTGTGAGAGCTAAGGCTTTGTATAATCTCTATGTATTTCCATCTTGTATGATAATACAGATAGTGGGGTTTTTAGATGAGGCTTTCCCCAAAGTATTTTCATGTGTATTGTGTGATTGACTCTTCTTCTTCTGGTTATATTTTTCAGCTCAATATTTAAGCTTCTGCAAATAGATAGTAGAAGTAGGTTATAGTATTCTTCTTTGATTTATATTGCATTATCGGGTTAACCTACATAGCATATTTTCTACATGGTATCGGAGCTAGATTTGTAGAGAATTTGCAGAATTTCTACAATGCCGACTATGTTCAACTGGGCGGAAGCCATCAAGGTAAACATGAAGCGCCAGCTATCCAAATCCAAGGTAGGAAACCTGAAGCAGTTCGGATATGGTTCCGTTCTAGTGACCTTCTTTTTGGAGCGTATCCCGCTATTCCACTACCAACTTGCTAAGGTGAATCCACCATTGCCACGACACCCCGTTAGAGTGAGCTGATGCCTAGAATCATTGGGGGCCAACATATGTCATATAAGTCTGCCTTCTTTTCATGGCTACGACGTCATCTGATCGTAGTAGAGGATTGGCCCTATAGCGGTACCAACTTTCGCAACGATCCAGATATGCCACTCCCAGAGGGAGAAGATTATGATGATGGAGGTAAGAAAAAACCATTTTGATTTTTTATTTTTTTATTGTTTTTGAAATATATGCATTCATGACATTTTGATTTTGCAAATGCAGATGTGGGACCAGAGCAACCTGCTGGGATGTCCCCAATTTCTAGGTGCGTTGCTCGACAGTTTGATATCGCTCCTTATCAGGAAGGAGGCGATAATGAGGAGGAGATCACGCGGAACCTCGAGGGATTGACCAGAGGTATCCTGGAGTATGGCAGGGTGGGTGACATCCCACACCGGTATCAATGGCACACAGTGGGGGTATCAAACCGAGTCTGTCGACTGCTAACTCATGTAGTAAGAGCAGTTACGTGCTATCATGAGCACCATGCCGAGTAGTTCATAGGTATAACATTTACATTTTTGAGGTCTGCGAGCCACGAATGTACTTGAACACATATATTATTTTTTGGAGTTTTGATGTATGACAAACATTATTGACATATATATATATATATATATTTCCTTCCTTACTATGGTACAAATGTTTTATTTTTTCACCTATTTCGCAAATGTCTATCCAACACATAATTAGCTAATGTATCTGTCAATGTATTCATATGTCTAGGAATATGATGATATGTAATGTAATCAAAATTTCTCTCCAATAGATGAGCACGCCAATACACTCTCAATATATGAGGCTTTCTGATAGGATATTTCCCGTTGAGCTGAAGAACAACAAGTTGTGAATCAAGGTTGACAACCAATTCCCGAACGTCAAGAGAAATGGATTCTGACAATAATTCGATAACCATTCTATACTGAGCAATATTATTAGTTATTCAACCTAAACAAATACCTTGAATATCAATCAAATCACCATGGGGGTCATAAATGGCCCATGTTGTGGATGATAGATTCCAGGTACTACGACAAGCACCATCAGCGAAACCAATATGAGGAGTCACAAACATCTGCAAAGCAGGCGAAGACATAATAAGCAGGAAAGCTGCTTGAAAAATAACACACCAAACCACACTATACAAAAATGAATAACACACTATTGTACAAAAGTAGCCATGCAAGATGACTCGGGCATAGTAAGGGCTTTTCTAAAGGATTTCCCTCATTATCAATCAGCTCATAGGCCCCTTTCTGTAACACACATTTAACAATGTAGGGCCCATGCCACATGGGTTTGAACTTACCTACCCCCATCTTATCATTAGCTTGATCATACAGTAAAACCAAATCACCCTCAGAAAAAGCACGAGGAGAGACTGACTGGTCAAAATGGGACTTAACCCGCTTTTTTTGTGCTTCAATGACTAAAGTAGCAAGATGGTGAGTCTCATCCAATCGTTCTAAATACAAGAGGTGCTCTTCTTGAGGTGAGGTCTCGGGGAGAAGTTCAACAGCTAGCTTGAGTGAGGGAATTTCACACTCAATCGGTAAAGTTGCTTCCAGACCATAGACTAGCTAGAATGGTGTGAATCTAGTTGTGTCTTTGGTCAAGGTTCAATAAGCCCACAAAGCTAAAAAGAGAATGAGATGCCAATTTGACTTGTGCATCCCAATGGTGCGTTGAAGCATTGTAACCAAGAATTTGTTCACAGCTTCAACTTGGCCATTAGCTTGAGCGTAATACGGGGTTGAGCCATCATGGCGCAAGCCCAACATAGAAGTCATCTCAGCCATCATGTAATCTTGAAATTGGGAGCCATGGTCGGTGATGATGGCCTGAGGTACTCCAAACCTAGAAATAACATGATTGAATAGAAATTGAGTCGTTGTTTTACCGTCAGCAGAGTATGTAGGCATCGCTTCGACCCATTTGGTGAAGTAATCCATGACAACGATAATATAACCATGCCCCCCGACCGAACGAGGGTTACATGTCATATAGTCAATGCCCCATTTGGAAAAGGGACCAACAATAATAACGGGGTGAAGGTGAGCAGGTGGGGCATGCATTTTACGCTGATAAATTTGGCACTCATGGCATTTGCGAACAGCAAGGATGCAATCCTTGAAGATGGAGGGCCAGAAATAACCAGCACGGAGTATCTTTTGAGCAGTAGCATATCCAGAGAGATGACTACCACATGCACCAGAATGGAAGTCATTCAAGACTCTCTCAGCCTCCTCAAGAGTTAGACATCGACGAAGAATTGAATCGACACCAACACAGTATAAAGTATCTCCAATGATACGATAAGGTTGAGATTGATGCCGAATGCGCCAACGATCATCCTTGGTCAACGCAAACCGAAAGGTGGATATCTGGAGATACACGATGATATCACCATACCAAGGGTCAAGAGTGCTAATCAGGAAAAGAGTCTCATCCGGGAGCTGCTCATCAGCACCAGTAGGAAGAGAGGCAGAGGGAAGAGAGCAAATCAACTCAGTGAAGACAAGTGATTTCTTAGACTTGGTAGTAGTAAACACCAAATCGAATTCTTGGAGGATGAAAATCCACTTAGAATACTTGCCTCCCAACAACTAATGAGTCAGGATGTAGGTCATGGGGTTGCACTCGGAAATCACAGTTGTAGTGCAGAGGAGAATGTAATGTCGAAAGCGTTGAACAGCCTGAATGGCAGCCAAATCCAACTTCTCAACATGAGCATAACGCGTCTCGATATCGAGGAGATTATGACTGAGGTAGTAAATAACATGTTCATTACCTTCATCATCATCCTGTATCAGCACCATAGCGATGGTACTAGAGGCTACAGCTAGATAAAGGAAGTAATCACGATGATAGTTCAGAGGGTGTAGCAAAGGAGCATAAAGGAGGACAACTTTTAAGTCATCAAAAGACTTTTTGGTAGCCTCATCCCAAACGAATGGTGTTCCTTGCTTAAGCAACCGAGTGAACCCTGAAGCTAGCTCAGCATAGTTCGGTACAAAACGACAGAGGAAATTTTCTTTCCCTTGCAGACTCTGAAGTTGATGCAACGAAGATGGAGGGGGTAAATTAACAATAGCCTCGACTTTAAGAGGATCAAGGTGAATGCCTTCTTTCAAAACAATAAAGCCAAGGAGTTGTCTAGATTCGACACAAAAGATAGACTTATGCAGATTCAACTTAATGTTGTAGTGCCTATTGTTAGTGTCAGTATATTCATCCCTCCATCAGTGATCAAATTCTCTTGTTGCATTGCATGTTAGGTGTCTCACCCGATCAGCTGCATTCCATTAGGATCATGGATCATCTGACGGTAGTGGCTTATTATACATTTTCCCTCATGTGCTGGCCCATTTTCATTCATCTAGATCATCTACAGTCAATTTTTGTCTTTAAATCTGTAAAAGTCATTTTTAGGGTTTTAGGTCTCATTAGGTCTAGGGTTTTCATCAATAAGGTCTCAAAATGCTCAGTGATGGTCAGCAGGCACATGGGGAGGTCAAATAAAGTTCCAGCAACAATAATTTCCATAACCACTCACTCAGTGATTGATTTTTCCTCAAAACCCTGTTTTGAGGAAAAACAGAGTATTTTATGTTTTTATGTATAAATTTGATGTAATTTCAGTTCTTTCATATGTAAATAACTTCAGTGGAAACCCTGGTCACCTTGCCAAGCTTCAGCAACTCCATCCCCTGCAAGGCAAACAAAAAATCAAATCATTCAGTTCATCAAAGGCAAAAATGAAGTAAATTGCCCAAAAACAGAGTTTAAAAAGTAAGTCACAATGCAAACATTATAAAAGTGGGTTTTATGAGTGAAAAATCAAAATCTCTTGTATATAACTCATTGGTCATGTTCAAAGAGCTCATTTGCATTCAAAGGAGAAAGATTGAGCAAGAGAAGGCCGTGTTGGAGAAAGGGAGCAAGATTGCAGCAAAAATTGTGCAAGTTCAGGGGCGCGGCGCATTGGGTCGTGGGCACGGCACATAGAGCTAGTGCAGCGCATTGGGCTGCCCTCCACAGTGCAAAAAATAAACTGGCGCAATGCATAGAGTAGGCGTGGCGCGATGGGTTTGTGGCACGTGTTGAAAATGCAACAAGATGATGGAGCTTAGTGGAAAGGGGTCGCCTTCACTAAGTGGGCCCGCAGGCTATTTTTGGCGCAAAGTCTATTTTTAGACTATGTCTATTTTTAGACATATGGATCATGGTCTATGAGTTGCAAGATGTTGTTTATGGATGAATGGTCATGTTGGGAAAAATAGATGGACTTCTATTTTTGGTTCACAATGGAGTGATCAGAGTTTATTTTTAGACTGCTAGGCTAAAAATAGAAACAGTCAAATATTATTAGCCCTTAGTAATATTTGGACTCTAAACATTATCTTATTCTCTTGGAGCACTTCAATTCGAGCTATGGATGTGGCACATGTAGCTGACAAAAGGAATAACGTGGTTTCTTATGTGTTAGTTGAGCTATTGCATGGAGGACTTCAGTTAGAACTCATGCATGTGAGTTTTGTGGAGTTGGATGTGGAGTTGATGGAGTTGTGTTCAGTTTGACTTAGTTGAACTAGTTGTATTTAGTTTAACTAAAGAATACACTAGTGATGAGTTGCATGAATTAAATGTTAATTAATTCACTAATTATTAACTCATAAAGAAACTAAAGAATACATCAGTTAACTCAGTGCATGGACAGTTCAACAGAGACAGGTGTTAGAGGTAAGTGAAAGGGTGAGTTGTGACTATTAGTTGTGCATGAGATTTTGCACATGCATGGATTGAGTTATGCCAATGAGAACTGCGCAGTATGGGCCAATACCAAGGCATTATAGCTTGTGCTCACATGATTTTGGATCAGACAAGGTAAATAGGTGTTTGGATCAGCCATTCATCATTCATTCTCTTGCAGGATTGTGCAGTGGAGGCAGGCAAAGCAGTAGAGAAGATTTGAACCTGTGACTTGTTCAGATCTGAGCTAGTTTTGTGTGTAACAGGTGGAGATAGTACTGAGTACTTGTGAGGAGTATTGTACTATGTATTGTTACATGTTCTCAATCATTAATATACAAATAGTGTGGGGTTTTCAGCTGTAAGCTTTCCCCGGGTTACATACTGTGTTAATGTGTGCATGCGATTGATGTTTCATGTTTTTGATGCTGCTAAATTGATGATAAACGTAGAGGAGGTTATGTATTATGCATGTATTCCGCAATAGTGTATAATCGGGATAATCTCTATGAATAAGTGTTTAATTATTCAAAATTTCTACATGTTATCAGAGCTGGTTGATTTGTAGAAAAAGTTCTACAGGATATCAAAGCAAGGATTGATCATTAGATCTATTATTCAGAAAGTGTTTACATTTTATTTCTTCAGGCAGAGTCTGTAATCGGGCCAAGTAGCCTCTAGATTCATCCTTCTTTTGGAAGGTGAGATATCTGGTAAAAGCCCATACAGTCAATCCCTGTACGAGAAATACTTTGTTCTCACGAATTTTAGATTAGAAGCGGTTGAGTTTTGAGCTGGTGGAATGGCGCTCAAGGATAAACTCAGAAACATCAAGTGTGAGAATGGAGATAGTATGCCCAAGTATCTCACGAAGTTCACCCAGTGCCGGGATGAGCTGGGAAGTGTGGGGGTGACTGTTGATGATGAGGACTTTGTGAGCTTGGCTCTCCTTGGTCTTCCGAAGAGTTGGCATTCCTATCAGGACTCTGTCAATGGTCGGGAGAAATTGCCAGGATGGGAGAGACTTTGGTCAGATCTTGTGCAAGAGGAGATCAGACAGAGCACCAGAGACAGTTCTTCATCCTTGCACGATGAGGAAGATTGTGCCTTAGCGAGTAAGGTGAAGAAGGGGAAGGAGAAGGGTTCTCTTTCCGAATCCAGTTCTTCCAATGATGGGAAGAAGGTTGACAATTCGAAGGTGAGATGCTTTCGTTGTCATGAGTTGGGCCATTATGCTACTAATTGCCCAAAGAAGAAGTCCAAGAAGGGATCCGGGGAAGGATCTGAAGGTGAGGCACTTGCTTCACAATTTGAGTAGGATTTCACACTCTTCGCATGCATGGTTTCATCCATGATGGGAAGTGGTTGGTTTCTTGACAGTGGAGCTTCCTTCCACATGATCGGTGACAAGGGTTTGTTCAGTACTTTGGAGGAGAAAGATCTCCAAATACTCATAGCGATGGGTAATGATGAGAAGTATAGTGTCTCAGGTGTAGGCACGGTTATTTTTCAGAGGGAGCATGGAGCTCGCCTTACCTTGACCTATGTCAAATATGTACCAGGACTGAAGAGAAACTTGGTCGATGTTGGAAGACAGAGGCTATGATGTAGTCGTTAGTAAGGGAAAGGTTTTCCTTAGACACATCATCACTAGACAGGTGAAGCATATTGGTTCACAGGTCAAGAACCTGTATGCTCTTGAGGTACAAGATGCATGAAAAGCCTTGAGCAGCGAGGCAACTGATGGAGACTTCGTGGTTGAGAGGGAGCGTATATTACCCCTCAACATGCAGAGCTAGAAGAAGTCTCAGACGATTGTGGAGGAGCCATGATTGGTGCAGCAACTTCAGGAGGTTGTGGAGCAGCCACAACAAGGGAAGCTGAGAGGAGATCGAGTAGAGACATCTTCTCATGCAGAGACCTCTAGTAGGGGGAAACTTTGAACTAGGTGGGTGTTATAGACATTTTTGTGCCTCGCAGCATGGAGCATGAAATGTCAATAATTACAGGGATCCTCAGTCCCTAAACATGTTGTTCTTACCCCTAGAGGAACAAGGTCAGCAAACCACAGCACTTCCTATCAGTTCTCCACCTGAAAACACTCAAAAACAGGCAATTTTTGGATCATGTCAGCTGCTCCACTGAGCATCTGCGCTGAATGTCAACTGCTCCTCCTTGTACCTGCGCTGAAAGTCAAAACCAATGAAGGCTACCTGCGCTGGGCGAGATTGGCCAAGTGGCACAGTCATTCTGCAAGGTGTCAACTGCCCAGGAAGCTTCCAAACTGACACTTGGTTCAAGGAATTCGCCCTATGATGAGTAAGAGGTACTTGATCTCCATGTGGAAGCAAGGATCTCCAAGTGGACTCAAGAACTGAAGTTTAACTGAAGAGGGAGAGGACACAAGGCAGCTTTAGGTCAGTCTCAAGCTGACTCATCCTTTCTCCAAATCTCCTATATATAAAACTCTTCTATGAGGTCTAGGGAGGTTGGAATTTTGTGCAAAGCAAGGAAGTGTTGTTGGTTTACAGTTAGAGCTATTGGGTGATTGCTTTTATAGAGGAGAAGAGGAGATTTCTTGCTGCTGAGGAGGTGCTGCTGGATTGGAGCCATTTATGGTTGTAACCTTCTCAGAACCTTTTTCTTCTATCAATAAAGCTTTTGATGTTCTCCTATATACTTGTATTGCAATGATGTATTGTTTTCATCTGTATATTTGATTCATCCTAATCCATGCATCAGTTATGAGTACATGTTTCTTGTAGTTTCCTTCTCTCGTTTTTGCAGGATCTGTGTGTAGCTGGGCCGGCAAGAGAGCAAGGAGCTGGGAGCAAGAGGCAAAGAGAGAAGACGGGATCGACAAAAGCGAAAGACATCGGTTGGTCAATCTTTTCTTCCTTCTCTGTATTTTCATAAAGGAAAACTATCAAAGCTTTACTTTCAGTTGTTGCTAAGGAACTATCACCCTTAGAGTCGGGATAGGGTCATTCCGAGTCGGATACTTTTCCCCCCAACAAACTGGCGACTCCGCTGGGGACCTAGTATCTTGTTGGTTTATTGTGTTTCTTGCTATTCATCTCATAAACAAGGAGAGCACCAAATCGAACTGCAATTGAGTCCTTCAATTGCAAAGTAGAGGGCAGCTGCTCTGGCTTAGTTTCTGAGCAAGTTTATGATTTGAAGAGCTGATCCACAAAGACTCTTGTGCTCTTTGTGATAGCTTTTCATCCTCTTGATCATCCCTTAGCTTGTACTTGACCTATAGCTTTTTATTTCAGCAAAAACAGTGAATTTTTGAGCTTTTTATGACCCGGAAACCCTTGTAAACGCAACTCTCGTGTCTCAGTGCAGGCTGCCCAAAGGCAGTCTGCATTTCAGCGCAGGTACTCCCTTCGGGAACTGCGCTGAAAGTCAGTTTGACAGACCAGAGCCTGCGCTGAACCAGTTAGGCTATGTCTTCCTGAGGTTTCCCACTGAGTCTTGGCCCTGTTTTCACTGTTATTTTGCTGCTGATTGCTTGTCATTGTACTTGCTGTAAACCAACTTTCCTTGGCATTATTCCGCCTCAGTTGTGTGATGAAACTGTGATTGTTCTTTCAGTATTTCTTGTTTCAGTTACAGTTTCCCATTGTGAAAAGCGAACCTGTATAGCTGTGGCCTCTTAGATCCTGAACTGTAAAAGTGTCTTTGTGATCTTAAGAGCTAGTTTTATTGCTGTTCATGGCTGTTTGAGTTTGTTTGTTTTTTCATCTTATGGTTTGAATTCATACATTTTTAGTGTCGAAACAAGTACCTGTAAGGCGTCTTTTGATTTTAGACAAAACTTGTTTGTTTACGCTTCAAATTGAATTCGAAATTATACAACAGTTTCCTTTTTGTCTTACATCAACATTAAGGAAAAAGAAAAGAAATACATGCATCTTGCATTTGCATTTTTTGATAAGTTTGCATGATTGGTCTAGGAGAAAGTGCATTAGTTTGTGCTTTGTGGTCTGTGTGGAAAGATAGTGTTTTCTTATCCCTCAGTAGTTAGGATTTTCAAAGCTAAAAAGATTGTAAAGCTTGCTTATCATTTTAGCTGCATTTAGGAATTTGTACCAATACATCTCGTGGTGATCCTGAAAGACAAACTGCTAAACAAGATCAACTTAAAATATATTGAATGAATCTAAAAACGCTTTGTAACATAATGCTCACAATAGAGGTCTAGGTAGAGACGTGTTCCGGCGTCATTAAACGTAGTGACTGTCGATCTCTACGAAGGTGGGTGATTCCTCCTGAGGGACGATAGCACTAATACGGACCTGTGCTCCCGCGTACCATCGCGTATATTGGGAGACCCCTATAGGCATTTATCCTTTATCCTTAGGAAGTCGTGTCGGCCGCCCTACTGATCGCGATGCAGTGAACACAGCATTCACGAAGATCGACCACCCGTACCGTAAAACGTATTCTGTGGTTTCGCGAAAGGTTTGGCACACCCTCTGCCTAGATCTCCAGAGCAGTTTATTTTGGCCTTTTTCAAACTCTATAACTGAAAAAGTCCAACCGAGCATTTGTCACTTCGGGCTCGTTAATACATCGAAGGCGACTAGAGTCGTCTTTAGCTTTTTCTCGACTCTTAAAACATGAAAAAGCAAGTTGTGTCTAAAAGCGTCTAATAAAATTCATTCAATACGGAAACCTAATTCCCCTTTTTGTATTTTAGTTGATCGAGTAATCCGCAACCGTGGAGGAAAGTCAATTAGAACTCCGTCGTTCGAGGAGACTCGCGAGTCAACCGTCTTTGTCTCCGGAATCGAGAATAGTACGGACGAAGCAAACTCGCTTGACCGGGTCAAAATCTCCCATTAAAGTTAGAACAACAGTTCCAACTACATCTGAGATTCTGGTCACTCCTAATATTTCTGGAATCCCTGCCTCTATTGAAGAAGTTCAACAGCGACAGAGGGACAGTTGTACTGATCCTAGTCTGAGAACAAGTACTTGCATAACTGAACCAGTCCCATCTGAAACCGGTCCACAGAGTCTTGTTGCTCAAACAACTGTCGCTGTCGAAGCAACCCCTTCTTCGGCACCAGAAATCTTTTACGGACCTGACGGTCTTCCTCTTCCTCCTGGTCTGATTGCAATAGAGGAAATCGTAGAGGACCAACAAGCAAATACTCCAACTCATTTTGGAGTAGGCATCACTCTTTTTCCTTCTGCATCAGAAGTTTGTCCATCGCCAGTGGAAGTTCCTGTAGAATCGTTAGGCAGTTTATTGGATAGACTTAAAATGTCTGAGCAACCGTCGACATCTAGGACTGTGCCAAATGACACAGCGACAGCAGAAGCTCCTGTTGTCACTCCGACGATGTTTGCCGGCATACCAGCTGTCCCGACTAGCTCTCAACAGCTAGAAGGAGTCCACCCAGGGACTATTATGACAACTTGGTCTGTTCCAGTTTGTTCTTCCGGTATAATACCCGGTAATTCTTATGTTGAAACTAAACAAATTGATCCCTTTGGAAATCAGTTTGGACCATCCAGTCCTCAAAGGCAATCTATACCCTTGAGCTCCGGATTGTTACCGTATGGGGGGCAATATGCCCTTTCACTTCCCCTTCCGGGAGGATACCCATACGGCAGTTTTCAACCGCATTCAGGCTTGACTGAAGTTACAACGAGTGGTTGGGTGCCTATGTTGCCCCAACAACCGAGAGTTGTATATTCCATGCAACAATGTGTACCTATGTCTAGCATCCCGACGACGCCAGCAATTGTAACCGTGTCGCAAGTTCAATCGATGCCTGTTGTATGTCAACCCCAAGTTGTAATGCAACAGCCCATTGAACCTGCAACACAACCACAATCGCCAACTGCTGGGACGACACAGACACAAACGGGAACCATAACCCCGCATCTTGGTCCGTCGGTTAGTATCGCACAGCAAAACATGGCTTCGCAACCATGGATGGTGCAATACCAACAACCTCAGTTTCAACAGGTGTACCAGGGATCTGAACAACAGATCTTTGCGAATAGTGGGCAACCCTATATTCAGAACGGGTTAAATCAACCACTTTACAGTGGCCAAGCCCACCAGCCATATCAGTCCTATCAACATCAGTTGCATTATGCTGGTATGCAAAGGCCTACTGCTCAGGCGATTCCATCGTATAATGGGTACGCCTCGCCAAACCTGAATCAGCAGTTGCCATTCGTGGCGACTCTAGAATTACCAGATTTACATCGATTGACGAATGATCCAATCGCCTATGCCCATTGGTGGCCAGCAATTCCTCACAAACTTCCTTCGGACATTCCTAAATTCAATGGAAATCCTAGCGAAGACCCGTCGAATCATGTGATGACTTTCCATCTGTGGTGTTCGTCGAATACCTTGAATGATGATTCGATTAGGCTTCACCTTTTCCAGAGGACATTGACTGGTCCGGCGGCTAAATGGTATATTGAATTACCTAGAGCCTCTTTCGACAATTTTAGTTCCCTAGCCACGACTTTCTTAACACACTTTCAGTTACCTATAAGGTACGAAACTGGAACCGAGATCTTAACCAATTTCAAGCAGACAACGGCCACACATATATCAGATCATATACATGAGTGGCGTCGTCGTCGCAGAATGGTAAAGACTTATGTTCCAGATCAGCTTTTAGCTGAGTGGTTTATAAAGTCGCTTCTTCCTGCTATAACAGAAGATGTGGCCAAGGGAGGCGTCGTAACAGAGGAGCAAGTTATTGCTCGTGCCCAGTATTTAGACTTAGTATATACTCAGTCTGGCACGCTCTATGACAAGATACCTGACGCCCCTAGACCGGAATTTTCAATTCCTCCCCCTCCTGGATCAAATAGTGACTCTCATGCCGGCGATGGTGTGATTGGCACTGCAAACGCAAAGTCAACACGGGATTCGTCTAAGAAAACCCGTAAGACTTCGAATCAAAATGCAAATGAAGAACTTCTTGCCTCGGAAGTAAGTGCTGTGTCGGACGACAAGGGCAAACAACTGAAGCAACCAGGAGACAAGAAGAAAAAGAAAGGGAGAAAAGGGAAACCCCCTTCGGGGTGTCATATATGCGATGAGGATCATTGGACAGCAGATTGTCCATGCAAAGCTGAGCTTAAAAGATTCTTTAAGAGTCCGAAAACCTCAGCTGTGTTGACTGATCCGTTTCCTAATCCTGGTCAAAATCTGGTTGCTAATCAAAATGCTTCCCGATCCCAAGTGCTTATGTTGTCTACCTCAAAGCAGCAGAATAATGCTTTGACAAGGAATAAAGATTACGGGAATCCATGGCTGTCAAATAACAAGGCTAATGAACAACCTAGTAGTTCGACGACAGCTTTGACCAAAGTTGTGCCACCCATCATTCCTAAACCAATGATAAAGTTGCCAAAGGGAGTAGTACACAAATCGACATTTAATCCTAGTGCCAAAATAGCACAGAATTATAATATAATAGAGGACCTGGCCCAATCGCCGTCCGCTATGTCGACACTTGAGGTACCGCAAAATTGCCCCTCCCAAGAGCAAACTTTATTATCAGCAATTAGTGGGATTGGCCCAATGGATTCCAATCTTGTGGCCTTTGATCATAAAGGATATGACCCTAAGTTATCAGCTCAACTAGCTTTCCTTATTCAAGTGAGAGCCCTCAACAAAACTGTTCATCGAACAATTATTGATGAGGGGGCATCTACATGTCTTATGTCGATGAGTTGCTGGAAAAATTTAGGCTCACCACCCTTGTCGAAATCGTCAACGACCTTAAAAGCATTTGATGGACGATCATACACTCCCTACGGGATTTTAGGTAACTTGCAAGTTGAACTGGGGGGCAAAACAGTAGAAGTCGATGTTGAAGTAATTGATGGAAACCTCGATTACAACATCCTACTAGGAAGGCCCTGGATATATGCCATGGCCGCAGTCGTGTCAACCTACTTCAGGAAGATTGCATTTCCCTTTCAAGGAGGGATTACAGTCGTCGACCAACAAACTTTCCTCCCCGACAGTTCACAAGTTACGGGAAGCATTCCAATGATCCATGGAAGCAATCATTCGCTTCAAAATATTGGAGTAGGTTTCCTAAAAGACCCTGCCTTAATGGGTACTTTTGCCCTACCACCTGCAAGCAATCTGGCGGAAGTGGCCACAGTGGAAACCTACAATATGAAATCTTCTATATCTAATGGATTCGGAAGTTTCCTAAACATTTTGTCCGCGTGGATCGTCGCCCTAATGGAAATACTGTAAATACAGTGGGCTCCGAGGACGGTTCTTGTCTCGTGTCAACCTCGTTAAAAAATGAAACAAAGAGTCATGAGGATAGTTTTTTTTTTTTCTTGTGTCAACCTCACTAAAAAATGAAACAAATCCCCTTTCTCAAAGGTAAACCTTCATTCCAACCACCGAGTTGAATGCAATGAAGCTTGGGGGGCATGCACCTCGATTTGCGTTATTATGCTGGGGGCATGCGAACTTATCACCGAGCAGTTTTAGCACATAGTTCATGCTCGTTAAAAAATAAACATAAGATTGAGCAGTGTTTTGGCGCATTCAAGCTCGTTAAAAAATGAACCCATCCCGGTAAATAACCATTAAGTATGTAACCTGATCAACCATAAAAGCCTTGGTCGTGTTTTGCACCAGCCACCTCCACTTTCATTTGGCCGATCGTTCACCTCCATGTGATTGTTTACCCATTTTGAGGAACAGCTGCGAAGAGTGATTTCACCTAGCCATCCTTGTGACATTGCTGTGATTGGAAAATTCCAACCTGTACCTGGAATCAGCTGCTATCCCTGTTCATCACTCGTTCCTCAAAAGACGAGTCATCTTTGAGCTCTTTTCTGACTCATAAAATATGAAAAGTTTGCCGAGTTCTGGCCTTCCAGCTCGTTAAAGGGACCAGAAGAGCTATCCCTCTTTTAGACTTTAATCTTTTTGGACCTGAGGGATTATTACACAAAAAGATCGAGCGCTTGTCTTGTTCGGCTCGTCAAAAGTACCGAACGCCCATCCCTTCTGTATTGTTTTATACTTTTTCGGACTTAAGGGATTAGATGACGAAAAAGGAATTATGGAGTTAACTTTCTGTACCTTTTCAGACTCTCTAAAAATGAAAAGGACCGAGTTTTCCTTGTCGTTAGACTCGTTAAAATGATTAAATAGCGACAAACTTGTCTTTAGACGAGAACGAGTTTCCCTATCGCTAAGCTCGTTAAATCATAGCGATGGGCTTGCCCGAAGGGCAGGTTATAGAACAAGCATATGTTATCCTCCTCAAGCTTGACAAAAATAAAGAGGTACTGGTCAGAAATGACTGGGGAAAAATTGGGAGAACATCAAAGCTTAATGGTAGCAAGTCGCTCTTGAACATGACACTTTTCTTCCGTACCACATCGGGTTGGGTTGTTTCATTCACCGGTCTCATCACCATGGTCTTCGCCAAACCATCCACATTTTGGGGTAATGCTACCGATCCATCGCATCAGTGTCGTTATATGTTCAAGAGAGGTCATTCTGAAAGTGTCAACCGTGTCCCATCCACTGCCATACATTATCCTTCATCCATTCATGATCGCCACCCTGAATCATATGTCACAGTTTGTTTTCACCTCCACTAAAATCATTAGCTCCGTTCCGTGTCATTGATGTGGGATTCATTAAGGCCCTCCTTTGACGGATCGCTTCTTGTCGACTTCAGCTCATTATCCAAGAAGTTGATCTAGGAACAACCTCATCAGTACTTTGAAGCTTGCATGCCTCAATGGCAAGTTTCTCACTTCCGGCGATAGGTATACATCAATGACCTTCGACCAGAAGATTTTGCGTGGCGTTCGACGCCAAGTCCTTTATTCACGCCACGTGAATTGTACTGCAGTACCTTGAGGGTCATTATCATTATCGGTGATTCCTCTCGCGCTTGTTAACGGTTTTTCATCATTGATCGGTAATCAAGCGATGTCTTTCCATGTTCGACTTCAGCGAAATTCTCACATGGATCGACTTGTACTTAGAGTGAAGATCGAACGAGTTTGAAGACCCCGGATCTAGTTTCATCCATCCGAGCTGCGATACATATTCAGGAAATATAAAAGCATTTGTCATGTACATCATTGCAGCAGATGATCATCCTACTCAAGGATGATAATTTCAGCAGAGAATTATCAGTCTACCATCAGACGTTCGTCTGTTCTATGTACCAAAATGTATTTATAAAGTTGAGCATGGGAATGCCCGCCTCAGCTAGATCATGAAAACAGAATGAAAAATAATGTAATGTATTGTATTGTATTACAGGGCACCTCTCAGCACTTGAATGAACTTCGGACCCTCTGGATAAAGCATTTCACCCGATAAACGGCCTCATACTTTAGGGGGCAACTGTTATAGACATTTTTGTGCCTCGCAGCATGGAGCATGAATGTCAATAATTACAGGGATCCTCATTCCCTAAACATGTTGTTCTTACCCCTAGAGGAACAAGGTCAGCAAACCACAGCACTTCCTATCAGTTCTCCACCTGAAAACACTCAAAAACAGGCTATTTTTGGATCATGTCAGCTGCTCCACTGAGCATCTGCGCTGAATGTCAACTGCTCCTCCTTGTACCTGCGCTGAAAGTCAAAACCAATGAAGGCTACCTGCGCTGGGCGAGATTGGCCAAGTGGCACAGTCATTCTGCAAGGTGTCAACTGCCCAGGAAGCTTCCAAACTGACACTTGGTTCAAGGAATTCGCCCTATGATGAGTAAGAGGTACTTGATCTCCATGTGGAAGCAAGGATCTCCAAGTGGACTCAAGAACTGAAGTTTAACTGAAGAGGGAGAGGACACAAGGCAGCTTTAGGTCAGTCTCAAGCTGACTCATCCTTTCTCCAAATCTCCTATATATAGAACTCTTCTATGAGGTCTAGGGAGGCTGGAATTTTGTGCAAAGCAAGGAAGTGCTGTTGGTTTACAGTTAGAGCTATTGGGTGATTGCTTTTATAGAGGAGAAGAGGAGATTTCTTGCTGCTGAGGAGGTGCTGCTGGATTGGAGCCATTTATGGTTGTAACCTTCTCAGAACCTTTTTCTTCTATCAATAAAGCTTTTGATGTTCTCCTATATACTTGTATTGCAATGATGTATTGTTTTCATCTGTATATTTGATTCATCCTAATCCATGCATCAGTTATGAGTACATGTTTCTTGTAGTTTCCTTCTCTCGTTTTTGCAGGATCTGTGTGTAGCTGGGCCGGCAAGAGAGCAAGGAACTGGGAGCAAGAGGCAAAGAGAGAAGACGGGATCGACAAAAGCGAAAGACATCGGTTGGTCAATCTTTTCTTCCTTCTCTGTATTTTCATAAAGGAAAACTATCAAAGCTTTACTTTCAGTTGTTGCTAAGGAACAATCACCCTTAGAGTCGGGATAGGGTCATTCCGAGTCGGATACTTTTCCCCACAACAGTGGGCTGAGGGATCGCATGCAGCCATACCTCGAGGTAGGAGGTGGGGTGATGTGGATTGATCGTCCCAAGGAGGAGGGGCAGGATCCTTGAGGTACCCAACCTCTTGGATGAGACCTTGCTACGGGAGCCCCGATTTGGAGTAGCAGGAATTGACTGATTGGGTAGAGACAGATGCGGATGGAGCGGCAGAAAGAGTGACAGTGCAGGGAATCCCAGGACAACGCATAGCTAGCAGGCTGCAGCAATGTGAGAGGCACAAGTGTTTTGCACAGTGCTAGGTGGCACAGAGAGGTGTGCAATGATGCGAGATGCATGGAGATGTTGCAGTAGCACAGATGTCAAAGAGGTAGCACTTGTCAGCAGCAGGTAGAGCTTCAGAATCAGAGTATGTTCCTATCCCAACAGAGTGGTTAGTTGGGAGTGTTTTTGTTCCAAGTGTTGTTGGAGCAAATGGACCGGGCAAATGTGTTGCATGCAGAACATTCCAGAGTTGCAGGATAGGGGTTGCAGATAATCCATATCTTGTTGAGAGGGAGTGTTGAAAATGCAACAAGATGATGGAGCTTAGTGGAAAGGGGTCGCCTTCACTAAGTGGGCCCGTAGGCTATTTTTGGCGCAAAGTCTATTTTTAGACTATGTCTATTTTTAGACATATGGATCATGGTCTATGAGTTGCCAGATGTTGTTTATGGATGATTGGTCATGTTGGGAAAAATAGATGGACTTCTATTTTTGGTTCACAGCAGAGTGATCAGAGTCTATTTTTAGACTGCCAGGCTAAAAATAGAAACAGTCAAATATTATTAGTCCTTAGTAATATTTGGACTCTAAACATTATCTTATTCTCTTGGAGCACTTCAGTTCGAGCTACGGATGTGGCACATGCAGCTGAAAAAAGGAATCACATGGTTTCTTATGTGTTAGTTGAGCTATTGCATGGAGGACTTCAGTTAGAACTCATGCATGTGAGTTTTGTGGAGTTGGATGTGGAGTTGATGGAGTTGTGTTCATTTTGACTTAGTTGAACTAGTTGTATTTAGTCTAACTAAAGAATACACTAGTGATGAGTTGTGTGAATTAAATGTTAATTAATTCACTAATTATTAACTCATAAAGAAACTAAAGAATACATCAGTTAACTCAGTCCATGGATAGTTCAACAGAGACAAGTGTTAGAGGTAAGTGAAAGGGTGAGTTGTGACTATCAGTTGTGCATGAGATTTTGCACATGCATGGATTGAGTTATGCCAATGAGGACTGCGCAGTGTGGGCCAATACCAAGGCAATTATAACTTGTGCTCATGTGACTTTTGATCAACCAAGGTAAATAGGAGTTTGGATCCGCCATTCATCATTCATTCTCTTGCAGGATTGTGCAGTGGAGGCAGGCAAAGCAGCGGAGAAGATTTGAACCTGTGACATGTTCGGATCTAAGCTAGTTTTGTGTGTAACAGGTGGAGATAGTACTGAGTACTTGTGAGGAGTATTGTACTATGTATTGTTACATGTTCTCAATCATTAATATACAGATAGTGTGGGGTTTTCAGCTGTAATCTTTCCCCGTGTTACATACTGTGTTAATGTGTGCATGCGATTGATGTTTCATTCTTTTTTATGCTGATAAATTGATGATCAACATAGAGGAGGTTATGTATTATGCATGTATTCCGCAATAGTGTATAATCGGGATAATCTCTGTGAATAAGTGTTTAATTATTCAAAATTTCTACAGCACGGCACATAGAGCTGCAAGCCCTATTTCACCCATAAACTCTCTCAAATTTCCAAATTTGCTCAATCATATGGTGTGAAAGTAAGTCAAGCCTTCTTCCCTTGCTAGTGAATGAGTTTCTCTTAAAATTTATGGTGGTTTAATGAGATAAAACTCAAACCCTACCTCCTTGCAATTTTTGCTCAAAAACAATTGCCTAGGGTTTGCATTTGTGTTTTTGCTACCAAGTCCACTCCATCACTCCATCACTCTTTGACTCCTCCATTTATTTTCCAGTTTCATCTACTTATTCCCATATTCCTAAAATTCACTGAACCCATATCCCAAACTCCCACTATCCCAAACCCTAGTTACAAATTCCTAAACCCTAATTGCTGTCCCTAAGCCTACATACTATTCCCTAAACCCTCTATTTCCAAAAAAACTTGTCAATAATGTAGAAATTTTGAATAATTAAGTACTTATTCATAGAGATTATCCCGATTATACACAATTGCAGAATACATGCATAATACATAACCTCCTCTACGCTGATCATCAATTTAGCAGCATCAAAAACAATGAAACATCATTCGCATGCACACATTAACACAGTATGTAACCTGGGGAAAGCATACAGCTGAAAACCCCACACTATCTGTATATTATAATGATAGAGAACATGTAACAATACATAGTACAATACTCCTCACAAGTACTCAGTACTATCTCCACCTGTTACACACAAAACTAGCTCAGATCCGAACAAGTCACAGGTTCAAATCTCCTCCGCTGCTTTGCCTGCCTCCACTGCATAATGCAAAGTGAAAAATCACGTGAGCACAAGCTACAATTGCCTTGGTATTGGCCCACACTGCGCAATCTTCATTGGCATTACTCAATCCCATGCATGTGCAAATCTCATGCACAGATGATAGTCACAACTCACCCTTTCACTTACCTCTAACACCTGTCTCTGTTGAACTGTCCATGCACTGAGTTAACTGATGTATTCTTTAGTTTCTTTATGAGTTAATAATTAGTGAATTAATTAATATTTAATTCACACAACTCATCACTAGTGTATTCTTTAGTTATACTAAAATACAACTAGTTCAACCAAGTCAAACTGAACACAACTCTATCAACTCCACATCCAACTCCACCAAACTCAACCACATGAGTTCTAACTGAAGTCCTGCATGCAATAGCTCAACTGACCCACAAGAAAAGCGTATTTCCTTCTGACAGCTGCATGTGCCACATCTATAGCTCAAACTGAAGTGCTCCAAGATGATAAGATAATGTTTATAGTCCAAATATTATTATGAGCTAATAATATTTGACTGTTCTATTTTTAGCCTGGTAGTCTAAAAATAGAAACCGCCCATATGTCTAAAAATAGAAGTCCATCTATTTTTACCAACATGACCAATCATCCATAAATAACATACTGCAACTCATAGACCATGATCCATATGTCTAAAAATAGACATAGTCTAAAAATAGACTTTGCACCAAAAATGGCCTGCGGGCCCACTTAGTGAAGGCGACTTCTTTTCACTAAGCTCCATCATCTTGTTGCATTTTCAACACTCCCTCTCAACAAGATATGGATTATCTTCAACCCTTATCCCGCAACTCTGGAATGTTCTGCATGCAACACATTTGCCCAGTCCACTTGCTCCAACAACACTTGGAACAAAAACATTCCCAACTGACCACTCTGTTGGGCTAGGAACATACTCTGATGCTGAAGCTCTACCTGCTGCTGACAAGTGCTCCCTCTCTGACATCTACGCTATTGCAACATCTCCATGCGTCTCACACCATTGCACACTTCTCTGTGACACCTAGCACTGTGCAAAACACTTGTGCCTCTCGCATTGCTGCAGCCTGCTAGCTATGCGCTGTCCTGGGATTCCCTACACTGTCGCTCTCTCTGCTGCTCCATCCACATCTGTCTCTACCCAATCAGTCAATTCCTGCTACTCCACATTGGGGCTCCCATAGCAAGGTCTCATCCAAGAGGTTGGGTACCTCAAGGATCCTGCCCCTCCTCCTTGGGACGATCAATCCACATCACCCCACCTCCTACCTGGAGGTATGGCTACATGCGATCCCTCAGTCCACTGGCTCGAAGTTTCCCCCTACTGGAGGTCTCTGCATGAGTAGATGTTTCTACTCAATCTCCTCTCAGCTTCCCTTGTTGTGGCTGCTCCACAACCTCCTGAAGCTGCTACACCAATCGTGGCTCCTCCACAATCGTCTGAGACTTCTTCTGGCTCTGCATGTTGAGAGGTAATATACGCTCCCTCTCAACCACCAAGTCTCCATCAGTTGCCTCGCTGCTCAAGGCTTTGCATGCATCTTGAATCTCAAGAGCATACAGGTTCTTGACCCGTGAACCAATCTGCTTCACTTGTCTAGTGATGATGTGTCTAAGGAAAACCTTTCCCTTATTGAAGACAACATCATAGCCTTCGTCTTCCAGCATCGCGATCGACACCAAGTTTCTCTTCAGTCCTGGTACATACTTGAGATCGGTCAAGGTAAGGCGAGCTCCATGCTCCCTCTGAAAAATAACCGTGCCTACACCTGAGACACTATACTTCTCATCATTACCCATCGCTATGAGTATCTGTAGATATTTCTCCTCCAAAGTATTGAACAAACTTTTGTCACCGGTCATGTGGAAAGAAGCTCCAATGTCAAGAAACCAACCACTTCCCACCATGGATGAAACCATGCATGCGAAGAGTGTGAAATCCAACTCAAATTGTGAAGCAAGTGCCTCACCTTCAGATCCTTCCCCCGATCCCTTCTTGGATTTCTTCTTTGGGTAATTAGTAGCATAATGGCCCAACTCATGACAACGAAAGCATCTCACCTTTGACTTGTCAACCTTCTTCCCATCATTGGAAGAACTGGATTCGGAAAGAGAACCCTTCTCCTTGCCCTTCTTCGCCTTACTCACTAAGGCATAGTTCTCCTCATCATGCATGCATGAAGAACTGTTTCTGGTGCTCCGTCTGATCTCCTCCTGTATAAGATCTCACCAAATTCTTTCCCATCCTGGCAATTTCTCCCGACTATTGACAGAGTCCTGATAGGAATGCCAACTCTTCGGAAGACCAAGGAGAGCCAGGCTCACCAAGTCCTCATCATCGACAGTCACCCCCACACTTCCCAGCTCATCCCGACATTGGGTGAACTTCGTGAGATACTGGGGCATATTGTCTCCATTCTCACACTTAGATGTTTCTGAGTTTATCCTTGAGCGCCATTCCACCAGCTCAAAAATCAACCACTTCTGATCTAAAATTCGTGAGAACAAAGTATTTCTCATACAAAGATTGACTGTATGGGCATTCACCGGATATCTCACCTTCCAAAAGAAGGGTGAATCCAGAAGCTATCTGGCCTGATTACAGACTATACCTGAAGAAATAAAATGTAAACACTTTCTGAATAATAGATCTAATGATCAATCCTCGCTTTGATATCCTGTAGAACTTTTTCTACAAATCAACTAGCTCTGATACCATGTAGAAATTTTGAATAATTAAGTACTTATTCACAGAGATTATCCCGATTATACACTATTGCGGAGTACATGCATAATACATAACCTCCTCTACATTGATCATCAATTTAGCAGCATCAAAAACAATGAAACATCAATCGCATGCACACATTAACACAGTATGTAACCCGGGAAAAGCATACAGCGGAAAACCCCACACTATCTGTATATTATAATGATAGAGAACATGTAACAATACATAGTACAATACTCCTCACAAGTACTCAGTACTATCTCCACCTGTTACACACAAAACTAGCTCAGATCCGTACAAGTCACAGGTTCCAATCTCCTCCTCTGCTTTGCCTGCCTCCACTGCACAATGCAAAGTGAAAAATCATGTGAGCACAAGCTACAATTGCCTTGTTATTGGCCCACACTGCGCAATCTTCATTGGCATTACTCAATCCCATGCATGTGCAAATCTCATGCACAACTGGTAGTCACAACTCACCCTTTCACTTACCTCTAACACCTGTCTCTGTTGAACTGTCCATGCACTGAGTTAACTGATGCATTCTTTAGTTTCTTTATGAGTTAATAATTAGTGAATTAATTAATATTTAATTCACACAACTTGTCATTAGTGTATTCTTTAGTTAGACTAAAATACAACTAGTTCAACCAAGTCAAATTGAACACAACTCTATCAACTCCACATCCAACTCCACCAAACTCAACCACATGAGTTCTAACTAAAGTCCTGCATGCAATAGCTCAACTGACCCACAAGAAAAGCGTATTTCCTTCTAATAGCTGCATGTGCCACATCTGTAGCTCAAACTGAAGTGCTCCAAGAGGATAAGATAATGTTTATAGTCCAAATATTATTATGAGCTAATAATATTCGACTTTTCTATTTTTAGCCTGGCAGTCTAAAAATAGAAACCGCCCATATGTCTAAAAATAGAAGTCCATCTATTTTTACCAACATGACCAATCATCCACAAATAACATACTGCAACTCATAGACCATGATCCATATGTCTAAAAATAGACATAGTCTAAAAATAGACTTTGCGCCAAAAATAGCCTGCGAGCCCACTTAGTGAAGGCGACTTCTTTTCACTAAGCTCCATCATCTTGTTGCATTTTCAACAAATAACATTCCCAAAACCTCTCATACCCTCTCCCTCCACAGTCCCTCATTCATTCTCATCCATGGTAGCAGAAAACTAAAAACACCATAAATCTCTTCATACTCATCAAGAAAACTCACACATTAGCAAACATGGAGTATGATCCTTTCTATGAACGAGATGAGGAGACACACAGTGATTCTCCTAGAGAAATGCATGCACCAAGAAGACATCACAAGGGTGGCAAACATATATGAGAGGAACCTACTTCACTTGCCGAGCTGCAGGCCTGTCCTCTTGCTGTCACATGTTTTCAACACCAATCCTGTTATCAGTTCTATGAGATGGTAGAGAGAGTCTAGTACCATCATGAGTTGGCCAGGTTGTTTGTGCTCCATCTTCAAAATGGCCAAGTCACTCTAGTAGGTGTGACATTTTCCTTTACACCGGAGTCTATTTCTCTAGCAACTGGCATTCCCAATGTCGGTGAGTAGTGGAATAAGAGGCAGCAGATTGATAGAGAACATTATGAGCCTTACATCAAGGCTGGTTATCTGAGACATCTCAGTAGAGTTTTTCCCTTTCGGTATTTGAAAGACTCATATTCTCCCTTGATGAAACTCATAATTAAGTATTTTAGCTGTGAGGGCCAGTTTTCTCACCTGTATGCCTACCATAACAGATTGTTGATGCACTTCACTAGGGTGAGAATGATGAATCTCCCCTACTTTATTTGCCGGAACATTGAGAAGATGACCACCTTAGTGCACAAGAAGACTCCTCAGCAGCAGTATAACATCATATATCATTTTTCACTAATCAAGATTGTGGTCATGCATCAGCTTGGTTTACAGAACATCTCATGGGAGGATTTCATTTCACATGAGGTCTTCACTACTTCTCAAGTACCTCCAGTAGCTTTTCATGAGACAGGTGGACCTGTTAGCTCTACTACATGCTGCTGATTTTCCAGGAGAAGGAATAAGTTTGGTCCTTGGTTGCTGGCTCAGAGATGGTTTATAATGGTTATCTTTGCCTCTCCCTATTTTCCCACTCACTTCCTTTTACTCCGTCGCCTCCGTTTCCTCCTTCCCCTTAAATCCTCCTTATGCTCTTTAAACCTCTTTTATCCCCGTTTTACACCCACTTTTGGCATAAAAGCCTTGTGTACCTAGCTCCTCGGTGTTTATGTTTAAAAACATTATAAAACCGTCAAAACCCTGTATAAACCCATTATGTGTTTAGTCCCCGGGCACTTAAGTCTTAACACTTATAACCCACATGACCATATTCATAAAGCCGCGGGGTCTTTTCACCCGTCACATCAATCCAAAGCGCACTTTTAAATCTCGGCCGTCCGATCATCCCGCCTTATCATCCGACGGTGTTCGCAAGCCCTCACCCCATAAATCGCTCGTTCGTTAGCCCGCGGGAAAGTGGTTTTCCCCGCTGACCTACCTGCCACGCATCGTCATATTACTGCATCGCACCGCCCTGTACGTAAACCACCTTTCCCGTAAAGCGGTGTAGGGAAACTGCTTACCGCCCTTCTGGTACGATTCCCCGCTCGTTAGCTTGTGTGTGTCTTCCTCGTGCGATGGTCGTCGGATCGATCGCGCCCTGATCTGACGGCTCTCATCTATCTCGATTTTCTAACCTCCCGATACCCCTCATCAAATAATCTCCGCCGTTGATTTTTGTGATCTGACGGTGGAGCTTCGTTCATCCATTCTCATCTACGCCCAATAGCTCCCTAGATCCAATCTCCACCGTCCATTTTGTCATCCAACGGTTAATACTCGTGCCCAGTTCATCATCCATTTTCAATGTATTTTCAGTGTTTTCAGCCTGTTTTGTGTGCGCGAAGAAGGAAGAGATCATCCGGTACACTGTGCATTGAATTCTCAGCAACCACAGTTAAAGAGACAGCACGGCCAAGGACGAGAAGAATGATCCTCGAGCAGTTCAAGGACTGCAGCAGTTATGGAAATTTATTCAGTTAATATTTCACCTGTTCAGGAAGGACATCAAAGTACAGAAAGAGCCATTTTGTTCATTAAAAACAATCAAACTGTATCAGAGACCCATATCTGATTGTAAATGCGGTTGGTGGTCAGTTATGACCCCTCCACGCATGGGTTTGCAGAGCAATTTTGTAGTCAACCTCCATATATACCCAAAAGAAAAATGTAATGAGGTTGATGAGTGTTATTTTGCTGTAAGGTTCAACTTCTGGAGATTGTAACTACTGTGATACCTGTAGCGTCTGGTCTTCATTTTCAGCTAATGCAAGCTTCTTTTATTGTTAATTGTTCACTATCCACTTCTTCTTCTTGTTCCAAGTTGTGCTTGTTTTGCATTTATTCATGTGTTGTTAATGTTTAGCATTATAGGGGCTGTCATCCCACCTCTATGTTAGGATTTAGCATGTATCATTGAATTTGTTTGCAAGTTTCTGTTATTTTAATGCCAGAGAGTTGTCATCATGTCTATGTATTAGAAAACAAATTTACAGACCTTTTAACTGGTTGCAGCTGGCCATCACAGGGTCCTATGCATCTGCTGGTGTGATCAGTATTCTCCATCTTCACATTTTCCCTAAAACTGTGAGTAATTGGTGGTCTAAATCCTTGTAGTCTGGGGGTGTTCACCCATGTCTGGTGTCAAGCATAGTAGAAGTGGTTATCTGGCTTGAATATTAAGCATTTCTTTCATTCATCCACCATTTATCCAACATTTTGTTGAGTTTTTAATGTTCCCGAGCATCTATGATATACAACCTAGGAGAGTTTCTTGGGGTGATAACATAAATTGGTGTCGTTACCGGGGAGAGGAGAATTGAAGCTCAGCTTCCTTGGGAAAATGGCACAACTTCAAACTTTGATGATAGACAAGGTTTGAACACAGTTTTTGGTTGTAATCATCTATCTGGCGACTCCACTAAAGGAAGACCATCCTTTGGCGACTCCACATTGAAGTTCTGGCTCAGTTTGTGAGACACACTCGAAGAAATCCTCAGAAATCACTAGCTGAACTAGTGCCTGACCTTGAAAGGACTGTCAAATTGAAGAAAGCATCATGGAAAGGGGCATCAGGATTAGGTAAGCCTAAGATATCTAATGCATCTCTGAAAGATAAAGTTGTCGCTGAAGATTTACAATTTGAAGATTTAGAAATCAGCACTGTTAATAAAGAAATTCCTTCAGAGATTAGTTCAACCCCTTGTGCAGTGGGTTCCCCTTTGAATCTCAGTCCAAATAAAGTTTCTCATTCAGTCCAAAACATCCCTTTATCTCTGCCATCCATCACATTAATCCCTACCATTCAATCTGCTAGTATTCTTCCAAATATTCCAATCATGGCAGGACAGCAAGCACCTACAAGGATAGAGAGAATTGTAGCTGCCAGATATGCACCATTGGTATTGCCTGTACCTTTAAATTCCATGCCTATGGGAGAATATCAAAAATATATGCCTAAGTTCACTGGAATAGAGGGAGTGACAGCAGAAGAACATCTTGAAGCTTTTTACAGTTATGCTGATAATTTAGATATAATTGAAAATGATGTGTGGATGAGAGTTTTTGTCTTGAGCCTTGATGGAGAGGCTAGGAAGTGGTTTAGAGAATTGCCCCAGAGATCTATAATAGATATTGAAGCATTAGATGATGCATTTTTGAAGCAATGGGGAGATAAAAAAGACTTGTTGTATTATCATAATGAGTTTGGTAATCTGAAGAGGGAAAATGGTGAATCTTTTCCTGATTTTAATAAAAGATTCAATTGAATGTATAGTAAGATACCAGTTGAGGTAAAGCCTACTCCTACCTCGGCCAAACTCACTTATGCCAATGATTTTGACTCTGATTTCTGCTTGTTGTTGAGAGAAATGAGATGTGCCACTCTAGTTGATATGCAGGATGCAACACTAGAAGTAGAGTCTAATATTATGGCTGCAGAAAAGCTTAAAAACCAGGCTGACAAAAGGAGGCAGAGAAATCAGGCTTCTACTTCTTCTGCATCACCTTCAGAGCCGAAATTAGATAAAATGACCAAGATGATAGAGTCATTGGCTACTGAAATTTCTAAGTTGAAAGTTGAACATAATTCAGGGAAAACAAGGCAGCAGAACACATTTGCTCCAAGAAATCCTATTCCTTTCAGAAGAGAAAATGAGCAGTTACAAATTATGCAAAGGGGTGAAGAATCAAAAGAATAACAGAAAGTTAAGGCTCCTTTTCAAAATGTAGTCATGGAGGAGCAACAATTTGAAGAAGACGAGGATGAAATTCACTGCATGGAGGATAAAGGCAGCGCTGCATTTTTTACATTGGCTGAGTATGAACAATCATTGCTGCAGGAACAAGACAATCAAGAATGGGAGAGAGGAGCTATTCTACAAACTGCTAAACATTAGTAGAGATATAACCTAAGGTCAAATGCAAAGAATTTCAAAGAAAATTTTGCCCAAAGACCTGCTATCCAAACGGAGTCACAGAATAGCAGGTAGAGAAGACCAGCAGCTGATCCAGTCATCCTCAAAACTCCAATTCAAGAGGTAAAAAGTTCTAATAAATCATCTTCTTCTTTCAGCTTTGAGTCTGAAGTTCAGAAATTGAAAATATATGTGTCTCTGGTTGAGTTGGTGAAGATTGAAGTATTTAGAAAGCCTATCCTTGAAGCCCTTGAGCTAGAAACCAAACAAACCTCCACTGACTTTGTTAATTTGCAAGATGACAAGCCTGCCATTGTGCTCAGCCCTATGATTGAACCTGCTAATAATAATTCTCCATCTTTTTATGTCTCCTTGACCATTCATGATAAAGTCCTCCACAATTGCCTGCTAGACACAGGGGCCAACCACAATTTAATGCCTAAAGCTGTCATGGAAGAGTTAGGCCTTGATATTACTAGACCTTATCATGATTTATTTTCTTTTGATTCAAGGAAGGTGAAATGTCTTGGATTGATTAAATATCTGGCCATTACCTTAACTCAGCTGCCTATGAAGAGTATGACGATGGATATTGTGGTAGCAGATGTCCCTCCTAAGTTTGGCATGCTGCTGTCCAGAGGGTGGATTAAGAGACTAGGTGGGACATTACAGAATTATCTTTCTTATGCCACTGTCCCAGTTTTTGGAGGAGAAAGCAGGAGATTATATAGAGAGGCACAGTTGGCATACATCATTAGTGATGAGAAGAATCCTACAAATCATCCTATATATACAGTGGACACTGATTTTGGAGCATGCATTCTCCAAATAGAAGAATCTTAGAAGGCTTCAATGCAGCTCAGGAAACCAATAGTTTAGGTCAAGCAAGAGCAAGGAAGTCAGGTTTGGGAGATGTTCTTTGATGGAGTATGTTCTAGGGAAACTGCAAGAGCAGGGGCGGTGCTAGTATCTCCACAACAAGAAAGCATTCAGCTGTCTTTTAAGTTGGTTTTCCAAGTCGCAAACACCATAGCAGAATCTGAAGCTCTGCTATTAGGCCTTAATGTAGCCAAATGCAGAGGAATCAAGAATCTGAAGGTGTTTGGAGATGCTGATGTGATCATCTAGCAAGTAAATAAAACATTTCAGGCAAAGCACCCAAGGCTGAAAGCATACAGAGATGAGGTATGCAGAATCAGAGACTCTTTTGATTTTTTTTGTATTTCATACATTCCTAGAGCCCAAAATCAGCTTGCTAATTCCCTTGTTGTTTCTGCTAGTCTATTTATCCCTCCCATGCCTCCCAAACTAGTTTATGAAGTCCAGATGATGTATAGACCATCCTTGCCTGATAATGTCTGGCATTGGAAATTTTTTAATGATGATGATGAGTTAAATAGGTTCCTGCAAGTCATTGATGAGTTTTCTAAAATGCAAATTGACCAAGAGAATGAAGCCTTGGAAGAAAATCCAAATCCCAGCTCAGAAATAAAATTGGTAAAGACAGCATTGTTTAGCTTCCTAGTAACCATATTCCAAAGGGTCTAATTCCTCTAGAAAGAGT
Source organism: Pinus tabuliformis (assembly GCA_031772625.1). Classification (NCBI taxonomy): domain Eukaryota; kingdom Viridiplantae; phylum Streptophyta; class Pinopsida; order Pinales; family Pinaceae; genus Pinus; species Pinus tabuliformis. Next base: position 331,283,479 of record CM062812.1, read on the forward strand.
GTTTGACCAGAATGATGTACCTTACAAAGCTGCCCAAAAAGAAGACCAATCTGCAGTCTGTAAGCATGATATAGGAAGTCCAAGTCAGCCTAGATATGTAAATCTGTCCACTCATTTGTCTGCTGATCAAAGTGCTAAATACTGCAATTTAATGAGGCAATTTGCTGATGTGTTTTCCTGGGAGTATAGTGACCTGAAAACATATGACAAGAACATAATTTAGCATAAAATCCCTCTGGAGAAAGACACAATACCATTCAAACAGAAGCTGAGACCAATAAATCCTATGCTTCTTCCTCTAATTGAAAAAGAAATTAAAAAATTGCTGGCTGCCAAGATTATAGTTCCTCTTAGATATTCCAAATGGGTAGCCAATTTGGTGGTTGTAAGGAAGAAAAGTGGAGAAATCAGACTGTGTGTTGATTTCAGAAATTTGAACAAATGCTCAAAGAAAGACAACTATCCTCTGCCAAAGATGGAGCACTTGTTGCAAAAGGTCTTAGGAGCTAAAGTAATGTCTTTCTTGGATGGTTTTTCAGGCTTTAATCAGATTGTTGTGCACCCAGATGATCAAGAAAAGACTGCATTTACCACTCCTTGGGGCACTTTTATGTATGCCAAAATGCCATTTGGATTGATGAATGTTGGAGCCACCTTTCAGAGAGCTATGGATATAGCATTTGTGGGAGAGAAGGACAAATTTGTGCTTATCTACCTTGATGATATAACAATTTACTCCAACAGCCATCAAAATCATTTACAGCATTTGAAAAAAGTGTTTCTAAAGTGCAGAAGGTTTGGAATTTCAGTCAATCCCAAAAAATCTCAATTTGCTTTAAATGAAGGCAAGTTGTTAGGACATATTGTGTCTACTGCAGGTGTTCAGATTGACCCAGAAAGAGTCAAAGCAATACAGACTTTGTCTATCCCTAGATCAAAGAAGGATATTCAATCCTTTTTAGGCAAAATAAATTTTGTAAGGAGGTTTATTCCAAATTTTGTTGAACTAGTGAAGCATATTACCTCCATGTTGAGAAAAGGGGTAGAAATCAAATGGATTGATATAGCAAGAAAATCATTTGATTCCATAAAAAAAGCTATAATGGAGGCTCCCACATTAATAAGTCCAGATTACAGCAAGGAGTTCCATGTATTTTCTTTTGCCTCTGAAGACACCATTGCAGCAGTTTTATTGCAGCAAGATGAAGAAGGTTCAGAACATCCAGTAGCATTTTTCAGCAACAACTTGAGGGATGTTGAACTAAGGTATGATATTATTGAAAAAATGGCATATGCTCTTATAAAATCCTTGAAAGATTTTAGATTTTATATCATTCATTACAAAATAATTGCATATGTACCCTCTGCTGCAATAAAAGATGTCTTAACACAACCTGATGTTGATGGAAGAAGGGCGAAATGGATTGCAAAAATGATAGAATTTAATATAGAGCTGAAGCCCACCAAGCTGGTCAGAGGTCAGGGGCTTGCCAAATTATTAGCTGAAGAAAATTGCAGGTCTTTAGATATTGATTTCCTATGCGCTATTGCAGAAAATGGTCAGGAAGAAGAAGCTGAAACTGAAAGAAAGCAGTTAGTGGCCGAAAATCTAGCTTCATGTAACTGGTATGCTGAAATAATTAATTTCTTGCTGAAGCTAGAGATCCCTTCAGGATTTACTCAAAGTCAGGCTAGAACTTTAAAACTTAGAGCAGCAAAATATTGCATTATGGAAAATCTGCTCTACTGGAGGGATCCATCTGGAATATTTTTAAGGTGTCTGGACAAAGAACAATCAAAAGAAGTTATGTAACAGTTTCATAACAGCATGTGTGGAGGGCACCATTATTGGAAAACCACAGCACATAAAATTCTCAGAGCTAGGTACTATTGGCCCACTTTATTTTCTGATGTATTTGTTTTTGTTAAATCTTGTGATAGGTGCCAAAGATTTGAAGGAAAACAACAGTTGAAATCCCTGCCCCTAAAACCAATAATTGAAAAAATGACTTTTTTCAGCAGTGGGGCTTGGATTTTATTAGAGAAATCAATCCACATTCCAGTGGCCAGCATAGATGGATATTAGTAGCCACTGATTATTTTACCAAGTGGATTGAAGCAATCCCTACTAGGAAGGCTGATCATAATGTGGTCATGAAGTTTTTAATAGAGAATATCTTCAGCAGATTTGGTTGTCCACATAAATTAATTACAGATAATGCAGCAGCCTTCAGGGAAAAAGAGCTGGTGGAAATGTGTGCTTCAATGGGTATTAAACTTGTTCATTCCACCTCATATTATCCTCAAGGAAATGGTCTAGCAGAATCCTCTAATAAAAGTCTAATCATGATAATCAAAAAGCTGTTAGAGGACAATAAAAAGAATTGGGATTCAAAACTCAAGTATGCACTGTGGGCTGACAGAGTGACCATTAAAAAATCCATAGGGAATTCTCCTTTCAAGCTGGTATATGGCACTGAAGCTGTATTTCCAATTCAGCTAACTCTCCCTGTGGAAAAATTCCTTCAAGAAGAGCAGAATGAGGAAGAATAAATGGCAAAGAGAATCACTGATTTGGTAGAATTACACCAGATTAGAGAACAGTTGGTTGAAAAGGCTGCAGCACATCAGAGAAAGGTCAAGGAAGCCTTTGACAAAAGGCAAAAATAGATAATTTTCAGGTTGGTGACTTGGTTTTGAAGTGGGATGCATTGAAAGAGAAGAAAGGAAATCATGGGAAATTTGATGCTTTTTGGACAGGGCCTTTCATTATTTCACAGATTCAAGGGAACAACACCTTCATACTGAAAAGTATGGGAGGAGAGACAGTTTTTGATGGCCCAGTTAATGGGCAGTTTTTGAAAGTTTATGTTGTTTAAGGTCTTTGGCCTTAAAGTTGTAAATATTGTGTTTTTATCAGTTTTAGTGCTCCATGCCCAATGGAACACTAAGAATTTTGGCTTGTTTGTTTTCAGCTGGAAAGGCATTGATCTGCAGGTTCTTGAGACCTCACAGGGAGGATCTCATCCCCAGAAGGAGCCAGTGTTAGCTCTGCTACATGCTGCTGATTTTCCAGGAGGAGGAATAAGTTTGGTCCTTGGTTGCTGGCTCAGAGATGGTTTATAATGGTTATCTTTGCCTCTCCCTATTTTCCCGCTCACTTCCTTTTACTCCGTCGCCTCCGTTTCCTCCTTCCCCTTAAATCCTCCTTATGCTCTTTAAACCCCTTTTATCCCTGTTTTACACCCACTTTTGGCATAAAACCCTTGTTTACCTAGCTCCCGGGTGTTTATGTTTAAAAACCTTATAAAACCCTCAAAACCCTGTATAAACCCATTATGTGTTTAGTCCCCAGGTGCTTAAGTCTTAACACTTATAACCCACATGACCATATTCATAAAGCCGCGGGGTCTTTTCACCCGTCACATCAATCCAAAGCGCACTTTTAAATCTCGGTCGTCCGATCATCCCACCTTATCATCCGACGGTGTTCGCAAGCCCTCACCCCATAAACCGCTCGTTCGTTAGCCCGCGGGAAAGTGGTTTTCCCCGCTGACCTACCTGCCACGCGTCGTCATATTACTGCATCGCACCGCCCTGTACGTAAACCACCTTTCCCATAAAGCGGTGCAGGGAAACCGCTTGCTGCCCTTCCGGTATGGTTCCCCACTCGTTAGCTTGTGTGCATCTTCCTCGTGCGATGGCCATTGGATCGATCGCGCCCTGATCTGACGGCTCTCGTCTATTTCAATTTTCTAACCTCCCGATACCCCTCATCAAACAATCTCCGTCGTTGATTTTTGCGATCCAATGGTGGAGCTTCGTTGATCCATTCTCATCTACACCCGATAGCTCTCTAGATCCAATCCTCGCCGTCCATTTTTCATCCAACAGTTAATACTCGTGCCCAATTCATCATCCATTTTCAATGTATTTTCAGTGTTTTCGGCCTGTTTTGTGTGTGCGAAGAAGGAAGAGATCATCCGGTACACTGTACATTGAATTCTCAGTAACCATAGTTAAAGAGACAACACGACCAAGGACGAGAAGAATGATCCTCGAGTAGTTCAAGGACTGCAGCAGTTATGGAATTTTATTCAGTTAATATTTCACCTGTTCAAGAAGGACATCAAAGTACAAAAAGAGCCATTTTGTTCATTAAAAACAATCAAACTATATCAGAGACCCATATCTGAATGTAAATGCGGTTGGTGGTCAGTTATGACCCCTCCACGCATGGGTTTGCAGCGCAATTTTGTAGTCAACCTCCATATATAACCAAAAAAAAAATGCAATGAGGTTGATGAGTGTTATTTTGCTGTAAGGTTCAACTTCTAGAGATTGTAACTGCTGTGATACCTACAGCGTCTGGTCTTCATTTTTAGCTAATGCAATCTTCTTTTGTTGTTAATTGCTCACTATCCACTTCTTCTTGTTGTTCTAGGTTGTGCCTGTTTTGCATTTATTCATGTGTTGCTAATTTTTAGCATTAGAGGGGCTGTCATCCCACCTCTATGTTAGGATTTAGCATGTATCATTGAATTTGTTTGCAGGTTTCTGTTATTTTAATGCCAGAGAGCTGTCATCCTGTCTGTGTATTAGAAAACATATTTACAGACCTTTTAACTGGTTGTAGCTGGCCATCACAAGGTCTTGTGCATCTGCTAGTGTGATCAATACTCTCCATCTTCACATTTTCCCTAAAACTGTGAGTAATTGGTGGTCTAAAGCCTTGTAGTCTGGAGGTGTTCACCCATGTCTGGGGTCAAGCATAGTAGAAGTGGTTATCTGGCTTGAATATGCAGCATTTATTTCATTCATCCACCACTTATCCAACATTTTGTTGAGTTTTTAATGTTCCCGAGCATCTCTGATATACAACCTAGGAGAGTTTCTTGGGGTCATAACAGGACCTTCACATCAACAGGAGCTTCATGAGACACAAACCGCTAGTGTGCCAGTATATGTCACCTACCAAAAGGGCACTAGAAGGTTGTTTGCAGCAGCAAAGCGAGTATTATCTCCACCCGAGGTGGAAGGGGTCTCGCTTCCTTAATCAGCAAATCAGGTATAGGACAAGGGCTAGTGGCCATTGTAGGATGAGGGGCCTTCAAGAGGGCAGGAGACAGATTTTATTCTTATTCAGGATGATGACACCGATTTGGGCTCACAAAGCTCAAAGCTTAGAGAGATCATCCAGGAGAAACACGATGACATTCAGCGTTTGTCTCTCAACCTAGAAAGAGCCAAGTGGATAGATAAATATCTGGAGCAAAGAAACAAATAGCTAGAGGATCAGCAAATCATAATGAAGCTACGAAACATACGAGAAAACTGACAAGCTGCCAAAAGGAGGAAAGTCAAGTTCACAACACTTAAACAAGAAATCAATGCTGATCATGAATCTTGGTTGGAGAGGACAAATATCCACTTGTAGAGGATGTTGGAGAAGGCCATCAACGAGAAAAATATGTTGAGAAAAATGGCATACCACTACTTGTTAAGAAATATGGTGTGCCAAGCAAGAATCGGGAACTTGAAGGCCAAGTTGAAGAAGGCATCAAGGAGGAAAAAAGAGCAAGATAAACTTTAGATCTTGGTGGAGTCTTCCTTGGCCCAACATAGCACTTAATGGAGGACACTCAGCCCAAATTTCAAAAAATTTGGGACAATTTTTGTAATTTTGGAATTTTTGCCTTAAAAAACAGACTTTTCTGCCCAATGCGTCGCGCCACCTGGCGTTCACTTTTGATGGAGACCTCCTTTTGAGGAAAACTCAACATATTTAGATTTTTCATGAAAAAATATGCATGCTCACAAATTGCCAAGAAATTTTGATAGGTTATGGGCTTCCAAAAAGGTCAAAAACACCTAAAAAATGACCTTTCTGCCCTTTTCTTGACACACAAGAAGTAGTCTTGGGAGAACTCAATTTTGGAGGGGCAAATGGAGGCAAAATTCAAAAATTCCACTTGTGATGGAAAGTAGATAGGTATTCCTTTCCAACAAGCCCACTTGGAGAAAATTGAGACATCGGGAAGGCCTCCAAAATCAGCTACAAAAAGGTGCTACACATAGGGAAACCAGCGCAGCGCATTGGAGGAATTTTGCTCATTTTTGGTCAAAAACTCTGTTTTCACCTAGTTTTTTCATAGTTTGACTTTTTTCCTTCTAATTGTCAAAATAGTGATGTAATGTAATGTGACATGATGGATTTTGATGTAATTATGCTAAATTTTCACTCATAGAGGTAGATTCATCCATCAAAAGGTAGTTTGCAACGGAATGAATCAGTTTCCTAGTTTTTAGAGGCAAGTTATTCCACTGCCTACTTTTTAGTTCTTAGTTTAGATTTTGTTGGAACAGCTGCTAATCTTATGATCTCGACCCCTAAAGGCTAGGATGAGTTTTTGGTTTCCTATATCTTGTAATTTTTCAGTCATTAGCATGGTTGGACTTTTGGGAAAGCTTGGAGCTTATTGTATACTCATTTCAGCAGTTTGGCTAAGGAATAGACCAGGGTTTGCAGCACTTTATCGGATTCATGTGGAATCTTGCTTTGGTATTGTGTTTTCTTCTGTAATTGTAAGTCTACATGTGTTTTATGTATGCCATATATCTCTTTATTTCATCTTAACTAAATCAAACAAGGATAAAGGTAGAATACATTAAAAGTGCAGTGCTCTACCTAGGGTTTGCTTAGTTATCTATGTTTTCAGTTGTTTGAAAAGGATCCTTAAGTTTTTCATGCCCTTTTCAACTCCTCATCTATCTAAAACCTCTCCATATCACTCAATTTTGAAATACCAAATCACTTGCCTACCTTACCCCATAGAGATCTCTGTAAAACTGAGCCTCATTCCCCAGGCCCAAATCTGCCTTTCACATTTGAGCCAACAAAACATCATCAAATTCAATCAAACACCTCTATACACATACCTAGCCTAAAATCAGTCATTACATCAGTCATCTCAAGCTTTCATTGGCCATATTTTCTGAGATTGATAAGGAGAGAGCCCTCTCCCGACCTGGTAGGGCTAGCTACCAGGTTAAGCATGGTTTGATGTTACCTTAGATCCTACCTTTCTCAGCCTAAGGTAGATTTAGGCCCTAACACCTACAACGAAGAAAAATTTGCCAGATATGATCAGGGTGATCATGCCGCTTACGTGAATGAGTGTGAAGGTCATCCAAATAAGGCTAAACGATGTTTCGAATGTCATGGAATGCATAAGATATCGCTCTTTGAAATGTAACCCCAGCATTCTTAAGGCCAAAACGGATCTTTTTATATGCGAAGGTCCCCAAGGACAGATTAAGGTTTTCTTATCTTGATCAGTCGGCACAATGTTTATTTGGTTGTAACCAGAAAAACCATCCATAAAGGAAAATATTTCACTCCCAGCACATTCATCAATGATCTAGTCAATGAAAGGAGTGGGTAATTATCCTTTGGACAGGCATGATTGAGATCACGGTAATTGATGCAAACATGAATAGTGCCCTGTTTCTTTGTCACCGGTATGATATTAGACACCCAATCTATAAGAGGGATTGGATAAATAAATCTAGCTTTGAGAAGTTTTTCAACTTCACCCTTAATGGCGGCCACTTTTCTAGGGTGCACTGGACAAATCCGTTGGCAAATGGGCTTCGCATGAGGGTAAGTCAGAATTTCGTGCATGACTATACTTGGGTCAATGCTAGGCATTTCTTCATATGACCATGCAAAAACATCTCGGAATTCTTGAAACAAACGAGTATAAAGCTTGATCTCATCTGGAGAACAAGTTACCCCGATATGGACATTTTCAACGACACCAGGCTTGATAGAAATATCAATTGGCATCATTTGGGTAATGTTACCCATGTTCCCTTCTGACCAAACTTCATGAGTCATGATCAATGTCTGAAGTGGTAGGGTCGGGAACTGAGAAGAGAACTTCTCAAGACAAGTAGACATGACCGTCAGGCCAGGCAAGAACGAGGAACGATGATGAGTGTCGTTCCAAGGTACTTCCTCCAGAGACATAACTTCCATGATACTCTCGTTAGAAAGAAAAGTCTCGGCTAAGGGATCAGGAGATTCTGAAGAACCAAGCCATGGGGATTGAGAATACGTGTCGAGAGATGCACTTGAAATAGAATGATTAGAGGATACTGAAGGCGAAGCCGAAACAATCTCCACATAGTTAATTTTAGTAGGGCTTAGCAGCATAACTTCACCCCATGTATCAACGATATTCAGCGAGGGAATGACCCAAGGATCAGACTTGACTGAGATCATGTTGACAGAGGAAACATGCAGAGGCGGGAGCAGAAAAATACCCATCAAGGGGGATCTTCAAAAAGTACTGCCCCCACACTCTAATAAGAAGCACTGGTGTTCTTGACATAAGAAACATTTCCATTCGAGGAGGAAAAGGTGAAGAAGGACAGTTGGTTGACCGTGACTATCTTCCCTTGATGTGGAAAACGAATCATGAGGAAAAGGGAGGAGGATACAACATGCATGGCATGGGTCCAACTCCGTCTGAGTAGAAGATTATAGTTCAGATTGGCATCAACAATCTCTACTTCGACATGAATAGTCTTTCCCTCCAAAGTAATGGCAAGGTTAGGGAGAACACCGAATGGTCACGAATCACGTCCGTCAAAAGCTTCCAAAGTGTTAGGGGATTGGTTCAAGGTAGGAGAACCAATTTCCTTCCAACAAGCGAAAGACATTATGCAGGTATAAGAACCTTCATCGATGATGTTCCTATGAACGGTTTTCTCATTTATGATCACCTAAATGAGAAAGGCAATCTGATGAGGTAAACATGGAATGTGGTTTTCCAGATCAAAACAAATGAGATTAGAGTTAGTTGGATCAATACCTCCAATAGCCGACAATAATGATTTCCGCTGAGAAGGACAAGTTTGAAGGACCTCGAGAGTAGACATAGCTGATGGCACTTGGGCCAAATCCTCAATAATATTATAATGTTGAGTGGCTTGAGCGTTTGGATTGTACAAGGAATTTCGTAGCACACCTCGAGAAGGTGGATGAATGGAGGAATCACTACTAGGTCTCTCTATATGGAGAGGACCAGAACTTGACGAGATAAAAGAGGAAGGGGTACCTTCTTTCTCTTTCAAATTGGCACGAGGAGGGAATGGGTCATTAGCGCCATTCTTGTAAACTGGGGTAAAAGGAAGATTCTTGGGAAATGATGTAAAATGGAATTGTTCTGCTCATGAAGAGGGACATAATGGGAGTTTCTTCATGATGGGAAAGCATGTAGGATTCACTATAGAGGTCCTCCAGGATCGTGGAACGGGGAGTACAGGGACAGTGACAAAATATTGTGTAACACCCATTCAAGTGGATACGGTTTATGATGTGGAACAGTTTCCAGATTTAAACTCTTGAATTTTCTTTCAGAGATACGATTGGCTTGAGAGCCGCTATCGAACAACATATCAATCTTATTATGTTTTGAGATCACCCTTATATGAAACGGTTCTATTATCCTCTTTTCATTTGGAGTTTCATTTTTTGAGTCTAGAGAACTAGTGCTGGCAATGGATTCTTTTCCTTTTAACCCCATGGTTGTGATTTTAGTTTCATAACCCAAATCAGATCCCAAATCTTGTTGAGTGGTTGTAGTTGTCTTTTGTTTTCCATTATTGTTGTTTCTTTTTGGTTTGATTTCGGGATGGAGCTTCCAAGAGTGAGCTTCATTGTGACCCTCTCTTGAATTGTGTTTTCATGTAATTTTGTCTCCTTCCTTTTTAATAGATGCATTTTTCTTTGCCTTCCCTTTCAAAACATTTTCTTTTCCCTTACTCTTAAAAGAATTTTTACTACTTTCTTCTGGGGTGTTTTTCCCTCTTGCCTCATGATCAGTGGCTCGCACACACACCTCATCTAGATTATTGGGATTAAGCATTAAGATAGTATGCCTAACGTAACTGTGTAAACCCCCTATGTACTTCAGCAAAGTGTCCTGTGACTACGAATCTACACCTAACATTAGAGACCTTTTTATGAATTATTGGGTGTAGTCTTGCACATTTTGACCTTTAAGATGTCTATAGTTCTACCAATTCATGATGGCTTTCTGCATATAAGCTAGAGGGTAGAATTGTCTTTTGATTACAACAACGAAATCGTTCCAAGAAATAGAGATCTTACCATGTTTTTTAATCTCCTCTTGGTTCTTTGATTCCCGCCATACAAATGTGGCACCCTCCATTCTCAAGGAAGCTAAATGAATCTTTATGTCATCTGCTTGAAGGTTTTGAATCCTGTAATAGACCTCCAATTGACGAATCCAATTATCAAGATTCTCTGCATTCACTTCACCATTATACATGGGCAACTCGAATATGAAATCAAGTTTTAAAAAGGTGATTTACCAGTCCCTTTTGAAGGGTATGAGTAAGGGTTGTATTAGTGAAAGAGTCTGAAGATGATTGTGAAGAAGAAGATGAATAAGATGGTGGAGAGGGTGGAGGTTTGTCTCCATTCCAAATACCTCCTTTTCCATTACCTCCTCCTGAAGTGCCTTCTACATTGGGAGGTTTAGAACTTTCTCCTTGCAACCTCCTATTCTTCTCTTCATAGAGGACCTTCACCATCTCTGTCATATCAAAGAAAGCCTTTCTAAAGGTCTTCTCATCTTCTATCATCTTTTTAGGTTCTCCTTCATGAGACATGATCTCTGGAACCTCAACTACAACTTGAGGCTAAATTGGTGTTGGAGATTGTGGCAACCTTGCCCTTCTTCCCCCTTAACCCAACTTCAAGGCTTCCAACCAACGTTCCTTCACCTCTTTTGAGTTTTAACCTTGTAAGCATGACATAAACTTGCAAACAATTAAATCCTTCTTTCACAAGGAAAACCTTGTGCTCTAATACCAAATTGATCTGATATAGAATATTAGTTTGCAATGCTAAGATCTTCCTTAGATTATACACAAAATGCTTTCATTGTGCTTAAGGATTATCAAATTTTTGCATGTGAAATGAAAAGATTTTATGTTAATTTTATAAGAAATTTAACATTAATCAGAAACTAAATAGAAGCATAAACATATACAGAACATCATCAAAAAAACATTACAACAAGCACATGATAAAGGAGTTCACCCCTCCTGGGCTATGTCTCCTTGGTCCATATTCCAATGGCTTGGGCCTCTCTATTATGCTCAAAAGTGTAAAAATATGTGTTTACAATGATCAAATGCTTCTAAAACCTCCTCCAATTAGTTCATAATACTCAAAAATGGCTATCTAGCCTCTTTTTTCATCCAATTTGGTGAAAAATTGAAGAAGTTATGACTTTCCCTTGTTTTCCTACTGTTTGTTCCAGAAATTGCTCCACATCCAACAAGAACCCACATTTTCACTCCAAAAATCCGCTAACTGAGCGAGAATTTTGCTGCACGATGGGCCTTAATCCATTGGCATTGACTATCTTATCACAAATCGCAATCGGTGGAGTTTTGCAAGCTTATGGTCTGTGAAGAAGGCAAACAATGTGCGATTGCGATATTGGCGGACCCGATGGGACATTAAACTGTAGCCTATAACCTTGTCGCATCTGGGATATCGCAATTGGTGGAAAACCGGTGGTCTTGTATATGTGGGACTTTTTCATGTTGCGATTTGCGATTATGATATCGAATCACAACCAAAACCTGTCGGGGATGATTCTGTAACGTCGACCCACTTCCCTGTTGCGATGTGCGATATGCAATTTATCGCATCGCAACCCTGATCTTGCAGGGGGACAATTCTATAACACCTCCCTTCGCTAATATGCAATTTTTGAAATGCGGGAATCAATGGGAGCCTACCACTTGATGCCTCCCAATTCACTGATGGAGCTTGCCACGCCATCCAATCCTGCCATGTGAGTAAGTCAAACCTGAATTTTGACTTTCTCTAACTTCTGCATATGAGCTTGGATTTGAGTGTCGTTCACACCGTTGGAATTAGAACAACGAGCTCTTCAATTTGAAGCTAAATTTATCAAGATTCTGACACTTTGATTTTTGAGCCTAATTTTGAGCACCTGATCACTCCTCCCCATTGGAAGCCTTTTGGACCCTAAAAGGATCACTTTCAATTTTTCAGCATGTGAGGATACAATTCCCTCACCTTTTCAACCTCTATCCATTTTGATTTTGAAGGAATTGTACCCTTGAGCCCCACTCGAAGATAATCAATACTTCCCCTTTTTTATGTCCTTGTTCTTTTGTCAAGTATAGTGTCTTGTTGAAGCATCTCAAGGAATTATGGAGAAAAGTCATCAATACATGGAATTTGAATATTCTCTCCTTGATCTTTAATCAAAGGAGGCTCATACAACCTTAAATTATCAACATTAACAACAACATAAATTTTCATATATGAAGGAAAATCCAACCTGAAGGCATTGTTATCAATCTTTTCCAAATTTCTAAATGGACCATACCTAATTGGTTTGAGATTTTTACCTTCTCCTCGGAGCCTCTCCTTGTTAGTGTGAAGCCAAACTTCATCTCCAACTTGGAACTTGTGATCTTGACGATGCTTGTCATGCCTTGCTTTGTACTTGCCTTGGCTTTTCTCAAGGAACCTTTTGGTGTACTAATTGTATTTTTCAATGAAATTTATTGCTTTATCTATGTCGCTATGACCTTCAATAGCAACATCTTTGCAAAACATAAAATCCGGAGGATATTTAGGCAAGTATCCCATGCATGCTTCAAATGTTTAAGTTTGAGTGGAAGAGTGCTTGGATCGGTTGTAAGCATGTTGAATATAGTGAAATTGTTCATCCCACAACTTAGGATGCTTGCTTCAATATCCATGAAGAAGATGTATCACTCTTTTGTTCACCACTTCTATTTGACCATCAATTTGTGGATGAAAAGTTGTACTCTCTTTCAGTTTGGTGTCCATGAATCCCCACAAGTTTGACCAAAAACTCCCCACAAAGCGAGAATCTTGATCACTAACAATGGATGTGGGCAATCCAAAATGCACCCAAACATTTTGAAAGAATAATTGAGCAATTTGTTCAGCTATAACTTGCTTTTTACATGACATCAAAATACAAGTTTTTTTGAACCTATCCACAACTACATACAAATAATAATGACCTCTTTTTGAGGTATGGAAGACCTCCTACAAAATCCATAGAAACACTCTCTAATGGTCGTGAAGGAACCAGAAGTGGTGTGTACAATCCTAACTTCCTATTACTAGTCTTACTGATTGAACATAATGAACATCCCTTAATAAAACGAGACCCACTTTCAAGCATACGATGCAAATAACAATACCTTTGTAGATGTGCCACTGTCTTACTTACACCAAAATGACCAACAATAAGAGAAGTATGTATCTCTCTTATGATGTTAACTCTTTCTCCCTGCGGAATACAAATCTTGCCAAGATGGTACAACAAGTTATCATGCAAATGATAATCCAATTGCTCTTCTTGGTTACCTTGACTCAAGCTTGCATAAACATCTTCAAAGTCAATATCTAATGCATATTTCTCAATATAACTATAATGTAAAACACAATTATGTTTGACTAAAGTAGTTGCACTAAGAATCGGCCTAGAAAGCATATCAACAACTTTATTGTAGATACCTTTCTTATACCTGATTACCAAGTGGAATTGTTGAAGAAAACCCATTCATCAGAAATGCCTTGATTGCTGCAACTTTGATTGACATTTCAAGTATTGCAATGGTTGATGATCAGTGTGAATGACTGTTTCCTTACCCATCAAGTAGTGTTTCCATTTTTTCACACTTTGCACCAATGCATACAATTCCTTGTCATATGTAGGATAGTTAATCACTGCACCATTAAGAGTTTCCCAATGAAAACAGATAGGCTTACCATGCTGCATGAGCACTGCACCCATTGCGTATTCAATAGCATATGTCTGAATCTCAAATGGCTGTCTCAAGTTTGGAAGTGCGAGTACTGGAGTTGTATTGATCTTTTCCTTCAATGCATCAAAGGCCTTTTGTTGTTTGCCTCCCCACTGAAAAACCTTTTTCATGCTGGTCATGCATGCAAAGGAGCTGCTATACAAGAAAAAATAGCAATAAATTTCCTCCAATATTGGGTTGCTCCCAGAAAACTTCTTACCTCTGTAACTGTCTTAGGCCCTAGCCAATTTACAATGACATCAACCTTGGAGGTATCTATTTTCAACTCTCCTCCTCCAACAATATGACCCAAATAAACTAAATAAGTCTTTCCAAACTCGCACTTTGACATCTTAAGATACAACTGTTATTTTTTCAAGACATCAAGTACTTTTATTACATTCATGGCATGTTCATCATAGAATTTACTGAAAATTAAGATGTCATCTAAGTAGACTATGACAAATTCATCAAGAAATGGCTTCAACACATCATTCATCACACACATGAATGTAGCAGGAGCATTACATAAACCAAATGGCATAACTAGCCATTCAAACAAACCATGTTTTGTTTTGAATGGTGTCTTCCAAATGTCTCCTTAAGCTATTCTAATTTGATGGTAGCCACTTCTTAAGTCCAACGTAGTAAAATAATTTGCATCTTTCAATTGATCCAGTAAATCATCTATTCGAGGTAGTGGGTAACAGTTCTTTACCACAATTTTGTTTAGTGCTCAGAAGTCCACGCACATGCACCATGTTCCATCCTTCTTTTCGCACCAAGACAATAGGTGAAGCATAAGGCGAGGAAGATGGTATGATGATCCCTTTATTCAACAACTCTTGGATTTGCGTCTTAATTTTTGCACTTTTCTTCACTGACATCTTGTACATGCCAATGTTAAGAAGAGGATAATCTTGCTGCAACTGTATCTCGTGTTGAATTCCTCTCTTGGGAGGTAATCCCTTTGGTTCTTGAAACATTTCATCAAATTGGTTAACTACATCAACCAATTCAGATTTTAAATTCGAATCACAACCTTTAAAAGCTTCATTATCAACATCATTTTTGGGTTTGATCATGAGAAGCACAAAATTCTTGCTCGAATTCATTAGTCTTTTCATCGGCCCTGTATTAAAAAACGAAATATTTGTTTTCTTGTTGTGAGCTCTCACAATATATTCTACTCCATTTTTGAATAAATGATATTTTTTTTCATGTCGATGGAAGATAGCATTTATGTCGTAAAGGTATGGGCTGCCCAAAACCATGCCACAAATATCTAACAGCACAATGTCAAGCTCCACTTCATCTATGAAATTTGCAGTAATAGCAAATCCCAGTTTACACTTTCTCGTAACCTACAATTGTGCATTGTCACATACCCATCCAAGTGCATACGGTTTATTATGTGGAACAGTTTCCATATTTAAAATCTTGACAATGTTTTTAGAGATACGATTGGCTTGAGAGCCGCTATTGAACAGTGTATCAATCTTATTATGTTTTGAGATCACCCTTATGTGAAACAGTTCTATTCTCCTCTTTTAATTTGGAGTTTCATTTTGCACATCTGAAGAACTAATGTTGGCAATGGATTCTTTTCCTTTTAACCCCATGGTTGTGATTTTAATTTCATCACCCGAATTAGATCCCAAACCCTGTTGAGTGGTTGCAGTTGTCTTCTGTTTTCCCTTGTTGTTGTTTCTTTTTTATTTCATTTCAAGATGAAGCTTCCAACTGTGAGCTTCATCGTGACCCTCTCTGGAATAATGTTTACATGTAATTTTTTCTCCTTCCCTTTTAACATATGTGTTTTCCTTTGCCTTCCCTTTGAAAGTATTTTCTTTTCCCTTACTCTTAAATGGCTTTTTACTATCTTCTTCAGGGGCGTTTTTCCCTCTTTCCTCAAGATGAGTGGCTTGCACACACACATGATCTAGATTATTGGGATTAAATATTAAGATAGTATGCCTAAGGTAATTGTGTAAACCCCCTATGTACTTTAGAAAATTGTCCTATGACTACAAGTCTACACCTAACATCAGAGACATTTTTTTGAATTCTTGGGTCTAATCTTGCACATTTTTACCTTTAAACCGTCTAAAGTTCTACCAATTCATGATGGCTTTTTGAATATAAGATAGAGGGTAGAATTATCTTTTGATTGCAACAATGAAATCATTCCAAGAAATAGAGATCTTACCGTGTTTTTTAATCTCCTCTTGGGTCTTTGATTCCCACCATACAAGTGTTACACCCTCCATTCTCAAGGAAGCTAACTGAATCTTTATGTCATCCTCTTGAATGTTTTGAATCCTGTAATAGACCTCCAACTAACGAATCCAATTATCCAGCTTCTTTGCATTCACTTCACCATTATACATGGGCAACTTGAATTTAACATCAAGTTTTAAAAAAGGTGATTTACCAATCCCTTTTGAAGAATGATAATGAGTATGAGTAACGGTTGTATTAGTGAAATAGTGTGAAGATGCTTGTGAAGAAGAAGATGAAGAAGATGGTGGAGAGGGTGGAGGTCTTTATCCATTCCCATTACCGCTTCCTGAAGATCCTTTTCTGTTGGGAGGTTTGGAAATTTCTCCTTGCAACCTGTTATTACTCTCTTAATAGAGGACCTTCACCATCTCTGTCATATCAAAGAAATCCTTTCTGAAGGTCTTCTCATCTTCTATCATGTTTGTAGGTTCTCCTTCATGAGACATGATCTTTTGAGTCTCAACTACAAGTTGAGGCCAAACTAGTGTTGGAGATTGTGGCAACCTTTCTCTTCTTCCCCTTGACCCATCTTCAGGGCTTCCAGCCAACTTTCCTTCACCTCTTTTGAGTTTTAACCTTGTAAGCATGACATAAACTTACAAACAATTAAATACTTCTTTCACAAGGAAAACATAGTTCTCTGATACCAAATTGATCTGATTTAGAATATTAGTTTGGAGTGCTAAGATATTCCTTGGATTATAAACAAAATTCTTTCATTGTGCTTAAGGATTCATCAAAATTTTGCAAGTGAAATGAAGAGTTTTTATTTTGATTTTATGAGAAATTTAACATAAATTAGAAACTTAACAACAACATAAACATATATATACCATCATCAAAAACACGTTACAACAAGCACATGATAAATGAGTTCACTCGTCTTGGGCTATGTCTCCTTGGTCTAGCTTCCAATGGCTTGGACCTCTCTATTATGCTCAAAAGTGTAAAAATATGTGTTTACAATGCTCAAATGCTTCTAAAACCTACTCCAATCAGTTTAGAATACTCAAAAATGGCTATCTAGCCTCTTTTTTAATCCAATTTGGTGAAAAACTAAAGAAGTTATGACTTTCCCTTGTTTTCCTACTATCTGATCCATAAATTGCTCCACATCCGATAGGAACCCACATTCTCACTCCAAAAATACGCTAACCAAGTGAGAATTTTGCCGCGCGGTGGGCCTTAATCTATCAGCACCGACTGTCTTATCACAAATCGCAATCGACGGAGTTCTGTAGGCTTATGGTATGTGAACAAGGATGGCAATGTGTGATTATGATATTGGCGGACCCGACGAGACATTAAACTGGAGCCTATAACCTTGTCGCATCTAGGATATCGCAATCGGGGGAAAACTGATGGTCTTGTATATGTAGGACTGTACCGTGTTTTGATTTGCGATTGCGATATTGCATTGCAACCCAAACCTATCGGGGTCGATTCTATAAGATCGACCTGCTTCCCTGTTGCGATCTACGATATGCGATTTATCGCATCGCAACCCTGATCTTGCTAGGGCCGATTCTATAACACCTCCCTTCACCTATATGCGATTTACGAAATGCAGGAACCAATGGAGGCCTGACACTTGGTGCCTCCCGATTCGTTGATGGAGCCTGCCACGTCATCTAATCCTACCATGTGAGCAAGTGAAACATGAATTTTGACTTGCTCTAACTTCTGCATATGAGCTCGAATTTTAGCGTCGTTCACACCGTTGGAATCAGAATGACGAGCTCTTTGATTTGAAGCTAAATTTATCAAGACTCTAACACTTTGATTTTTGAGCCTAATTTTGAGCATTTAATCAGAGAATATGTAAAGCTATTGAATTTGAAGACTGTGTCTACATGGATTAATTCCTTAGATCACTTTTGGCCCCCACTAGTAAATATGTCACCTCCCACTTCCCCCAGTCTGAGGAAGATGCACTTCAACTAGTTTTGAAATATGATCTGATCTACGCATAATTAGGATATGTTTATACTTTCATTCCCAATCTACCTCCGCCCGGTGTTGCTAATGCGTCAGGGGGCATCTCATGTCGCTGATGGTATCATTGGATCTCTCTCACACCCTCCACCTCCACCATATCCTCAACCTCCCATGAGTTTTGGTTAACCCCATGGGGGTACTAGTTCCACTTACACATATCCCCCTCTTGCTCCTTCCCATGGAAGCCATTACCAAGGTTCAAGCATGTCATACGCATATCCCCATCCGCATTAGTTGATTCCAGGGCTTGTTATTGCTTCAACTAGTTATCATAATGGTTCGACCAATCCTTTCTATCCTTATGCACCACCTAGTGCTCCAACCCCTCTGGCACTAGCGCCCCAACCTCCCATGCCTCCTCCAACTCTGCCAAAACAACAACCACCTCCTCAAGGTCAAATGTATGCTCAGTAGAGTGCAACTAATCCCCCCAACCCGAAGAGAAAGAATAAGGCGAAGGGTAATTGGAATCAACCATCTCAGTAACCAAGGTAACCAGGGTCCACTACCTAATGCCTCATAGGGTGAACAACCTACTCCCGAAACCTAGCAACAGGGCAGACACCCCAAGAAAAACAAGGCTCTTCATACAAATAAACCTTGTGCATGTTGCAGAGTATATGGCCATTATAGTCACGAATGTCCCCTATTACCTCATATATGCCAAGCATGGAAAGCTCAAGCAACTTCTTCTAGAGGACCTTAACCCATTTCTCCACCTCCTCCCCTTCCTACTTCATCACAACCAGTTGTGCTTACCAACCCCTTTCCCCATCAGGTATATATAGCTACCCAACCCAAACAGGCTAATGTAGCTCCTCAACCTTCACAATCTGGCCCGAACAATTACTAGATTCTCATGATGAATTTTGCTGAAGACAACACCCAACAAGTCAACCTCCACACTCGGTCACACCAATATGACAACCCCCCTACAATTTCAACATCTGATTCCCAACCCAAAGTATCCACTGAGCCTCTGTCATCACTAAATGTCACCTTACATATCCCTCAACCTAAATTTGAGGTTCCCAACAATATTCCCAAAGGTCAATTACATTGAAATGTTTCTTCTGCTAAAGCCGCCATACCTATAGCATAGTAGATGACTTGGTGCAGTCTCTTGTTTCCATGTCAACGCTAGAAGTCCTCTAGATGTGCCCATCCTAATGGAAATATCTACTCTCTTCTTTAGGCGATGTGGATCCTTATGACGATCGTTTTATTGTCTTTGATGTTGAGAAAGTGGAACATCCCCCCTTTCTTACTCAATTTCCTTTCAAATACCAGTCTCCATAAAGAACGTCTTAGTTTAGCAATGTATCATAGACGAGGGTGACTCCACATGTGTGATGGTCGCTAGTGTTTGGAAGCAACTTCGTTCCCCCAACTTGTTCCCATCCACTATCACTTTTCATGCTTGGGACGGTCACCCCTTGCAGCCCCTTCGTTTGTTTCACAACTATCCTATCATCATTGTCGGCAAGACTGTCTTAATCGATATCGAAGTCATTGATTCCCCGTTATATTATAATATATTTTTGGGTCATAGTTACACCTATGCCAAGTTTATTGTTGCATCCACTGTCTTTCGCAAGATGTGCATTCCCCACAATGGAAAGTCCGTCACTGTCGATCAGTTGACTTACTATCACCCTTAGTCTCAGACATCTCCTCAAACCACTATCTCATTAATGACTGGAAATAAGAATATCACTTCCCTTACTGATGTGTCTCCTAGAGTCTATAAAGATTCCATGCTACTTGGGGCTTATTATGGCCCACTGCCTACTCCTTCTAAGTCTAGCTCGTCCTGTGTTTGCATGGTTCTGGCATCACGAGCTACCCAAAAACAACCTAGTATGCCTTCACAGCAACCATCTCCTCTACAACATCCTACTCCTAACTCAACCTAGCCTTCAGGTACAATTCCTCTTGGCTCATTTCCTTCTACTGGTATCTCTCCCACCCCTTTTCAACCCAAAACCATTCCCCCAAGTCTTAACCATCTCAGAGCAGTTCCCCTAGGTCATTACCCTTCTAGCCAGATACCTTCGTTATTCTGCCTCCTAGAATATATTCTACCCCTGTCATGGCTACATTGAGTTTACCTAACATTATCTTGGGGATCCCAGTTTGGTACATTGATCCTCCTACAAACGCTCCTCATCAACTCAAACCTTACACAGCTTTGACCCTGGTTCAACTTGTTGTTCCTACTCCTTCCTTTGCTTTAGTTCCATAACAAACCTCAACCAAAAGGCAATCTTATTTCTAAAGCATATGGTGAGGGGGGCAAAGCCCAGAAAAATGGAACCAAAGACAAGGCACCCCAAACAACTCCAGCTCCTCCTAAGCCTCCAAATCCTACTCCTCCATGTGCTTTGTGTGATGTTCTTGGGCATGCCACCAATAATTGTCCTGAACTCCCTCATATCAAGAATGTGGTGTCTAATACCTTTACTGACTCTAACATTATCGAGGTTCAAGTCACCTTACCCGAGTTAGCTAAGAAGAATAGATCCTTGCGCACGAATCACCCTTGTGCTTTGTGTGATAACTATGGCCATTATTCCCATCACTTTCCTCATCTCAAATATTTTCGTGATACACTTCAAGTACTTCGCGAGTTAGATGTTGCTTGTTGTGATTCCACTTCTCATCTACTTGCAGGTTCTGGCCCCACCTCTTTGCCATAACAAGAGGTTTCCCAAACCACCATTATGATTCCCCCTCCTAATGTTGAGATGACAGATAGTTCCACCCCTATTCTGTACCTGTCATCATTCATGGGATTGATATATTAAGACTCTTTAGCCATTTCTTATTGTGATTCTTTCGAACCTCCTTCAGAGAACACTTCGGTCTCAACATCGATAGATGTTACATATATGAGTCATTCATCTCCCCTTTTTTACGGTGCACACGTGAACCATGTCTCCCATGATGATGATTGGTTACATCACCCCTCACTTCGAACCCATGAATTTGAACCACATCCATCTTGTGGCCATTACATTACCACACAATATTTGGGTAAGGGGGCATCTGCTTTTGAGATTCCAAGAGAAGCAATTCTCCCCAACAATCCTAGTGCAGCTGGTAGTGACGATTCTAGTACCATTATTCATCCCCGTTTAGAAGAACCTCTAGGGTCTCCTATCACTTCAAATCACTCTAGGGATGATCCACATAATCATTCCTCCATGTTACATCAATAACCCAGTCCCTTATACATTGTTGTTGTTCAACCATCGTGTCGTGTAGGTGAGGATCAGTTCATTATATCCAAAACCACTTTTTGGCATAGTGACACCATGTATGCGAACTCAAAAATTTAGTCCATTTGAATCATATATGCAATGCCAAATGAGATTGGTAATCCACTATTTCCTTTCTCTAATGGCATCTACCCATTATTCCCGTAAGAAGACAACCATAAACAACAAATGGAAAACCACATCATCAAAATGTGTTTAGAGTCCACTATTCTAAATACATTTGGCATGTCCATATCAACTACATCCATCCATGAAGAACTGGGGGAACCTATGCCCCTACATCTATTCATCATCCTCTGGAGGATCTCGTGCCATTCGGGCCAACTGCTTGAATCTCTTATTTGAGCACTTGGAACACAGTGGCACTCCACATACTCCTCTAGTTGGGGGCATCATTCCCACCCTTTGCATACCTGATCAGTCCCCCCATCACATAGGTTGGGGGGCAATATCTCATGCTTGGGGGTATGATGGCATCCCTTACCACGTTCTCACTTGATTAACATAAGTCTCGGCCTAGGCCCCATTGATCTAGGTATGGTCGATTATCCTCTCATTCCTTGGATAGTTGTCCCTATCGGCCTCTCCGATGAGCCATCTACACATCACATATTTGTTGTCGCTGCAACAACCCCCATTTTGGCTTGGTGTTTTTATAATAAATAGGGACCCTTCTTCTTCTGATCAAATTACCCTTCATTATGCTTGTTATTGGTCTTATTTTGTGTTTACAATTAAGTGACGTTTTCTGCCTTGACCCTTTTCTCGTATGACAACACTTATGTCACTTTACATTACTATTCCTCTCCTCATAGCAACACTTACATCATTGGTCTCGTTTTGTCACATCCCTCACGTTTCCCATTTGGTTTACTCGATAACATTTTCTTTGCACCTCAACTGGCTTCACCTTAACATCGTCTTTATTTTCCTTATTCATGATAATCAATGACCTCGGTGTTTTGTTTAACACCAAAACTCTAGGAGCATTCCTTCAGTGCTTTGATTGTTTTTATGATGCCTTGTTGCAATAAATCCCTCTTTTATTTTCCTCAGATGGCTTCTTATTAACTTGAAAATATAAAATTCCTCACATGGCTTCTTATTAACTTGAAAATATAAAATGATGGCTCATTAATGTAAATATATAAGGTAAATAATTAATATTTAAAAGATTAACATGGTAAATCTATTAATATCTTTTAATATTAAGATTATATATAATGTATATAAAATGGAAAATTCAAATAACATCATAAAAATTGTATTTAAAAATGAAATTTCAACAACATCAATAGAAAACGCTTCGTTATAACAACTTAACCGTTGAATTTATAAAGATGCTCCCAAGCCAAAAATGAGTAGCTGGCAGTTTTAGTCATTGTGGATAGTTTTTTAATGGGCGAGAGTTGCTGGAGCGTTTCTGGGTTACTGGAAGAGAAGCGTAGCCTTCTGGAGGAGCAGCACAAGCATGAACGTAGCAGTATTGTTGTGAGTGAGAAATGGCAGTATTGTTGTGAGTGGCAGCGTTATTGTAGCATTGGGGCAGAGTTTGGAAGCTGGGCAATGTTTGTGGAAAGGACGCAGTAGGTTCAGAACAGCTAGCGGAGGGCGCTCGGATGGCAGTTTTTCTATCATGGCATGCCTTTTTTTGTATAGTCACATTTAAATGTGATTTTGATAACTCTGTACTGCATAATTAGATACATTTTATTATGACTAAATTCTTCACATGCGTTTTGTTTTTTTTTTCCGGATGCTTTAATGTTAATACCATGTTTCTTTTTACATATCATCATGTTGTGATTACAAAATATATATATTTTCTAATTACTCATACATAGGTTGAATAATATAGTATAATAGTATATTAATATATTATTATATAGTATTTATTTTGTTTTTCAAAAATAATGACTTTTGTTTATACAAAAGAAAATGAAACGATGGTATTTTTATTTCTTAAAATGGAGTATTATTTCTTTAGTCAACTTTGTCAATTTCTAGAAGTAAAGTTAATTTCTTAACTTATTTTATGAATTTGCAGAGTCAAAAATGAGTTTATGAGGACTTACTGATAAAGATCGATAACTGGTTATTTGTCTTTACCAATTCTTTTTGTGTTTTCTTGCCTCAAGTAGAGAAGATTACTCTCTTCTCTCATATAAATTATAATGAACTCATTTTATAATTCATCTTAGGTATGTGAATAGGGTTATCTTGATAGTTTTCTAGCAAGATCATTTCATTTGCATTTATACTAAAGACGCTTGCAGATTCTCAAATTATTTTGGGATTGGCAATCTTCATTTTGAGATCAAATACATTTCTTCTGTTAGGTTCCTATACCAATAGGTGTCATATTTCATGATTGACTGATCAAATGCCAAATATGATCATCCTTTCCATACTGCAAAGGTTCCATATTTTCAAAATATCAAAAAAATTAAAAAAATGAAAAGAGGGTGTGCCCTAAAAGAAAAATCAAAGGGCAAAAAGAATGAATTGGTCAAAAAGAAAGAAAATGAACCCCAAAGAAAAGACCAAGAAAGTGTGCTAGTCCAAAGTGCCACTACTATCCTATATTTTGCAAAGAAGTCCACAATGTGCAACCAGTGACTTTTGTCATACTTGATGGGTGGCCAAACAGCCCAACCTTGGTCAGTCCATGTTTAAATTTTCTGTTTTAGAGGTAGAGAATGAATTCTATCCAAACAGTTCAAGCTTGACAGATCAGTAGTTAAGTAGAGAAGCAAGGGAGCGCAACAGTTAAATCTGAGCCCTTGGAAGGAATAAGGGCAGACTTAGATAGGAGGGCAGTTAAAAGAAAACAAGAGAGTAAGGGGTTGCTAGTTCAAATGCACCCAAGGAAAAGGAAGAAAAAATGTTAGGTTTGATAGGCTGGGTAGGTAGTTTTGGTGTTGCAGAAGCAGATTTATAAACAATTTTGTCTCTTAAAGGTGATTCATCTCATGGATATCATAAGTGCCATGGCAAGGTGGCTACAAAGCAGATGGAGCATGACTAACTTCCCTCCTCATTTCTCCAAAAAATACTCACTAACATCCCCTCAAGGACATTGAGATCTGCTCAGTGCTCCTAGTTCACTTCATTTTGTGAAAAAGACTAAGTGAAACTCTGTTTTTACTTAGGACATTGAAGCCACATTTCTTGTGTAAAAGGATTTTCTTCCATTTTGCTAAGTCTCCAAAATTCATGGCTTCAATCCTTTCCATTTCCCTAAAGCCTAAGTCACTCTTCAAACTTAGTGTTTTGTTTAAACCTACCTTTCATATTAACCTGCTAACTTTATATTATAACTCCTACATGAATATTTCCCCTCCCCTACTATATAAAATACATAAAAAACCCAAAAACTTTTATTATCCTGCCCCAGGTTTATTTATAGCCATAATATTAATGTTTTAAGGGGGTCCAAGGTTTACCCGAAACCTTGTGTACAACCCTCCCCGCGCGCATATAAACATTGGATTTTATTTAACACTTGGTTAAATAAATAACCAACCCGCCCGACAACCCAAAACAAATACAATACGAAACATTACAAAATGTTGAAAAATTACGGTGGGTCCCTGTGCCATAGCCCTCTGCCTGTTTTGTATGCCGCCAGCCATCGGATCATAGCCCGTAGATCTGACGGCCCACATGCATATCGCAAGCCCTTTTATGCCGAACGATAGCGCCCAGGGGATGGGTGGTATTGCCGCCATACAGAAGACAGGTGGCAGGCACCCGGTGTGATCGCTGCCCCCCCCTCCAATACCACCATGGCCCAAAGGCGGTGCGGGGGCCAAACCACTTACCGCCTATGCCCCCTCCCCACTGACGTCACCCTCGCTGACATCATCCGACACATCGTCTACTACCCCGCCTCCGTATCACCCGCCGTGTCATCCGCCACGTCACCGCCAAGTCAGCTTCCATACCCCCGCTACACGACAAAATCATTGCGTCATGCTAACGTCACCCAACCGAAGCACGCCAAAACCCGCCAAAATCAAATTTTTGTCAAAAGGGCATGAAATGGTCGTTTTTTGGTCATTTCTGTTTGTTTCTTCTATGCGACATGTGCATGCCAATTCACGTTCAAAGCAGTCATCCGACCACAGAGTCCCCCCCCAACTAAATCAAGCCTGCTAACCAGTCTTCAAGCTCGGCCCGCCACCTGCATTTCGCACAGGGCGCTCATTAAAATAGGTATTTACCCGAATTTTGCCCCAAACCCCGTTTTTCTTCGTTTTTCTGCAAAATTGCCCGGAGGACCCAAATTGGAATTAAAAACACAATGCTGCCTTCAGAACTGCGCACTATAACCACTGATTTGCCCATTTTTCCGAGAAATTCCTCAAACTCTGTCTCCCTCTGCAATTTCGCCCACTAAGCTAAATGCAAATCGGTCTCGGCCTGCAAAATTCTCTGAAAAAGCCCCCCCAGAAACTGTCATTTTACCTGCTGTTGCTGTAAAAAACCTAAGCTCCAAGTTGAAAAGTCATAAGAAGATTGGAAAATGGAGGCTCCAGTGGCCCTCAATGTTGCTCCCCTAAATGCACCTCACAAAGAATTAGAATGGTTGCCCTTGGCTGATAGGGACTTCCAAATACAAGACTTAATGGGTGACAAAAACCACCTTCAAGTATTTTGTGAAATCAGAAACAGTTACCTAAACAAAACTGATCTCTATGGCATATGGGAATCCAATCTGCCCATATACTATCTCCCCTCAGTTCATGTATTTCCAGATATAATCCGCCTGTGCTGTGCCAACTATGAGCCTACTCAGAGAGCAGTCATGTCTCCAAACGACACTGTCCTTTTCTATATAACTCCTGACTCAATCAATGAGATGTTGCATTTCAAACCTAGTCAGCCTCTCACTCCTCTTTCCATGAAATATTTGCTGGACCAAGGTTCTAAGCTATCCACTACAGAAATAGGCCGAATTGCCAAGATATTCATGAGCCCAGATTGCCAGCCCAGAGATTCACCTCCTTTTCACCATGTCTGGTTCAATGAAGCTGGAAGATCTGTTATTGATATGATATCCTATGTCTTGGGATTTAAAACAAGTGAGTATGTTGATGAGACCATTTTAGCTTTGATGTCCATATTTATTCCAGGACATCCTCCTACTATCAAATTTGACTTTGCTACCTTCATTAGCAACAAAATCCATGAACAATTCATGAGTCTAAACAGAGAAGGAGTCTTCAAGTTCACATCATATATATATCATTTGTTCTTGTACTATCAAACAGATAGTTTTCAGTTCCCTGTCAGGAAATTGGATGCAAAAGGAGAAAGGAGATCTGTGATATTTTGGACCTTAGTCTTTCATCAAGTCCATAACTCTCCTTATACTTATTGTGAGTTTATTGATCTATTTATTTATCCAGTCTCATCTTTGCTGATGAGAACTCCTCCTCCCAGACTCTCAGGTGACATGCAGAAAATTTTGCAGCTATCCAAAAGCTATAAAATAGGTGACTGGTACTTTTACCAGAATCACACTGAGATCAGGATATATGGCTGTGAGCTATGCCCCTATAAACTGCCAAAGTATGTGCCTATGAGACTGTTTTCTCTTGAATACTTTAGGCAATTTATTAGCTCAGATTTGACTCATTTTTATGCTGCCAAGAAAAAGGCTCAGCTGAAGCTAAGAAACCAATTAGGCCCCTTCATTATTAACAAAAAGGAAGGGTGGAAAGATGCTGAAAAGATATTAGGTGAGCAACTCAAACTAAAAAGGAGTTTTTGGTGGGTACCCTATGACCCAAATGGATTCATCCATGATAGAAAGATAAAAAATAGGCTATCAGGCTATGACCATTGTAGAATCCCTGAATTAGAGCAGTATGCTAATCAAGATGAGTGGGTAGAGGGCACATTGGTAGAACAGATTACTGAAGAAGAAAAAATGGAACAGGAAATGAAAAATCTTGAAAAGACTCTTGACCTGGACTCTTTTGGACAGGTCTCTTTCAAATTGCCTCAGCATATCAGAGCAGGCACATCATCTGCTACAACTTCACAACAACCAGCCCAAGAAAGCACTACACCAACTGCCAGGACATCCAAAGGAAAAGAAGTGCTGCATACAGAGCAACAAGAAATGGTAGATCAGCCAACATCATCAAAGCAGCGAGGCCAAGGGAAAATTCCTCCTGCCCAGACCAATGCACTAGAGATACCCGCATTGCAGACTCCTCTCAATGAGGAAAAGGGCAGAAAAAGGGACCGAGAAGAAGCCACACCTATAAGTGGGCCAACAGAGCAACCAGAAGTAAAGAGGCAGAGAGTGGATACTCTACCTGAAGAGGAAGTTATAGAGGAGATCATTGAAAGTACAAGAAGTGAGAGGGCAGCCAGCCCACTGACTTCCCCAGTGATAGAAACATCCACCAGTTCTCATGGGCAGCAATTAGGAAAACAGCACAGCGTGGAAATTTCTTCAGCAAGACCACAAAGTAAGCAAAGTTCTGATATTAAGAGAACATTCATGGACATAAAGACACAGAATGAGCCAATAAGATTGCAACTTTATGATCAGTTTCTCAAGATGACCCCCGCCAAACAGCAAAGGTTGATGTCTACATATGATATTAAGGAAGGGAAAATGATCTTGAGTCACTTCAAGCCCAAAGTGCAGCAGCCACAGTCAACTGCCGATTATATTAGAACAAATCTGGAGGCTCTTGCCAAAGACATTCACCCTTTGGACCAGATTGAGTTGCACAAGCAAACTGGTGAAATGGTCTATTCCACTTTGGCAGACAAAGCCATACTAGCTCAACAATTGCAGAATTCATTAAACAACACATCTGCCCAACTAGAGTTGGAAAAGGCATCCTCTTTGGCCAAGGACAACAGGATAAAGTCCTTGGAGGAAATTATCATTGAGCTGGGACATAATCCCAAGGATCCCAAGGGAATAAAAGCACTGATGAAGAAAAAAGAGGATGACATAGCTGCCCTCAGAAAACAATTGAAATTGCCAATTACTATGCATCCACAAACCACAGAGATAGTGCAAGAAAAAGAAGAAGAAGACATGATGGATTTGCTAATAAAAATGAATCAAAGACTAAGTGAAACAGAGCAGGCTTTGGAGAAAGCATTACAGGAAAAACAGGGAGTGTCAACCTCCCAGCCACCTCAAACAGCTCCAACAGTTACAACTGCTCCTCCTACAGCAACAACAACAGTCCCTCCCACTGGCCCAGCATCGACAGCAGGTACTTCAACAACAACAGCAGCAGGCAGCAACACTACCATGACCACTGAGGAGCTGATAAAGGCTATGGAGGATCTAAGACTCCAAGTATCCGAATTAAAAGATGCCAAAGAGCAATTGGCAAAATTGGAAGTGAGTTATGATAAATCCAAGATGACTGTAGCAGAAAAAACAAGGGAGGTAAAAGCATTAGAGAATAAAGTAAAGGCATTGGAAAAGGACCTCTTATTAGACAAACCTCTGGGAGAAATCAGGGGCATTTTGTGGGCCAACATTGGCCAATCCATCACTGATATATGGAAATCAATACAAATAATTCATGAGCAAATTGATTTAGTGGCAGCAGCTCAAGAAGAAATTCAAAAGGCCAGGGATTCGTTGGGACACATGCCCGAACAGGCCAATAGGCTAATACACTTTTTGAACACCCACACCAAGGAAGATTTGGCAGCACTGGATATCAGGGATAGGACAGGCACCATCCTGACAATTAAAAGGGTTCTGACCATGAGGAACTTCATACAAAATCTGGAAAGGAAGTGCCAGGAAATGCAAGTGGAGATAAATGCCTTCACACAGAAATTCACAGCTTTGGAGGAAAAGGGTCTGCCCAGTTTATTAACCAATGACTACAGACTGATGACACATGAAGACTATACTCGTAGGTTGAATACATATGTGGATAATCAAGTCACAGCATCATCAAGTTCTGCAGGAGAGAAGGCACTCCCATCTGGACAGAGCCTGTATGACAATTTAGAAAATTTGTTTTTTATTGAGCATGAAGTGAGGCATCTTTTCACAGTCTAGCCTACTTTCTTCAGGTACACGGATGTAGATGAAACTCTAATAAAAATGCGCAGGCACCAATTACCAAATGACCAGTGGTGGTAGACTATGCTGGAAATTTTAAAAGGCAGATTCCAAAGTTTGGTTTATTTTCCCAGAACGCAACAGATGTCATAAAGTGGAGGAAACAACAGATAAAAAATCGCGCTGGGTAGTCAATTAAAGTGCTAATTAAAGCCTCAGGAAAGCAATCCCAGTAGCATGGCATTTCACTAAAGTATCCATCGGCCAACTCGCTGAGCAAATAATCAATGCATCTCACCAACTAAGTGGGCAGCACAACATCTCTTACTTTTGCATCCATTTCCCTCTGTTCCCAATATCATTTACTTCTCCTATAGAGTAGGTGAAAGAAGTTATTGCAAGATATTATCTCTTTGAGATATTTTCTAAACATTTTTGTACAAATACCCCCCCAAGCTAAGTATTAGGGATTGGTGATATCATTTTGGAACTGCACTGTAAATTTGAGAACTCTTCTAAATAAAAGGTTGCTGGAATGCTTTGCTGATGAACTCTCTGGCTATGGAATTGATGGTATAAGCCCATGTTGCAGAATTCTCGAATTATTTCATGGATCAATAAGTCTTTTAAACTCACGTTTTACTGTTTCTGTGTTTTATATATCATTTACATATCATACTCTAAATTGCAGGGAAAAAGAATAGCTCAGAACTTACTTAACTGTACTCTGTGTTTAATCCCTATTATTTTTAAATGTTTTCTTTAGAATTAGCATATGCAGGAATTCTTAACTGCTCCTGTTTCCTTGGTTCTTACTTACTGAATATAATTAAGGAATTCTTAACTGCTCCTTGGTAATATTCACCCACGTTCCCTCTGTTAGCATGATGAAGGATTCTTGATTCTTAGTTTCCCTTCACCCCCTGACTCCATTTCACCTGATTCCAACTTGAAAATTGTTCCATGGTTAATTACCTTGCTCCATAGTACCCCCCTTCTGTCAAAGAAACCATACCCGAAAATTCATCTTCATTGACTCCATTAACCCAATGGTCTGAACTTCTCATATTTTGCATCCCTGTTCTATTGAACATCACCATCCAAAAATCAAACAAACCCCTATACTTTATAACTAGCCTAACATATAGCAAAACAAAGCTAAATCATAAAGAGAGAGCCCTCTCTGGCTGCAGATTGGCTAGAATCTGCATCTAAAATATTGGTTAGTGGTTACCTCGGCCGTATTCCCTTTTCTCACAGCTTTTGGGGAACAACCTGAGTGAGAACATCTTCCTCCTCCAATTAAAACACTTTTAGCTCTTGATTAAGGACGAGGCTATCTTGTGCTTAATCAAGATAGGTTTCATTTTATGTTTGGTTGCATAGTTGCATTCATGTTCCAAGACTCTTGTGAAGGAGAAAATCTCATAGCAGCTTGACTGAGCCCTGATTATAGTCATGTTTAAGAGATCATATTTTCTAAAGTTGTATCATATGGATGATTCTCTAATCTTTAGTTTGTTCATTATAAACATCATCACTCTTAAACAAACTAAAAATAATTCTTATGCATATTGTAAATATCTATTTAGGTAAGCTTAGACTAGGTTCACATAGGCTAGTTCTAGGATATGGGTAACTGGAAACCCATTCAAAACCAATCAGAATTGCCATTACAATGAAAAGGAGTCTAATTGGGACTTCAACCGAGCAATTTTCTCATAGGTTGAGCCAGGACATTTTTAGGCCTCAACAATATCGTGGATGATTGATACCATATATTCAAACATTATACTCTATGTGATGTCACACTCACCCCCCAATCCCCATGTTTGACTTGGTGGGAGGGGATGACACTTTACCACCTCTAGCAGTTCATTCCCTTACCCAAATTCTTCACCAAGAACCATCCTTCCATGAAGCATTAACACCATTTTTGGACAAGTAGGTTCACCTACCTGAAAGTCATAGATTTGAATTCTGATGGTCGGTTTATCCACTATGATCTCCTCTAAATTTAGGGCCTTCTCCTCCTCTCCAAATTCTCCAATAGTCACTATGCAAATGAATTAGATTTGGGGGCAAGAAGCCCTTTTATAGGAAAAGCCCTAGTTTTTTCATTGCCCATTGTGACCAAAACATACCTCAGTTTAATGAACCATTAGCACCGTTGGAAAGCTCTCACCGAGTTCAATAATGGGTCTATCTTTTTTTTTGGTAAATTGACACTTCACCAGGAAGCCATTTTTCCATGAGGTCTCACTTTTCCACTTACTAAAATTGAATTTCTTCAATGAGTCACTTGTACTCGGTACCACTTTACCTTTGCATTGGTTGGCTCACGTGTCAATTTTCGTCATGAGTAACCATTCTTTACTCATGTTTTTATGGTTCCCTTTGGGCATCCCCCATGTGGCAGCGTCATCAAGTCACCCTTGTTCAAAGCATCAGAGATGAGTCACCCTTGCGTCTATGGAGCCTGTGTTGAGTCCCCTTGAGTCCAGTTACAGTGTCCAATACATATTTGTGTCACCTTCATCCCATTGTGCTCACATTTGACTATACTACTCTATCTTTGAAAATCCTTCGTCTGAGTAACTGACCATCCCCTCTAGAATCAAGTCAGACGTTTTCAGGTCAACCATGCATATAATTCTATGACAAGGGAAGTTTTCAGTCTGCCTCTCATTTTTTATCCTTCCATCATCATACCCAATATCAGTCCATTAGTCACATTGCTATGAACCTCATGCCCTTCTTGAGGAATCCTCATCGCCTCACCTTTGAAAGACCCTCTTCTGTCAACTTCAACACATTTATTCTAGGAGAGTGGTCTAGAGGGTGGTGTACCTTGGTTCCAACTTTCATCATTGTTTGGTGCCTCAGATCAAGAAAAGGGAATCATCATTTCCCTTTGACTTGGTTGTTTCTTGCATGCTCGACTCCAGCTCATTATCGCATGATCGAGAATCGTACACTTGATGGTCCAGTGATCTAGTAGATTGTACCAGTATTTCTTGGGTGTGTGTGAGATGTTCCAGACCTCATGATGGGGTGGCCCTTCAGGTAGCACCCCTTCAGGTAGCCCCCCACATGCCCGGATGTCAACCGATCATGATCTAGCCTCAGATGCAGTTCCACATATTTGATGGGTTCGGTTTCCATTGCTTACAATGCCCACAACATGCAGGTCTCATTCATATGATCCATTCAGATCTTCATATCCATTTCCTATGCAACATGGATTCTTTAGTTATGATTTCCCCTCACCATGAAAGCTTGAGGGGAATTATGTGTCATGTAATCAGATCAGTAGACATTATTGTATTCAATCTTGGCCTCTATTTTCCACACACATTATGTATATGGGACCCATTTTATTATGGCATCACTTTCTGGCCCATTGATGCCAGCGTATCATGTACTTTGTATCTTAGTCCCACATTGTTGGGCTCACCATTAGTATTTGTATTGAGTTATCTCGGTGGATATGGGTATGCCTTCCTCACCTCATTTGAGATCGTGTACTCCAAAATAAAAGGAGATTTATATTATCTTAGTAGGTCTCCCCGCTCCCTCCCCCGTTCCTTCGTCTTTCCTTGTATTTCTCTCTCTCTCTCTCTCTCTCTCTCTGTGACTTCCCTTTGGTGTTTCGTGGAAGTGAATCCTACAACGTATTTCGGTCATACAATTTGCTCCTACCACTCATATGTTAGGGGAGAATCTGTTATCACCTAAAAAACAATCATCTAGTCATTTCTAGCTAGGTGGATCAAAATACACCATGTAGGACTAATTTTACCATAGTAAAATCATTTTCACCATTGGAAATAATTTAGTAAACCATTTTATTAAATTATTTATGTTTAAAATAAAATAAAAAAACCCATGAGAATAATTGAATAAATCATTATTTATTTATTTTTCTCTAGAAATAATTATTAAATCATTATTTGATAATTATTTCTTACCACTTTTGACTAAATCACCCTGGAATAATTAAATAAATCACTATTTATTATTCCTTATACTTAGTTTTGGAATAATTGTTAAATCATTATTTAATAACTATTTCAAATTCACACTTCTATTCATCCTTGCAAAGTAATTAATAAATAATTTTATTTGTTAATTACTTCAACTATTTTCTAAATAAAGGTATTTGACCATTTTGAATATCTTTTCTCTCTCCAAAAACTATAATAAAGTATTCCTAACGGTTAGATCTTAATTTGGTCAATAATATTTTATTATTTTCCAATTTCTAATCTAACCCAATACTTTGCTATAAATAAGAGGGTTTTTCATTCATTCTTCACCATGATCACTATCATCATCACCATTATCATCTCATGCCATTTGAGCTCCCACTTGAGTTCTATTTTGTTTTGGGTTTTATGCATATTGAGAGAGAGAAATATATCATTGAAGCATAAGGACATCAAAGGACCCATCCCACAAAGGGGGATTTACAAACCCATGTTGTAAATCTTCTTCAACAAGTGTTATTATTAAAAAGATTAAAGTCTTATTCTATTGGGTTATTGCATAAGATATTTCTTGTTGTTATATGTTTTATATTTCACATAATCTTTTTGCTGCAGGGTTTTCTTCTTTTGTCATTGCAGATCTGAAACATAAATAACCACATCTTGTTGTTAGGGTCACTTGTCACTAGTGACTTAAGTGAAGTATTTTTAGTACAATTGCTAATAATTTTCACACTAATAGTATGTGTTGTGTGTGCGCAAAGTGTTCATGATAGACATTTATATGGGACAGTGTTTGGGGCCAAGTAGATATGGGACTGTCTATGCTTGTTTAGGTGGAAAGGAACCTATGATCGGTAATGAGTACACCTCTTGTCGACAAGATACTACCTAGATGGTAGTGCCCATATTCGCAAGGTAGTGAAAGGGATTATATATATATATATATATATATATATATATATATATATATATATATATATATATATATATCCCATAACCACCTTGGGGTGGAAGTCAAAGAGAAGAGAAGAGAATAGAAGGCACTAGACCAGTTTGGTGTGTGTACATGGTCAAAGTTAAGAGAAGGCATTGGGTGCTTTCTAGATTGGTAACCAATCCAGTGTGTTTACATGGTCAAAGTGAAGAGAAGAAACTGGGTTCTTGTCAAATTGGCAACCAACCTGGTGGGTGTACGTGATTGAAGTGAAGAGAAGGCATTAGGTGCTTTCCAGATGGGTTAACAATCCAATGCGTGTAAAGGAAGTAGTAAGGAGAAAATCAAGATAAGTATCAATATTTCATCGATTTTGAAATTTCTTCTTTATGAATCTAAATTCAATATTCTAATTTATGATGATTTTGGGTTATGAGCTAACCTAATTTGCTATTATGGGAATTGAAGGAGAATTCCGAGCCACCTCATGAATACACTGTTGATGAGGTATGATTCAAATTTATTACATTCCATTGTAATGAGTCTGATGGAATGTATTGTTATGATATAGGAGAGCATATGATTGCATTGGTTGAGTGGTTGGAGATGGTTGCAATAATGATGGCGACAACAGCGAAAAAATGGAAACATGTAGTTGTACATTGGTAAGAAATTTCGAGAACGAAGCCATTGTAGGACACTCACACTCAATGGTGCCAATTGATTACGATGACACATTTTGCAACCATATGATATCTTTGAATGCAAGGATGTGCCTCAGATTTTAACTCCTTCTGATGCAAGGAAGCCTTGCTAAGGGATGGATCGCCTGATGGACTGAGAAGCAAAGAAGGAGATTCCCGAACTTAGAAGGTGAGTGACTGCATAGAACATGAGTAACTAGATTTCCCGAGGCAATAAGAAGCAGAGAAGGGAAATATAGAATACAAAAAATGGGTTTTTGGGTCCTGAGCATGGCAGATTTGGGTTAGGGGCACGTTGGGGGTGTTACCATGAACAATGTGTTGCAAATTGTTCATTGAGGGAGTGAAGGGATTAACATAGTAGCAAAGAGAACAATACATGTTGGATTGCACACCTCCAAAGGCATCAAAAGACTCTAAAGGGCCATTGGGGAAATGACTAAATGATGACTTAGTATATCACACTTCTATTTGACAGTCGAATTCTAACTGGATGATTATCATAATTTTTTGTTGGTTAAAGCAAATGCATAAAGCACTGTAAATGTTGTAAGTGTAACAACCTCCTCCCACATTTACCTAATTTCATTGGTCTACTAGGGTAAACATGTGACGAAGAGTTACTATGATATGACCTAACATCCTATATACAATTAATAAAGTGGGGCTGACAACTAGAAACTTACTGACCTTCCTCTAGAGCTACAAGACCCCTAGGAGCTGAAAAACCACTCCAAGTGCCCAAACCCTGAGCTAGACTTCTTTTTCACTGACCTAGGATGCCAGTCACATTCATAAGCCTACATCCATGCAACTCTAGGCCTCTAGTCACATGTAGAAGCCTTTAAGGTAGCGATAATCCCAATTTCTCAGTTCTTAGTCAGCAAGCGCAATTTTTGTGCCACCTTTTCAAAGCTAGACTCCAGATCACTACCCAAAACTTGATAAGACTTTATCAAATAATAAATGACACAAGGACAAATCCTCTAACATAAAACTTAATCAATGACTTGACCTAACCAGGCATTGCCATGACAGTGATTTCATTAAACACATTTCGTAACATGTAATCTACAGGTCATAAATGTGTGTCTGAACATAAGGGCCTCATACCTATCTGAGAATAATCTAAGAATAATCAATAAGGTCTAGTGCCCTCTTATAATAGCTTCAAAAACATCTATTAGGTCATGCATTCAGTACCTATTCATTTACAATCAAAACATGTTAAGATCCATAACTAGAATATGTAATGAAACCATGCATATAACCAACATATAACCATAACAATAATAATGATAGAATGACCATCAAATCCACATAATAAAAATTATAAATACCCATGAAATACAAGAGTAAAAGAGCTCTTATTAACATATGTAATTCCAACATAATCAAGGACTTCCACGTATGACCCCAACATAGATTTGGCTGAACCAAATCTTTCTTTCAGGCAATCACCCTCATGCCATTTTCCAAGCATGAATGTGGTATCTCATGGAATAAACCAAGCAAAACTAAACAAGGGCTTACAGAGGCAAAAACACCTCAACTCTCAACCAATGATTCCACCTCGCAGTCGGACATCACTAACCATCACCAGATTGGTCTCTACCCAAGCTATCCAGGGCTCAAGAGTGTTTTTTCCAACCTAGCTCCAACACTAATAACTCAACCCATAATTGTCACAGGGCTTCAAAGAGTTTGTCCAACCAAGGCTCCAAGACTAATAACTCAACCCACCAAGGGATCCAAAGTGTTTTTCCAACCAAGGCTTCAAGACTAGTAGCTCAACCCAACTTGTTATTGTTTGTCAAATCAAGGCTCTAGGAACTAATAAATCAACCCACAACCATAAGGAACATGGAAACTAATCAGAAAACAAATGGGAAAACCCACAAAACCATGGCTATCCAGAAAATGGCAAGGCAAGGAAAAATTGTTGTCAATCAAGCAAATCCTCCATGCCAATGATAGATCATAACCAAATAATCACATGCATATATAATGCATGCTAAAACTAGCAAGGAAATCATAAATGCAATTTGATACCTGCAAAGAAATCCTATTGTAGTTGTTGATCCACTCGTTCCCTTGTGATTTCTTCTTTCCTTTGCTTTCTTCTCGAAAATCCAATGAAACTAGAGTGCTCTAAGCATGCTTTAGTAATGCTCCAAGATTTCTCTAAGTGTGCAAGAGTATGAGAGAGAGAGAGAGCTCCAAAAACTAAACTGACCAAAAGCTAACTAGCCAAAAGCCATGAACTAATGCTCATAAGCCTTTTTATCATTGAGGCCTCTAATTTCTTCATTTTCCTTCATTTTTCCTTGAACTTCCCTCTCATGAAAATCTGTGACCTTTCACCTTCCGTTTGTCCTAATTTCCTTTATTTCAATAAATAAGTTCCAATTAATGCCTCTTTACCCTTGCCAACACCTATTCCACTTTCCTTAGCCATAACAAACGTAAAGTGACACCCACTAGGATGTTTTTCCCAACATTCATCTTCGAATACGTGTCTCATGACCTTGGTCTTATATTTTTTACATGGAAATCAACCATGGGATATTATGGAACCCTCCCCATTGGGGGAACACTTTCCTCGGTGTTCTATGACACATATAACCAAAAAGCCGCTGAAAACAAAACAGACTGCCCATGGAGCTTTATAACACAACTCGTTGTAGTATTTACAATGACATCCTGCTGAAACCATGACAATCATACCTTTTACTGGAGCTTTATAACACAACTCATTACAGTATTTACAATAAAAACCACATATACACTCATGCACATTTTCTTAAACCAACAAATAACCATACTATCTATGGAGCTTTATAAATATAGCTCAATACATAGTATTTATAATAATATACACATATGCACATTTTCTCAACTGGAAAATAAAAGGATATGATGCCGGTATCAGCAACAAGGGAATCCAATGGATCACACCTCCACCCTCAAAGTGGTACCATGATTCACCTTCTTCCTAAGAAGTCCAAAATCCACTGCCAAAGTCAAACTTGCATCCAATGTCCAACATTATAATCCTGCACCACTTTTCCTCTCAGTGAATAGTTACCAACCGATCAGGTGCTAAAAATTAGGCTCAAAAATCAAAGATTTAGAATCTTGATAAACTTAGCTTTAGATCAAAGAGCTCGTCGTTCTAATTCCAACGTTGTGAACAACACTCAAATCCGAGTGCACATGAAGAAGTTAGAGAAAGTCAAAGTTCATGTTTGACTTCGACACATGGCAAGATTGGATGATGTGGCAAGGTTCTTTAGCAAATGAGGAGGCGCCAAGTGGCAAGCTGCCATTGGCCCCCGCATGTCACAAATTAAAATTGCAGGTAGTTCGGCATTAAAAATTGGCCCCTGAGCAAGAAAGGGTTGCGATGCAATAAGGCAGGCGGGAAGGCATTCAAGAATCGGCCAGAGGCACGATGTGATGGATCACAATCTCACATCGGCAAAGGGAGGTGTCTCATAATTGTCCCCCAGCAGGTACTAGGTTATGATGCAATATCACAATCACAAATCACAAAACAGTGCAAAGTCCTACATATACAAGACCCCAGTACTCCGTTGATTGTGAAATGTGATAGATTCCTTGAATGCAATGCGACTATAGGCTGCAATTTAATGGTCCGTCGGGTCTGTCGTATCACAATCAAACATTGCCTTCCTTGTTCACAGAACATAAGCTCGTAGGACTCTGCTAATTGTGATTTGTAATGGACAGTCGGTGTCGATGGATTATGGCCCGCCCGCGGAAAAATTCTCACTCGATTCGCAGATTTTTGGAGCGGAATTATGGGTTCTTGTCGGATGTGGAGCAATTTATGGAACGAATAGTGGGAAAACAATGGAAAGTCATAACATTTTTAGTTTTTCACCAAATTGGATGCAAAAAGAGGCTAGATGGCCATTTTTGGACATTCTGAACTGATTAGAGTAGTTTTCAGAAGCATTTGAGCATTGTAAACACATATTTTTACAATTTTGAGCATAATAGAGAGGCCCAAACCATTGGAAGCTGGACCAAGGAGACGTAGCCCTAGAGGGGCGAGATCCTTTATCATGTGCTTATTGTAATTTGTTTTTGTTGATGTTCTATACATGTTTATGCTGTTGTTCATTTTCTGGTTTATGTTAAATTTCTCATAAAATTAACATAAAAACTCTTCATTTCACTTGAAAAATTTGATGAATCCTTAAGCACAATAAAATCATTTTGTTTATAATCTAAGGAATATCTTAGCACTACAAACTAATATTCTAAATCAAATCAATTTGGTATTAGAGCACTAGGTTTGCTTTGTGAAAGAAGGATTTAATTGTTTGCAAGTTTATACCATGCTTTCAAGGTTAAAACTCAAAAGAGGTGAAGGAAGATGGTTGGAAGCCCTGAAGTTGGGTCAAGGGGAAGAAGAGAAAGGTTTCCACAATCTCCAACACCATTTTAGCCTCAAGTTGTAGTTGAGACTCCAGAGATCATGTCTCATGAATGAGAACCTACAAACATGATAGAAGATGAGAAGACCTTCAGAAAGCCTTTATTTGATATGACAGAGATGGTGAAGGTCCTCTATGAAGAGAGGAATACCAGGTTGCAAGGAGAAAGTTCCAAACCCCCCAACAGAGAAGGCTCTTCAGGAGAAGGTAATGGAAATGGAGACACACCTCCACCTCTCCACCATCTTCTTCATCTTCTTCTTCACAAGCATCTTCACCCTCTTCCACTAACATAAGCCTTACTCATACTCATCATCATTCTTTAAAAGGAACTGGTAAATCACCTTTTTTTAAATTTGATGTTAAATTTGAGTTTCCCATGTATAATGGTGAAGTGAATGTAGAGAAGCTTGATAATTGGATTCGTTAGTTGGAGGTCTATTGCAAGATTCAAAACATTCAAGAGGATGGCATAAATATTCAGTTAGATTCTTTGAGAATGGAGGGTGCAACACTAGTATGGTGGGAATCATAGACCCAAGAGGAGATTAAAAAATACGGTAAGATCTCAATTTCTTGGAATGATTTCATTGCTGCAATTAAAAGACAATTGTACCCTCTAGCTTATATGCAGAAATCCATCATAAATTGGTAGAACTTTAGACAGCTTAAAGGTCAAAATGTGCAAGATTACACCCAAGAATTCAGAAAAAGGTTTTTGATGTTAGGTGTAGACTTACAATCACAGGACAATTTTCTAAAGTACATAGGGGGTTTACACAATTACCTTAGGCATACTATCTTAATGTTTAATCCCAATAATATAGATGATGTGTGTGTGCAAGCCACTCATCTTGAGGCAAGAGGGAAAAACACCCCAGAAGAAGGTAGTAAAAATCCATTTAAGAGTAAGGGAAAAGAAAAGGCTTTCAAAGGGAAGGCAAAGAAAAACACATCTATCAAAAAACAAGAAGAGAAAATTACATGCAATCACTATTCTAGAGAGGGTCATGATGAAGGTCACTGTTGGAAGCGTCATCCTGAAATGAAACCAAAACGAAACAACAACAAGGGAAAATAGAAGACAACTGCAACCACTCAACAGAATTTGGGATTCGATTAGCGTGATGAAACTAAAATCACAACCATGGGGTTAAAAGGAAAATAATCCATTTCTAGCACTAGTTCTTCAAACTTGCAAAATGAAACTCCAAATGAAAAGAGGAGAATAGAACTGTTTCACATAAGGGTGATCTCAAAACATAACATGATTGATACATTGTTCGATAGTCGCTCTCAAGCCAATCTTATCTCTGAAAACATTGTCAAGAGTTCAAATATGGAAACTGTTCCACATCATAAACAGTATCCACTTGGATGGGTATGTGACAATGCGCAATTGCAGGTTACTAGAAAGCGTAAACTGAGATTTGCTATTACTGCAAATTTCATAGATCAAGTGTTGCTTGACATTGTGATGTTAGCTATCTATGGCATAGTTTTGGGCAACCCGTACCTTTATGAAAGAAAATATATCTTCCATCGACATGAAAATAAATATCATTTATTCAAAAATGGAGTAGAATATATTGTGAGAGCCCATAGCAAGAAAACAAATCTTTTGCTTGTTATTATAGGGCAGATGAAAAGACTAGTAAATTCGAGCAAGAATTTTGTGCTTCTCATGATCAAACCCAAAAATGATGTTGATAATGAAGTTTTTAAAGGTTGTGATTCGAATTTGAAATATGAATTGGTTGACGTAGTTAACCAATTTGACGAAATGTTTCAGGAGCCAAATGGATTACTTCCCCAGAGAGGAATTCAACATGAGATACAGTTGAAGAAAGATTGTCATCTTCCTAACATTGGCATGTATAGGATGTCTGTGACGGAAAGCGCATAAATTAAGACGCAAATCCAATAGTTGTTGAATAAAGGGATCATCAAACCATCTTCCTCGCCTTGTGGTTGACCTATTGTCTTGGTTCCAAAGAAGGATGGAACATGGCGCATGTGTGTGGACTTTCGTGCATTGAACAAAATTACAGTAAAGAACCGTTACCCACTGCCTCAAATAGATGATTTACTGGATCAATTGAAAGATGCAAAGTATTTTACTAAGCTGGACTTAAGAAGTGGCTACCATCAAATTAGAATAGCTGAAGGAGACATTTGGAAGACAACGTTCAAAACAAAACAGGGTTTGTTTGAATGGCTAGTTATGCTGTTTGGTTTATGTAATGCTCTTGCTACATTCATGCATGTGATGAATGATGTGTTGAGGCCATTTCTTGATGAATTTGTCATAGTCTACTTAGATGAAATCTTAATTTTCAGTAAATCCCATGATGAACATGTCATGCATGTAATAAAAGTACTTGATGTCTTGAAAAAAGAACAGTTGTATCTTAAGATGTCAAAGTGCGAGTTTGGAAAGACTTCTTTAGTTTACTTGGGTCATATTGTTGGAGGAGGTGAGTTGAAAATAGATCCCTCCAAGGTTGATGTCATTGTAAATGGGCCAAGGCCCAAGACAGTTGCAGAGGTAAGACGTTTTCTGGGAGAAGCCCAATATTAGAGGAAATTCATTGCTAATTTTTATCTTATAGTAGCTCCTTTGCATGCATTGAAAAACGTTAAAAAGGTTTTTCAGTGGGGAGGCAAACAACAAAATGCCTTTGATGCATTGAAGAAAAAGATTAGTACAACTCCTGTACTCGCACTTCCATACTTGACAGTGTCATTTGAGATTCAGGCAGATGCTAGTGACTATGCTATGGGAGTAGTCCTCATGCAACATGGTAAGCCTATCTGTTTTCATTATGAAACTTTTAATGGTGCAGTGATTAACTATCCTACATATGACAAGGAATTGTACGCATTGGTGCAAAGTGTGGAAACACTACATGATGGGTAAGGAAACAGTCATTCACACTAATCATCAACCATTGAAATACTTGCAATCTCAAACAAAGTTGCAGAAATCAAGGCACTTCTGGTGTATGGGTTTTCTTCAACAATTCCACTTGGTAATCAGGTATAAGAAAGGTATATACAATAAAGTTGTTGATATGCTTTCTAGGCCGATTGTTTGTGCAACTACTTTATTCAAGCATATTTCTATTTTAAATGAGATAATATGCATTAGATAATTACTTTTAAGATGTTTATGCAAGCTTGAGTCAAGGTAACCAAGTAGAGAAATTGGATTATCATTTGCATGATAACTTGTTGTATCATCTTGGCAAGCTTTGTATTCCACAGGGAGAAAGAGTTAACATCATAAGAGAGGCACATACTTCTCTTATTGCTAGTAATTTCAGTGTAAGTAAGATGGTGGCCCATCAACAAAGGTATTGTTATTGGCCTCATATGCTTGAAAGTGTGTCTCATGCTCATTATGTGCAATCAGTAAGCCTAGCAATAGGAAGTTAGGATTGTACACTCCACTTCTGATTCCTTCACGACCATGGGAGAGTGTTTCTATGGATTTTGTGGGAGGTCTTCCATTGTCAAAAAGAGGTCATGATTATTTGTATGTAGTTGTGGATAGGTTCAACAAAATGTTTATTTTGATTCCATGTACAAATCAAGTTACTAATGAA
The DNA here is from genome assembly GCA_031772625.1 of Pinus tabuliformis. NCBI lineage: Eukaryota > Viridiplantae > Streptophyta > Pinopsida > Pinales > Pinaceae > Pinus > Pinus tabuliformis. The sequence continues at coordinate 331,326,739 of CM062812.1, forward strand.
AAAACTGCTAAGTTATTCTTTCAGAATGTTTGGGTGCATTTTGGATTTCCCACATCCATTGTTAGTGATTGAGATTCTCGCTTTGTGGGGAATTTTTGGTCAAACTTGTGGGAATTCATGGACACCAAATTGAAAAAGAGTACAACCTTTCATCCACAAACAGATGATCAAACAGATTTGGTGAACAAAACAGTGATACATCTTCTACATGGGTACTGCAACAAGCATCCTAAGTTGTGGGATGAACAACTGCACTATATTCAACATGCTTACAACCAAGCCAAACACTCTTCCACTCAAACTTCACCATTTGAGGAATGCATGGGATACTTGCCTAAATATCCTTTGGATTTTATTTTTGGAAAAGATGTTGCTATTGAAGGTCATAGCAACATAGACAAAAAAAGAAAGTTCATTGAACAAATACAATTAGTACACCAAAAGGTTCAAGAACAACTTGAGAAAATCCAAAGCAAGTACAAATCAAGGCATGAAAAGCATCTACAATATCACAAGTTCCAAGTTAGTGATGAAGTTTGGCTTCACATTAACAAAGAGAGGCTTCAAGGAGAAGGTAAAAAGATCAAACCAATTAGATATGGTCCATTCAGATTTGCCTTCATATATGAAAATTTATGTTGTTGTTAATGTTGAGAATTTAAGGTTGTATGAGCCTCCTTTGATTGAAGATCAAGGAGAGAATATTCAAATTCCATCTATTGAATATTTTTCTCCATAATTCCTTGACGTGCTTTAGCAAGACAATATACTTGACATAAAAACAAGGACATTAAAAGGGGAAAGTATTGACTATCTTCAAGTGGGGCTCAATGGTACAATTCCTTCAAAATCCAAATGGATAGAGGTTGGAAAGGTTAGGGAATTGTACCGTCACCTGCTAAACAATTGAAACTGATTCTTTTGGGGTCTAAAAGGATTCCAGTGGGGAGGAGTGATAAGGTGCTCAAAATTAGGCTCAAAAGTCAAAGTGTTAGAATCTTAATAAAATTAGCTTCAGATCAAAGAGCTCATCATTCTGATTCCAACAGTGCAAACGACACTCAAATTTGAGTTCATATGAAGAAGTTAGAGGAAGTCAAAATTCATGTTTGACTTGGACACATGGCAGGATTAGATGATGTGGCAAGGTCCTTTAGTGAATGAGGAGGTACCAAGTGGTAAGACACCATTGGCCCTTGCATGTCACAAATTGCAATCATAGGTAGGTCAGCGTTAAAAATCAGCCAGCAAGCAGGGAAGGGTTGTGATGCGATAAGGCAAGCAGGAAGGCATTCAAGAATCAGCGGGAGGTGCAATGCGATGGATTGCAATCGCACATCGGTGAAGGGATTTGTTATAGAATTGGCCCTTGGCAGGTACCAGGTTGCGATGCGATATCACAATCGTAAATCGCAACACAGTGCAAAGTCTCGCATATATTGTTGAAAATAGCAACATACAAATAGAACAAGAATTTGTCCTTGAATTAAATTGTGAATTAAAATCGAATTTAGTCTTATCAGCTACTTGGAAATAATTAATTTATTTATTTTTACTTAATTAGTTGGAGAAATTCAAGTTAGAAGTCTTTCTAAAGTCATGCAAGAGTTATCCCTTAAATTAAGGAGATAAGTCTTAAATTAAGGAGATAAGATTGAGTTATATTTGAGTTGTAATTAGTTAACTCAGTTTACTAAGTTAAGTCCAGTTAAATTAGTTCCAAATTGTTTGAGGAACTAATAGAGAGTTAATAGTCGGTTGATGCATGCATGCACTCAACTAGTGTACTCAATTTAACTAAAGATTCCCTCATCAGAAACTTATGCATGTCTAGTTTGAGAGAGACCCAGTTAAGTTAAATGTCAAGGACAATGTACTATCAGTTGCATGTGTTTTCCTATAAAGAAAACTCATGCATGCAGAAGGAATAATTCCTTGAGGATTGCGCAGTTCCGACAGTGTGTTAGATAGTGTTCCATTTAGTGAGGTGAGAGTCATCCACTAGGAACACCTCAAGGAAGTAGGAGCTTGGAGGGCAGAGAGGAAGGCTTGTGAGAAGCCAGGATTTCCTGTGAGCATTTGTGAGGATTTTACTGAGAGCTGGCTAGCTGTGAGAGCTAAGGATTTGTATAATCTCGTTGTATTTCCATCTTGTATGATAATACAGATAGTGGGGTTTTTAGTTGAGGCTTTCCCCAAAGTATTTTCATGTGTATTATGCATTGATTCTTCTTCTTCTGGTTATATTGTTCAGCTCGATTCAGCTCGATCTTTAAGCTTCCGCAAAGCAAATTGACAGTAGAAGTAGGTTATAATATTTTGCTTTGGTTATATTGCATTATCGGGTTAATCTACAGTCAGATTTTCTACATGGTCTTAGAGCGAGATTTGTAGAGAATTTGCAGAATTTTCTACATGGTATCAGAGCCAAGTTTATTGGAGTTGTGAGCAGTATATTAAGAAGAGAATTCGAAGTTTGAAGTTCGGGGTTGCAAGTGCAAATCGAATTCATATCATACTTCAATTGAGATGGGACATTATGCGAGTAATTGCCCATCAAAGAAGTCCAAGAAGGGATCCTCAGAAGGATCGAAAGGTGAGGCATTAGCCTCTTAGTTCAAAATGGACTTTATCCTCATCGCATGCATGGTGTCATTGATGGTGGGGTGTGTTTGGTATCTTATCAGTGGAGTCTCATTCCACATGACTGGTGATAAAAGTTTATTTAGTACCTTGGAGGAGAAAGACCTCAAGATGCACATAGAGATGGGTGATGACGAAAGGTATAGTGTTTTAGGAGTGGGCACTGTTTCTTTTTAAAGGGAGCATGGAGCTCCTATCACCTTGATAGATGTGATGTATGTGCCTGGACTAAAGAAGAACTTGGTATCGGTCGCGGTATTGGTAGACCATGACTATGATGTGTTTTTTAGTAAGGGAAATGTTTTCCTTAGACACATCACCACGAGACAGGTGAAACAGATCGGTTCTCAAGTTAAGAACTTGTATGCTCTTGAGGTTCAAGATGCATGCAAAGCCTTGAGGAGTAAGGCAAATGATAGAGACTTGGTGGTTGAGAGGGAGAGTAAATTACCTCTCAACATGCAACCCCAGAAGAAGTCTTAGACAATTGTGGAGGAGCCACAATTGGAGAAGTAGAGAGGAGACCGAGTGAAGAGATCCACTCATGCAGATACCTCCATTAGGGGGGAATTTCGATCCAAGTGGGCAGAGGGATCACATGCAGCCATACCTCCAGGTGTGAGGTGGGGTGATGTGAAGTGATAGTCCCAAGAAGGCTGAAATTGGGCAGGGTCCATTGAGAGGTTTTATCTCATGGATCGTACCTTGCTACAGGAGCCCAAAGTACATAGTAGTGGGAGGAATCAGTGGGATTGATGCAGTCAGAGATCAAAGTGACAAAGGCTAGAGCAGTCAGATACTGAAGAGTGCAGAGAAGGATTGACAATAGTGCAGAAAGGTAGAGTCAGCAGAAGCGCAAAGTTTTTAGTTGATAGAGGCAATAGTAGTCGGAGACTTTGATGACAGATGCATCATAATGATTCAAGCTGGATGTTTTTTATTGTTTCTAGAGTTGCTGGAGCAACAACACTAGAGAGAAGTGTTGCATGCATAACATTCCAAAGGTTCACGATCAGGATCGAGTTGAATTCCTTTGTTGTTGAGAGGGAGTGTTGAAAATAGAAACAAGAAATGATAAAAATAGAACAAGAATATTCCATTTTAATTTGTCCTTGAATTAAATCGCGAATTAAAATAAAATTTAGTCTTAACAACTACTTGGAAATAATTAATTAAGTTATTTTGACTTAATTAGTTGGAGAAATTCAAGTTAGAAGTCTTTCTGAAGTCATGCAAGAGTTATCCCTTAAATTAAGGAGATAATATTGAGTTATATTTGAGTTGTAATTAGTTAACTCAGTTTACTGAGTTAAGTCCAGTTAAATTAGTTCCAAACTGTTTGAGGGACTAATAGAGAGTTAATTGCCTATTGATGCATGCATGCACTCAACTAGTGTACTCCAGTTAACTGAATATTCCCTCATCAGAAACTTATGCATGTCTAGTCTGAGAAAGACCCAGTTAAGTTAAATGTCAAGGACAATGTACTATCAGTTGCATGTGTTTTCCTATAAAGAAAACTCATGCATGCAAAAGGAATAATTCCTTGAGGATTGCGCAATTCTGACAGTGTGTTAGATAGTGTTCCACTTTGTGAGGTGATAATCATCCACTAGGAACAACGCAAGGAAATAACAGCTTGGAGGGCAAAGAGGAAGGCTTGTGAGAAGCCAGGATTGCTTGCGAGCATCCGTGAGGATTTTACTGAGAGCTGGCTAGCTATGAGAGCTAAGGATTTGTATAATCTCTATGTATTTCCATCTTGTATGATAATACAGATAGTGGGGGTTTTAGCTGAGGCTTTCCCCAAAGTATTTTCATGTGTATTGTGCATTGATTCTTCTTCTTCTGGTTATATTGTTCAACTCGATCTTTAAGCTTCCGCAAAGAAAATTGATAGTAGAAGTAGGTTATAGTATTTTGCTTTTCTTATATTGCATTATCGAGTTAATCTACGGTTAAATTTTCTACATGGTCTTAGAGTGAGTTTTGTAGAGAATTTGCAGAATTTTCTACATATACAAGACCTTGGTACTCCGCCGATTGCGAAATGTGATAGATTCATCGAATGCGATGTGACTATAGGTTGCAGTTTAATAATCCGTCAGGTCCGCCATATCGCAATCGCACATTTCCCCCCTTGTTCACAGACCATAAGCCCGCAGGACTCCGCTAATTGTGATTTGCGATGGACATTTGGTGCTGACAGATTATGGCCCACCGTGCGGCAAAATTCTTGCTTGGTTTGCAGATTTTTGGAGCAGAATTGTGGGTTCCTATCAGATGTGGAGAAATTTGTGGAAAGAATAGTGGGAAAACAAGGGAAAGTCATAACTTTTTCAGTTTTTCACCAAATTGGATGCAAAAAAGGCTAGATAGCCATTTTTGGACATTCTGAACTAATTGGAGAAGTTTTCAAAAGAATTTGTGCATTATAAACACAAATTTTTACACTTTTGAGCATAATAGAGAGGCCCAAGCCATTGTAAGCTAGACCAAGGAGACGTATCCCAGGAGGGGTGAACTCCTTTATCATCTGTTTATTGTAATGTGTTTTTGTTGATGTTCTTTACATGTTTATGCTGCTATTCAATTTCTGGTTTATGTTAAATTGCTCATAAAATTAACATAAAAAATCTTCACTTCACTTGCAAAAATTGATGAATCCTTAAGCATAATAAAAGAATTTTGTTTATAATCTTAGGAAGATCTTAGTACTGCAAACTAATATTCGAAATCAGATCACCAACTCATTGTTCCATGGCACACTCCCAATGTGTCACTGATTCCATCTAGCAATGCTAATGACCAAAATCAATGTATTCTCCGACTTTTCCCTTCTTTGCTACATAGCCACTCAGGAAATACAGCCACCCCCTTTTGTGCATTCACACACCTTCCAAGTTCCATGGGCATCCCCTTCTCTGCTATGCAACCACTTGGGAAACCCCTCCCTTGGCAAGGTTTCCTCGCATCAAAATTTTCAAAACCTAAGGAATATCCCTGCCTCAAAAACATCATAATTCATAGCATGCTTATAGAAATCAATGGACACTATTGAGTACTAGTGTCCCACAATGGACCTGCTCCTAAAGTGCTTTACCAACATATTGCTACTTGTTCCAATTCCTTTCACTATTGTTGCTATCATTCGTGCAGTCAATTCCAACCACCCAGCCAATCATTTTCATGCTTTCCGGTACCAAGCACCTAATTTCCATTAGATTCTAAATAAATTCACAACATGCCTCATCGGTGGTCTATCAATAAGGTACACTTGCAATTCTGTTCACTTCCTGTCACAACAAGTCAAACTAGTTGTTTAATAAAATCATCATGAATAAGCATTTCACATCCGGTTGGCTCGAAACTCAACCATCATAAATCAGAATTATAGATCACATGCATTATTGATATAGAAATAAAATATTGATACTTATCCTTTAAATAATTCTTTGCTTCTGCCTTTGTTCTTTTTCCTTTATGTACACCCACTGGATTGGTTGCCAAACTCGACAAGCAACAAATGCCTTATCTTCTCTTCAATCATGTACACATACATATAATGTACATCACACACATACACCCATAAATAGCATAAAACACCACACAATACATACACCCAGTGTACAACACAACACATACACCTACACCTAGTGTACAACACAACACATATACCCACACCCGATGTACAACATAATACATATACATACATAGAGTACAACACAATTAACACACATGTTATGATACCATGACTACGCAATGCACACACATAGTACCACAACATGCATGACATGCACACAATACCACATGTACAACAGTACCACATGTACGACATGTACACAGTGCTACTTGTACACAACACCAATTGCACAACATGTACACAAAACCATATGTACATGGCACCACTTGTATAACCATGCACACAACACCACGTGTACGTAGAACCACATTTACAACATGCACACAACACCATATGTATGTAGCACCACATATACAACATGTACCTAGCACCATATGTACACAACACCACATATCCAACATGCGCACAACACCATATGTACACAACACCACATATCAAACATGCAAACAACACCATATGTACACAACATCACCTATCCAACATGCACACAACACGATATGTACACAACATTGCATATCCAACATATATACATCACCATATGTACATAACACTGCATGTACAACATTCACACAACACCATATGTACACAACACTGCATATACAACATGTACACAACACTATGTGTACATAGTACTGCATATACAACATGTACACAACACCAAGACTGCACATCCCAAGACCACACCATCTCTACCAAGCAAACTTGCTTCTAGTGTCTTTCTATTGTCCATGCTAGTCCTAGCATGTCGTAGATCACACTGCTTTCATTATGTTGATGTATCACTCAGAATTACTTGTCATAGCATAAACATAGGCATAGTATAATCACATAATATAAATTTATATCCACACGATACTAACCTCATAATTCTGTCAGGGTTACACTTCCCACTTAATTCCTCATGAAACCAAGAGCCTCTTCATGCCATTCACTTGCATAAGCAATCATTCCTCCACAAGCATGATCATTGACGATCATGTGAGACAACGACATACATACATACATGTGTACATATATACATTAGAATAAATCAATCATGATCCCTGATGACCTTGTCAAACAATGACCTTGTCAGACAAATAGATATGTACATACATATATATACCTACATAGACATCAACATAGTCATAATCACAACACAATTACTATATATCATAAGGTAAAGGTTAGGATAGCTTCATTTATTCTTGCACAACATGCACAACATCGAGAACAATAGTTCCCAACATAGCCAAGGCACCTGATGCCTCAATTCCATTTAATTTACCTTTCTTGTTACCTTTCTCATGACTATCTTTCCACTGTCCTTTCATCCCCATTGACCCAACCAATCCAACTAGTTGTCACATTCTTGTCTTTAGCTACCCAATGTTCATGCATCGACTTCATCTGGGTGTTACATTACCTCTTGTGTTTCATTCATCTCTACCCAAGCTCCATTAACTTTCCTCTTTCCCAAACCAATTCCCAAGACCCTCAATACATAAAAGACAAGAACAAAAGAAACCAAGAAGAAAACCATGAAAAACCAATAGTAATATGATACCACAAACAAAGTGGCATGGCCATGCACCAGACATAAGCGAAATTGAAAATCAATCACAAAAGACTGAAAGCACAAAACTCCCAAAAAACACCATGACTTAAGCCCCATGGGTTGTCAATGCCTCTAAGTGAAATCTCAACCAAATCCTTCTTTAAGATTTCATGGAAGTCTCTTTTTCCATTCAAACCTTGCATCATACTTCCATAAACACATAATTGTCAGTGTATAAATAAATATGACAATATACCAGTTATCTTACCTTGTTCTTCCAAGCACATTTCCTTGTAACTAAACACATCCATGCCATCTCTCAAGGGACTCCAATTCCTTGACGAATCAAGTCATATCTGGAAACCAACTATTATACCTATCAAATACACATTCATGAATATAGAACATATCCACATAATGTCATACAAAATCAATGTTAAGAAGACTCCATGTATTCATGCAAAGCACTCATTCATTTGGAATTGTGGTTTCCAAACATAGCCAAAGGAATTCTCACCCAATTCCTTTCTTTTACCTTTTCCCTTGTTGCAGTTGAGTCTTATAATGTGCTAACATGTCAACTAGTTGTTAGTTATATATAAAAAAAATCAACTGTTACCTTGTTATGCTAATACCAATCATGTTTCCTTGCAACTATTCACACATGTCAGTCACATGTTCCAAATATCAAGACATCATGTCCATTAATTTGAAATCAGTCTTTACGAAGACTAACAACCATGTCATAGTTCGCAGTCAACTCACTGTCACTAGTCATAATACTATAACTAACACCCACTAGCATTCAATTGCATATCAATTGTCTTAATGCATATTTTATTAGTACAACCGTCTTAAAATGAGATCATTCCTTCATGCAATCTTATAGACATATACTCATATCATGCAAATAATCAAACATTCAAACAACCTATAAACATATGATGCTAGATAAACTAAGTAGAGGAAATAATCAAACTCATACCTCAATGTATCTTAGGGGAGGCTATCACATTTGCACAAGTCAATTCAAATTAGTACAACACAATATCACAAGTATATAGACACATACCTTAATATCATAATCATAACTATCTACACAAGCCAATATAGATTAACATGATACATAATAATATCAATAACTTAACTGGAATGACCATAATCATCATGTGTATGACCGCAATGCATATAATAAGAAGTTACTATCATTCATGACTATTTGACGCATGAGCATATGACCACATTGATTAACTAACATCTACAATGCATGTAACCACAATAGAAATAGAAGGTCAGGCATGTACATAACCATAATGCTTAGAACAACTATTAACCAACATATCTGCATGCCCAACCTACAAACCTGTATGAAGATCTGGTCTTACCCCGAGATCTAGGGCTACAACCTTGCATTGATGATTTGCATCGCCTACTCTATCTCAGCCAACATATCGGCATCATAACATACCAACAACATCACGATAACATAAATTGCAACAATGAATATCACAATGCATGCATAACAATTACATGGACAACTAACATGCATTCATGACAAACACATTCCGCCCATCCAGTCCAAGTGTTTAACCTGGGAGCTCTGATACCACTCTGTAACATCCTCCATTTCACCAGTCTATCAGGGTAAAAGTGTGATGAAGAGTTACTATGATATGAACCAAACTCCTAGATACAATTAAGAAACTGGGGCCGACAACTAGAAACTTACTGACCTTCCTTAGGAGCTATAGGAACCCCAGGAGCTGAAAAACCACTCTAGGTGCCCAAACCCTAAGCTAGACTACATTTTCACTGAACTAGGATTCCAGTCTCATGCATAAGCCTACATCCATGCAACTGTAAGCCTCCATTCACATGTATAAGCTTGCAAGGTAGTGACTGCAGTCCCAATTTCTCAATCTGAGAATGCATTTGCAATATATGTGCCACCTTTTCAAGGCTAGACTCCAGATCACTACCCAGAACTTAATGAGACTTTCCAAAATAGTAAATGGCACAAGGAAAAATGCTCTAACACAAAACTTAGTCAAGGACTTGACTTAACCAGGCCTAACCATGACATTCATTTCATCAAACACACTGTGATACAGGTCATAAATGCATAAATGAACATATGGATCTCATGTTTATCTGAGAATAATCAAGAAGGTCCAATTCCCTCTCATAAAAGCTACAAAAACATCTATTAGGTCATGCATTAAATACCCATTCATTTACCAATCAAAACATTTTAAGAGCCATAACTAGAATCTATCATGAAACCATGTTTATAACCAGCATATAACCAGAACAATAAAAATGATAGAACAACCATCAAAGACACGTAATAACAACTTTAAATACCCATGAAGTATAAGAGGAAAATAGCTCATATTAACATATGCAAATCCAACCAAGTCAAGGACTGACATGTACCATCCAACCATAGATTAGGTTGTGGTGAGCTCCAGTATTGTAGCAATAATGCTAAAACTCCTGGGGCTTCCTGTCTCTTAATTTTAGCAACCCGGTAGTTCGTACAAACTTGGAAGCGACGGTGCTGTATGCATAAGTACTAGCCCTTGTCGCAGCTGTCACTTGGTCAGCTGGCACAAGTCCGCTAGGGCTTAAGCCAACTTCTATAGGCTCACAGAAGAAGCTTTATCAATGATGGATGAAAGTTAACTTCAAAGAAAGGCTACTCTACTTGACAAACTGAATCAAAAGCAACTTAAAGCATGTAAATCTATGAAACCCTAATTTAACTAGTCTATCCTCTATAATGCAAAGAATGTGGGTGCAACTCTTATGAATGCTGTCATTGCCTCTAACAAGTATGAATGCATGGGTCTAAGCTACTGGCATCATGAGAAATGTGTTTTTGTGTTTTTCCTTTAAGTGTGTGGAGTGATTGTGACCTTGGCCTAACTAGGGTTTGATTGTGCAGGTGGGATGGAGATGGAAGGAAAGTGTGGGATAGGTTGGGGAGGCTTGGAGAGGTTCCTAAGGATCCTCAGCACCCATCCACAGAAGTCCCTCACGTTCAGAAGCTCGGCAACGAAGTGAATGGCCTCCTACAGGAAGGCTGCTGGGAATTCTACAGGATACTCTGTTTTCTACAGGATGGCTGTGCACGTCTACAGGATGGTTGGTCGTGGAGATTTTAGGAGTGGATGGAGTGTTGGAGTGGTGTGGGAGGCTAAGGGAGATGGAGATGGACATAATGATGTCTTAGGAAATGGCAAGTCAGACGAAGGAAGGGTGCATGCAATGGGTTGATGTTTTGGAAGGGTGAAATCAACGAGAGTGAAGGAAATGGAGCGGTACGTGGAATGAGAGAGTTGGAGGGCAAGTGAGTGAGGTAGAGGATGAATAGAACTTGCAGGTGGATGGAGAAAACGACGAAGGAAGTGGCTTGAGAAAGAGCAGCGTAAATGAAACAAATGACCTGTGCATCAAAACAAGAGATTCATTAACCTATTATGCCATGAAACCTACAAATCCGAAATGGAAAACAAGAAATGAAACTAATGCGTGAGAGTGCAGTATGGATCAATGTCGAGAATATATGAATGGATTTTCAATAAAAACGTTCATGTGGCAACTTGCGTGGAGATGAAACGACTGCTGTTCTTTTTGGTGGCTGATCATGGTCTACACCCCAATCCCAACGGTGAGATGGCAGTGAGCCTTTTGCAACCTGTTTTTGATGGAGCTCCAAGAGATTTATTCTACCAACCTATCAAACTCAAATACTGAAAGCAAAGCATCATACCAGTCCTCTCTATGCTAATGAAAACAACTAAACCAACAAGCTGGAAATCCGAATTGCATAGGAAACTAAACAAACTCAAGTGCTGGAACTAATGGTAAATGCATTACAACACGGAGGAGGACTATGGCTCTCAGGTTGGGCCCTCACCTGAGAGCTATAGCTCCTTGAGAAAACTCAGAACTAACTCAAAAGTGGCCTTCTTTATTCATAATTTGATAACATGCCAAATTGGCTTACAAAAGAGAACGAAACTTGAGCTGTGCTCCAAAATTACAATAGTAATACGAGAGTTTCAACAACCTAACCAAGGCTAAGGCTTCTATACTTATACAAAACGATGCTCCAACAGATATCCATAATTCTAGGAGCTCGGTTGTTCAATCTATAGTTTAACTGCTGATCCTGTAGGATGGTCATAAATGCTGTTTCCTGTAGAGCAGTTTTGAACTGCTGTTCCTGTAGAACAGCTGGCTGTGTATTAAGCTCGGAGGGAGGCTGAAGGGGACTCGGAGTTCTTGGTGAGGATCACGAGGAATGTCCCCCAAAACCGTGGACAACCTCTCCTTATGTCAGCAATGCCAACTCGTTGTCTCCTTGCCACCTTTTCGTTGTCTTTTGCTCCCTTTTAATGCCAAAACCTAGAATCACAATGCATTAGCTACGTGGATAAAGTGCCTATCCTTTCTCCTACAAACAACATGAATAAACTAAGAAGTGTATGCATAAAAAAATGAATGGTTTGAGCAAGCAAAATAGGCCAAAAATGAGCCCAAATTGTACCAAAATTGGGGCTCATCATCACCCCCCAGCTAAACCATTTGCTCATCCTTGAGCAACCTTGCCCCTGCTCCTTGTCCTTGGCCGAGGACTCGGGACCGAAACAGGCTGTTTCTTTTCTGCTTTTGATGGTCCTGCCTTTTCTGCCCCTGATGGTGATGAGGGTGATGCTTCCTTCCCTTTTTCTATTTCCTTGAGTCGGGCTTCAGAAGGCGACTGGCCTATCTTTCGTGTCCAGGAAGTTATTTTTGGGCTCCCTTTTTCGGGGGTAGCTGATTGTTTAGAGGGGGTTCTTGCAATGGGTGAAGTAGGTACATCCCCTGAAGTGGTATGGCCACTGGGTGAAGGCTGTGGCTTGCTTGGGGACATCCTCTTGCTTCTCGTGGCTTCAGGTGGCAGAGGGGTCTCCCTCTCCCTTTTCTCTTTCGGTTTTGGAGGAGTGCTGAGGACAGCCAGTGCCGCTGCTGCCTCCTTATCGAGGATGTCAGCCTTCTCTTTCTTGTGTTTTGCTTTCTCGGAGCTCCTTGTAGAGGGCCCCTCCTTTTTAAATTTCAGGCTTCCTGTGGAAGACCCTGCTTTGCCCGCTTTCGGGCCTCCTGTAGAAGATTCCTTCTTTGTCTTCGGGCTCTCTAGAGGAGGCTGTTTTTCAATGACCTTCGGGCCTCTTGTAGGAACCCCTCTTTCCAGCCTAGTGATTCTTGTAGGAGCCCCTGTCTCTGTCTTCGGGCTTCCTGTAGAAGCCTGTGGTTGTACTGTCGGGCTTCCTGTAGAAGCCTTTATCTCCATCTTTGGGCCTCCTATAGAAGCCTGTTTCCCAGCAATTTCCGGGCTTCCTGTAGAAGCCTTGGTCGTTGCTCTTGGGCTTCCTGTAGAAGCCTGCTCCTTACTGATCTTCGGGCTTCCTGTAGAAACCTTTGCCTTTGTTTTCGGGTTTCCTGTAGAAGCCTGAGTTTGCGTTTTCGGGCTTCCTGTAGAAGCCTGTGATTGTGTTCCTGCAGATGCAATTCTCACCACCTTCTCTTGCCTTGTTGCGTGGCTTTTGCATTTGGCTTTGACTGCAGAAGCTGACGAGGTGCTTGGGCTGGCAGGGGCCACCTCAGCTTTGACTGCCCTGCTCTTCAACCTCTGTTCTCTTGCTGATAGGATGAGGGTGTCCTCTTTGACTTTGTCATCTTCTCCCTCCTCCTTCTTCTTTCGTTCCTTTTTCTGTGCTGGAGCCGGAACTTTTTGGCTTTTTCCTTTCTTACTCCCGGCTGTCGGCTCGTCTTCTTCTCCGTTAGAGGATTCCGCTTCTTCAAGCAACATTTTTATGTTCCCCATTCTTGATAAGTTCCTAAATGATTCCCAAGCGAGGGGAACTTTATATGAGCGGAGAGCATCCTCCACGAGGAGCTTGACTAGCCCATGGTGGGCTATCTGGTCCGGAATTCCGTCCTTGAGCTTGGTGGAACACTCCATTAAGGATTGTAGTAGAAAGTAAGGAATGCTCAACCTCTGTGCTGCAGGGAGGTCAATCTGGTGTCTTAGTTCGTTAAGCAGCCTGAAGTGATACGCATATACAATGCTATATCGGCCCTCACAGGTGATATATTTCATAATTTGTAGACTGACTTCGTTCCATGGCGGCAACAGGCTTGCCCTTTTGACTCCATTTTTGTCTTCGGTGAATGACTCTTCCGGTGGGAAGAACTCCTTCTTTGCTTGCTGGCTCTGCTTCCACTCTTCTTTGTCCCATGGCAGACCCATGGGCAACTCTGTAATCCGACTGATATGCTCGGGGGTGACTTTGAGGCTGAGACCTCTGAAGGTTACCGTGGCCAACGTCTGTGATTTAGGCTGCAGAGCCTGCAAAAATTCCTCGGCTACTTCCTCATCGTAGCCCTGTAGTTTATCACAGAAAGGCATCCATTGTGCTCTAGTGAAGAACTCAACCACTGCCGGGTTTCTCCTTAATGCATTCGAATTAGTGGGCTCTTGCCTGATAAACCCGCCAGGCATGATGAACACAGTGTTTGTACCAGAGGTGGTGGATACACAGGAAATTCGGTCTTAAAGACAGAACATGCAATGAATTTTCAGACCACAGTGTGATTATACAGCTATCCTGTAGGAGCGATAGTATAGGCACGGCAAACCAAAATTTTTTTATGACCACACTGTGACTAATTGCCTTGCCACCTTTTAAAAAACCAATTGCGGAAGGAGTTGCAGGGTTACCTCTTTTCTGCCACCTTTTTTTATGTGAAGACTTCACCTTCCTGTAGAGCCGCGTGCCTGTAGAAACTGCTTCCTGTAGGACGGCGTTCCTGTAGAAACTGTTCCTGTAGGAGCAGTGTGCAGGCTTCGGGAAGAGCTTTTAGCTGGCTGGCGGTCGAGAGGTGCTTTACTAGCGTTCAGGTAGCTGAGAGCTCGGCGTGTCAACATGCAGAGGTAAGCAGAGGATCTACTCGAGTTTTGAAGTGAGGTTGATGGAGATACACGCTTAATCGAGCCGATTAGATTTTGAATCGGCGCAGCTCGTGGCGCGGGGGTGAGCTGTCCCCGCCGGACCGTTGGGTGACGTCACCCCTCATCCGCCTGCACATTCGTTTGTTGCCGCATTCATTCCCACAGATCTGCCGCCGCCCTTTTCGGTTAAACTTCACTTCTCGGTTGACGGGACTGATCTTCACGTGCTTGCTGCGTGTGTCTCTCGTCGTGGCTGCCACCTCGTCCTCTGACTATCCCTTTACTAACCGACGTGGCCCATCACTGGCCTTTAGGCCGCTCAACCATTCACCTTTATGCCATGCAAAACAAATCGAAGTAATAATCATGCAGCTTGATGGAGAGAAGGATTAGAACACTTACCTGTGCGCGGCTGCACATGATTTCCAGATTTGTTTAGCGATGGATCCACCTGCCGCATGTGGCTGCACATTCCTGTAGGCTCGTGGTTACAGGATGCTGGCGATGGAGTGGATGGATCTGCGTTCATGCGCCCGTGTTTGATCTCAGATGGCGGTGCTGTGAACGGTCTTCACTTGAGCAGGTTGAACTGTTACAGGATCCCCGCGAGGGGTCTTGTCACCGTTCTTTCTTCTCAGGTGTATGCTGCATGTTGGCGGTTCTGGCTTCTCGATCATGATCCCAGCGCTTCTGATGTATCAACATGGATGTGGTATGGTTCTCGGTGCTTAGTTTCTCTTTGACAGGTGCTTTCTCACGAGAACTGATTACTTTGGTGTGCTGCTGCAGGGATCTGGGTTGCATGGCGACGAGGGTGGTGGAGGACGATAATGGCAATGTTCAGGGGTGCCATCATTGACATGCATGCATTCAATCCACTCCTCAGTCGCTAGATCTTCATTTGAAACACATTTCGGCCATCGTAACCTTCTACAGGAAGTTTCCTGTAGAACACAGAGCTTCCTGTAGAAATTTGGCACTTTCCTGTAGAAGATCCACGTCTTCCTGTAGGAAGACTGTCTGTTCCTGTAGAAAAACTGTATCCTCCTGTAGAAGATCCAAAGCATGATAATAACTGCACATACCTTAAAAACATTGCTGTTCTTGGAGGAGGTGCTGATGACATCCTTTGCTAGCATGATGAAGGCCCCTGGCTTGGAGTGGAGAGGCTTCTTCTCCTCCATAGAACATCTGCATGCAAACCTTTTTATTGTGCTGATTGTTTTTTCTCTTTTTTCTTTTTTTTTTTTTTTTTTTTTTTAGAAAGACAATAGGAGCGCCTCGATGAGGTTTTCACCCCCACTGCCTGCCTTGGGTGCCTCAGAGAGGTTTTCACCCAAGGATCTTTATTTTCCTCTTTTTTCTTGAAAGACAATAGGAGCGCCTCAATGAGGTTTTCACCCCTACTGCCTGCCTTGGGCGCCTCAGAGAGGTTTTCACCCAAGGATCTTTATTTTTCCCTTCTTTTTTTTTTTTGTGTTTTAGATCCTTCAGGGTATGCCCAAAGTGGATGCAGAACCCTTCTCTATGACCAAAACAGATTTCTCCATAGTGCTGATAAACTCTTGTCTTGAGAGAGGTCTTCTATAGATCTTCAATCGGTGCCCATTTACAAGCATGGGAATGGATTCCTCATCAATGGTTCGAATGAGGACAGATCCATTGTCATGGCACTGTTCCACCACATATGGTCCTAGCCATCTGGTTCTCAACTTCCCCTTGAAATCTTTGAATCTGGAATCATACAACAAAGCCCAATCTCCCGGCTGAAATTGCTTGTCATGGAGATGTTGGTCATGCCACACCTTCCTCTGAAGTTGAACCACCTCTGAGTGAAGGAGGGCCTGCATGCGGTGTTCATCCAGTCCATTCAGCTGCAATAGCCTTTCTTGCTGTGCATGGCTGAGATCTAGGTCCAGCTGAGCTGCCAACCTCAAAGTGTTATACTCAAATTCAATGGACAGCAAAGCTTTCTTCCCATAGACCAGCTCATAAGGTGTGAAACCGGTGGTGGTCTTCCAAGTGGTGTTGTAAGCCCATGTGGCTTCAACTAGGCGATCTGCCCAGTCTTTTCTGCTGCTGTCTACCACTTTGGTCAAGATCCCTTCTAGAGCTCTATTGGTGACTTCCACCTGCCCATTGGCTTGAGGATGATAAGGGGTGGAAGTCCTATGCTTGATCTTGTG
This sequence comes from Pinus tabuliformis, assembly GCA_031772625.1. NCBI lineage: Eukaryota > Viridiplantae > Streptophyta > Pinopsida > Pinales > Pinaceae > Pinus > Pinus tabuliformis. The sequence continues at coordinate 331,343,748 of CM062812.1, forward strand.
ATGAGCCAATAGATCTTCAACCAAGTTAGAGGTGAACTGGCTCCCTTGATCGATCACCAGCTCTCTTGGGTAGCCAAACTTGTAGAAGATGTTCTCTCTTAAGAACTCAACCACCTTTTCTTCAGTTGTTGCTTTGATTGCTTTAGTCTCTGCCCACTTTGTCAAGTAGTCAGTACACACTATGATGTAGGATCTTTGCCTCGAAGAGGGATTGATTGGGCCCACAAAGTCCATGCCCCACTTCTCAAATGGCTCGAGAGTCACTTGAGGTTGGAGAGGCATCTCATCCCTTTGGGTCGGTTTCCCCATTCTTTGGCATTGGTCACACTGGCTAACATATCTTCTGACATCTTGATGAAGTGTGGGCCAATAGTAGCCTGCCTGCAGGATTTTGAAGGCAGTTCTCTTTGCCGCAAAATGTCCTCCACAAGGCCCATCATGACAGGTGAGGAGAATGTCAAAGACTTCCTCCTCCCTTACACAACGCCTTAAGATCTGATCGGGGCCAAGCTTGAACAGGTTGCCCCCAATCCATGTAAATGAGGCACTCTTTCTGATGATTTTGCTCTTCTCTTTTGAAGAGAGGTGCGGAGGAAACTGAGCTGAAACGAGGTAGTTTGCTATGTCAGCAAACCATGGAGAGAGTACTGAGATAGCAAACAGATGCTCATCAGGCATCTGGTCATCCACCGTCCCATCTTCATCTGCAGACAAATCCAATCTAGACAAGAAGTCAGCAACAACATTTTCTTTTCCTGGTTTATCAACAATGGTTAGATCAAACTGCTGCAATAAAAGTAACCATCTAATAATACGAGCATTCACATCTGGTTTATTCATCAAGTATCTAATAGCAGCATGGTCAGTATGTACAAAAGTCTGGTAACCAGTAATGTAATGTCGGAACTTGTTCAGTGCATGAACCACAGCTAAGAATTCCTTCTCGGTTACAGTGTAATTCAGCTCTGCTTTGGACAAGTTTTTGCTAACGAAGTAAATGGCATATGGAAGTTTTTGCTCAACTTGTCCTAAGGCTGCACCTATGGCTTTGTTCGAGGCATCAGTGTGGATGTGGAAAGGTAGGGCCCAATTTGGACCTCTTAGGATTGGAGCTGACACTAACTTGTCTTTTAATTCATTCAAACTCTTCTGACAATCGTCAGTCCAATTAAACTCCACATCTTTTGCCAACAAACCAAACAACGGTGAGGCTAACTTGCTGAAGTCTTTAATGAACCTCCGGTAGTATCCTGCTAATCCCAAGAAACTCCGGACATCCCTTACTTTTTGAGGAGGTGGAACCCTCTTGATGAGAGCAATTTTGTTAGGATCCACCTGCAATCCTTGAGAAGAAATGGTATGGCCTAGCACTGTCCCTTCAGTCATTAGGAATTCACATTTCTCAGGGCTAAGGGACAAGTTCATCTCGATGCACTTGGTTAGGACCTTTCCCAAGTTGGACAATGCTTCCTGGAAGTTGGCCCCATAAGGGGTAAAGTCATCCATGTAGATTTCCACTACATCATGGACCAACTCCGAGAAGATGCTCAAGACAGCTCTCTGAAAAGTAGCAAGAGCATTGCATAGCCCAAAGGGAAGGACTCGGTAGGCAAAGGTACCCCAAGGACAAGTGAAGGTGGTCTTATCTTGGTCTTCCGGGTTGATTTGGATTTGATTGTACCCGCTGAACCCATCCAGGAAAGAGAAGAACTTCTTTCCTGCCAGTCCATCCAACACTTGATCTATGAAGGGTAGAGGGAAATGGTCCTTCTTGGTAGCTTTGTTCAGCTCCTGGTAATCTACACAGATCCTCCACTTCCCATTCTTCTTGGGAACCAACACCAGAGGGGACACCCATTCACTATCTGAGATGGGGTAAATGAATCCGGCGTCCAACAGTTTTTGCAATTCTTCCTTGACAATGTCCTTAAGGGCTGGATTCATTCTCCTCTGGGGTTGCCTAACTGGTTTACAATCCTCTTTGATGTATATATGATGGGTACAGACCGAGGGGTGGACTCCTTTCATCTCCTTATAGCTCCAAGCAAAAGCATCTAAGTGGATGGCCAATAGGCTACACAACTCCTTCTCCTGGGAAGGAGACAGAGAGGAGCTGATCTTTAACGCTCTCTCAGGGCCGAACTCCACACTTTTGACTCTGGGAGTTACAGGGCTGGTTGTACAAAGGTCCACTAAGGGGCTAGCTTGGGCATCCTCCACCAACTTCTCTAAAGATAGTGCACTGGAAGGTGGATTCTGGATCAGGGTCTCAATTAAATCATCCTCGGTAGGAGAATTTCTTCTAGCGGTATCTAGGGTGCACAGAGGTGCAGAGTACACCTCGTCTTCCTCTCCGTCCTCCAACCAGAGTGGTAAATCATGCTCTAAAGAAGGTTGGGCAGGAGGGTATAGGACTAGATGCTTGGTCATGGGACCATTTTTGATGGTCATGTTCCCTTCCCGACAACTTATGTAAGCATCTGCAGTAGCTAACCAAGGCCTCCCCAAGATGAGAGGATATCCAGTAAGCTTGGCCTTTGGTTGCAGGACCAGGAAATCTGCAGGGTATTCCCAAGAATCAATTGAGACCAAGACATCCTCCACAATCCCTTCGGGAGTCACGGTGGAGCGATCTGCTAACTGCAGTACTGTCGAAGTCTTTCTCAAGGAACCCTGAAGATTGAGTTTAAGCATGGTATCCCTGGTCATCACATTGATGGCTGTCCCCAGATCAATCAAGGTGTGGGGGATAATGGTGCCATTGATGTGTACATCTACTACAGGACTTCTAGGATCTAGGTATTTTGGGCAGATGACTTGTCCTAGCATAAGGTCAGACAGTTGTCCTATGACGTTGATAGTTGAGGCATCTTTCTTCCGTCTGCCTGGGTGTTTGAAACACTTCTCCTTAATCAGCTTGTTATATATTGGCACATCCTTGATGGCTTGGAGAAGTGGGATTTTAACACACAACTGTTTGAGCTCACCCAAAAGCTCATCTTCTTCTGGGTTCGGTTGTGTGGTGGCGGTTAATCTCTCAGGAAAGGGTGGAGTAGGCTTTGGTTCACTCTCCTGATGGTTTTCCTCATCCTCTGGGGGAGGAGGTTGGCGATCTGGAAGAATCTTTCCAGATCTAAGATTGATTTCCTGGATCTCCACAGCATAGGTAGGGCACGAGGTCTCCCCAGTATATACCTGCTAAGCCTGTCTATTGTTGGGGTTCGGGTTCGGTTGAGCAGGCATCTGAGGTTGCCTTGGAGGAGCAGGAGGTAAAGGCTGAGGTTGAACTGGTGGTGGAGGCAAAATGGCGGGAGGAGTGTTGTATTGGGGCCTCCACCCCGACTAAGGAGCACTCCATTGAGGTTGCGACTGGGTATGTGAGTGATATGGATGAGAAGTAGGTTGAGTAGGGTACTGAGGTGGATAAGACCATGGAGGAGGCATTGACCAGGAAGGATGAGCAGGGGGACCCCAGGAAGGCATGGGAGTCAAGTGGTTGGGGTTGTAATAAGCTTGAGATGCCCCTTGCATCCCCTGCTGATAAGGTCTAGATCCTTGAGGCCTCCTTTGGTTGATGAAGTAGAGAGGTTCAGTGGGGGCTTCAGTTCCCTGGTACATGGCTTTAAACCCAGGCAAGGTTGGACACTGATTTGTTGGGTGGTCCTCCTCACAAACGAAACACACTTCAACCGAATGCAATGGACATTCGTTCTTAGGGTGTCTTCTGGTGCACCTAGGGCAGAAGACAGCCAAGGCTCTCTCAGCTTCCTCTTTCTTTTGCTGGATCCTGAATGTGTCTAGCTGCATGGCAATGGTATGTCTCACCTCACTCTTAAGATCTTCTAATTGGTTTGTAAGCTCATGTTTGGAGAAAGGGACACCGGTGGAGAGGAGGTTTCCTCTACCTCGTTTTCTAGCTGCCCTGGAATGATTTCGAAACACAGTTTTGATGTCCTCATAAGGCAGTTGGTAAATGTCCCCCCCAGCTAACATGTGAAGGGTGTCTAGGAGATCTTCAGGGACTCCTCGGAGTAGAACCAACTTGAGGGATTCAGGGTCAAGTGTGCACCTGGCCCGTTTATAGCTAAGTTGGAACCTCTCCTCATAGTCCTCTAAAGACTCATCATTCCCCATGGTCATTCGAAAGATTTCTCCCTTGGTTTCCTTGGACCTACAATAATCCCTATACTTGGTATTGAAGGCTTGCTGCATCTGAGCCCAAGTGGTGATGCTATTCCCAGGTAATCCCATGAACCAACGTAGTGCTGCATCCTTGAGAGTGGAAGGGAAAAGCTTCAACTTTTGCTCATCCTCAGTATAGTCATAGGTTCGACAAAGGACATCAAACTCAAACAAGAAGGTATCCGGATCCTCAGTGGTCAGTCCATGGAAGTGAGGCAAGGCAGAGGGGCTAATGTTTTTCATTTTCATATCCCCATTGGTTTCTCGGATGGGGAAAGCTCCTTCTATTCTCTCATCTTCTCTCCCATTATCAGCCATGGCTTCAGATGGAGTGGTTTCTAACTCTTCTTCGTCTATAGGGTCTTTGTATATCTCGGGATGTTCACCTATAGGTTCCTCTGGGTCACTGTCACCAAAGAAGAGAGAAGGGTGACTTAGTGATGTGGTGGGGGTGTTTGGTAGGAATTTGCCTGATCTATCTCGGTTCCTACGAGGCATGAAAGGGAAAGGACTCTTCTCTGTTTTTAGTGCTTTTGCTTTTTTCTTGTACCTGCAAAACTGAAACAAAGTGATCTACACTAACTAGATTGCTCAAATGAAATTTGCGGAATTGGAAATATTAATCTAGGAAAGCAGGAAATATTAATCTAGGAAAGCAGGAAATACTAATCTAGGAAAGCAGGAAATACTAATCTAGGAAAGCAGGAAATACTAATCTAAGAAAGCAGGAAATACTAGTCTACGAAAGCAGGAAAGTCTATGCTACTTTTGCAGAATGGAAATGAAGCAAACTACTTAGCAGAAGGTAAGAGTAGGAAAGTAGAGGAAAAGCAACAGGTGCTAATACTTTGACGCTTCCCCGGCAACGGCGCCAAAAAGATGGTGAGCTCCAGTATTGTAGCAATAATGCTACAACTCCTAGGGCTTCCTGTCTCTTAATTTTATCAACCCGGTAGTTCGTACAAACTTGGAAGCGACGGTGCTGTATGCACAAGTACTAGCCCTTGTCGCAGCTGTCACTTGGTCAGCTGGCACAAGTCCGCTAGGGCTTAAGCCAACTTCTATAGGCTCACAGAAGAAGCTTTATCAATGATGGACGAAAGTTAACTTCAAAGAAAGGCTACTCTACTTGACAAACTGAATCAAAAGCAACTTAAAGCATGTAAATCTATGAAACCCTAATTTAACTAGTCTATCCTCTATAATGCAAAGAATGTGGGTGTAACTCTTATGAATGCTGTCATTGCCTCTAACAAGTATGAATGCATGGGTCTAAGCTACTGGCATCATGAGAAATGTGTTTTTGTGTTTTTCCTTTAAGTGTGTGGAGTGATTGTGACCTTGGCCTAACTAGGGTTTGATTGTGCAGGTGGGATGGAGATGGAAGGAAAGTGTGGGACAGGTTGGGGAGGCTTGGAGAGGTTCCTAAGGATCCTCAGCACCCATCCACAGAGGTCCCTCACGTTCAAAAGCTCGGCAACGAAGTGAATGGCCTCCTACAGGAAGGCTGCTGGGAATTCTACAGGATACTCTGTTTTCTACAGGATGGCTGTGCACGTCTACAGGATGGTTGGTCGTGGAGATTTTAGGAGTGGATGGAGTGTTGGAGTGGTGTGGGAGGCTAAGGGAGATGGAGATGGACCTAATGATGTCTTAGGAAATGGCAAGTCAGACGAAGGAAGGGTGCATGCAATGGGTTGATGTTTTGGAAGGGTGAAATCAACAAGAGTGAAGGAAATGGAGCGGTACGTGGAATGAGAGAGTTGGAGGGCAAGTGAGTGAGGTAGAGGATGAATAGAACTTGCAGGTGGATGGAGAAAACGACGAAGGAAGTGGCTTGAGAAAGAGCAGCGTAAATGAAACAAATGACCTGTGCATCAAAACAAGAGATTCATTAACCTATTATGCCATGAAACCTACAAATCCGAAATGGAAAACAAGAAATGAAACTAATGCGTGAGAGTGCAGTATGGATCAATGTCGAGAATATATGAATGGATTTTCAATAAAAACGTTCATGTGGCAACTTGCGTGGAGATGAAACGACTGCTGTTCTTTTTGGTGGCTGATCATGGTCTACACCCCAATCCCAACGGTGAGATGGCAGTGAGCCTTTTGCAACCTGTTTTTGATGGAGCTCCAAGAGATTTATTCTACCAACCTATCAAACTCGAATACTGAAAGCAAAGCATCATACCAGTCCTCTCTATGCTAATGAAAACAACTAAACCAACAAGCTGGAAATCCGAATTGCATAGGAAACTAAACAAACTCAAGTGCTGGAACTAATGGTAAATGCATTACAACACGGAGGAGGACTATGGCTCTCAGGTTGGGCCCTCACCTGAGAGCTATAGCTCCTTGAGAAAACTCAAAACAAACTCAAAAGTGGCCTTCTTTATTCATAATCTGATAACATGCCAAATTGGCTTACAAAAGAGAACGAAACTTGAGCTGTGCTCCAAAATTACAATAGTAATACAAGAGTTTCAACAACCTAACCAAGGCTAAGGCTTCTATACTTATACAAAACGATGCTCCAACAGATATCCATGATTCTAGGAGCTCGGCTGTTCAATCTATAGTTTAACTGCTGATCCTGTAGGATGGTCATAAATGCTGTTTCCTGTAGAGCAGTTTTGAACTGCTGTTCCTGTAGAACAGCTGGCCGTGTATTAAGCTCGGAGGGAGGCTGAAGTGGACTCGGAGTTCTTGGTGAGGATCACGAGGAATGTCCCCCAAAACCGTGGACAACCTCTCCTTATGTCAGCAATGCCAACTCGTTGTCTCCTTGCCACCTTTTCGTTGTCTTTTGCTCCCTTTTAATGCCAAAACCTGGAATCACAATGCATTAGCTACATGGATAAAGTGCCTATCCTTTCTCCTACAAACAACATGAATAAACTAAGAAGTGTATGCATAAACAATAAAAATGAATGGTTTGAGCAAGCAAAATAGGCCAAAAATGAGCCCAAATTGTACCAAAATTGGGGCTCATCAGGTTGAACCAAATATTTCTTTCAGCCAATCACCCCCGTGACATATTCCAAGCATGAATGTGGCATCTCATGGAATAAAATAAGAAAAACTAAACCAGGGCTTCCAAAGGCCAAACCACCTCAACCCTAAACTAGTGATTCCACCTCATGGTTCGACATCATTAACCATTGCTAGATCAGTCTCTACCGAAGTTTTCGAATGCTCCAGAGAATTTTTTCCAACCCAGCTCCGGGACTAGTAACTTAACCCATAATTGCTACAGAGCTTAAGAGCGTTTGTCTAACTAAGGCTCCAGGACTAGTAACTCAACCCACCAAGGACTCCAAAGTGTTTTTCCAACCAGGGCCCCAAGACCAGTAACTCAACCCAAGTTGTTCCAAGGCTTCCAAAGTGTTTGTCCAACTAAGGCTCCAGGAACTAGTAACTCATCCCACAACCATAAGGAACATGAGCACCAATCAGAAAACAAATGGGAAAACCCACAACACCATGGCTATCTAGGAAATGGAAAGGCTAGGCAAAATCGTTGTCAATCTAGGCAATCTTCCATGCCAATGACAGATCATAACGAAATAATCACATGAATATACCATGTCTGTCAAAATTAGCAAGGAAATCATACATGTAACTCGATACCTGCAAAGCAATCCGGTTGTAGTTGTTGATTCACCTGTTCCCATGTGTTTTCCGCTTTCCTTTGCCTTCTTTTCCAAATCTAATGAAACTAGAGTGCTCCAAGCATGCTCCAAGATTTTTATAAGTGTACAAGAGTATGAGCTCCAAAAACTAAACTAACCAAAACCTAACCAGCCAAAAGCCATGAACTGATCCTCAAGATCCTTTTTATCATTGAGGCCTCTAATTTCCTCATTTTCCTTCGTTTTTCATTCAATTTCCATCTCATGTAAATTTGTGACCTTTCACCTTCCTTTTATCCTATTTTCCTTTATTTCCATAAATAAATGCCAATTAATGCCTCTTTACCCTTGTCAATGCCTTTTCCAATATCCTTAGCCATAATAAACTGAAAGTGACACCCACTAGGATGTTTTTCCCACCATTCATCTTGGAATACATGTCCCCTGACCTTGGTCTTATATGTTTTACATGGAAATCAACCAAGGTTTGTTACAGTAAAGAGTTGAGTCTATAAAGATCCATGAAACAACATGTCTATTTTTCAAATATATTCATTGTATATGTGTCGTTGAACACCAAGGAGAGTGATTCCCTAAGGGAGAGGGGTTTGTAGCAACCCAAATTGCTTATCCTCATGTACGTAATGTAAATACTTTTATAAATTAAAAGGTTGATAGAGGGACACAGATTCCATTGCTTGACACAGGAGATTGCTTGAGCGGATTATTGATCTAAATATCAGTCCTTGGTTGGTTGAGGGGGTTACTTTCTTTGGATGTTTAAGGTTTCTTTGCTGTAGGAAAACTGGAACTAGTTATGTCATCCATTAAAGGCTTATTGGTATTTTTTAATGGACTAGTTTTCAAAATTAAATTGGGTTGAAAGATAAGTACACAGGCCCATGCTGCCTTGGGAAACATTACAAGGCAGGGAAGAAATAATTTATGAAGATTGGACTACGTTGGCAACAGGGAAATTGGGATGAAATCATTTCATAGGATGGAAAAGAGAAGGTGGAGGGATGGAAAGGGGACACCCTTATCATTTGGGTCTCCTATTTGACTCTCATGGATAAAGGGAGAAAATTAGAGGAAAAGAGAAGGTTGTTCAACCTCATTCATTGACTTAGGAATTCACACACTCAAGTAGCACTCAACATAGAGCGAGAGAGTAGAGGGAGAGAAAGAAAGACTTGGAGGTACATTGTTGAGCTCTGAGGAGAGTAATAAGCTAGTTGTAGGCCCTATCGAAACTTTTTTGGAATAAACATTACAAAGAGCAGTGACTTGCCTTGAGGACAAAGGCAGGATGGCCTAGTGATGCTTTGGCTCAGCTGTGTGTATGTTGAAGGTTTCCCTCTAAAAGCACTTCACCTCAACCTTTAGAATCTAGCTCAAGGGTGACAGCTACAAGTAATAGTGGTTGGGTGGAGAGTCCTTGTCCTAGACTTAGTTTCCCTATAAAATATAAGATAAGTGGTCTCTTGCATTTTCTTAACTAATAATGCATGTATGTGTTTGCATTTCTAGGTGGAAATAGTGCTTATGACTGTAATGAGCTTGCGTTTGCATTTCTGGATTGAAATGGTGCTTATAAATGTGATGAACATGAGTATAATACATCTTTGGTGTGATTTATTATATCTTATAAAATACATGATCGTGCTACTGATACAAAAAATGAATGACCTGATGTGTAAAACGTAAAGGCACTGTAAGGATCCATGAGGATCTAAACTAAATCATGACAATAATGGAAATAAGAAATCCTTTCATTATATGTATAATGGTCACATTGGAGACTGCCTGTTTAACAGGGTCTATGTATGTACATATATATGTCTACATTTCTTACTAGCCTTTGAATCAGTTTGTGAGGCATGTGTTGATGCCAAGGATGACTTCCTCTTCTAGCTATAATAATTTGTGATCTTGCATCAAGGCTTCTCCAGCCTTTGCATTTTCAGCAATCGAGTGCCCTCATTGTAGTGGAACTAGTGCTAAATCGTCTTTCACCGGACCCCGACACTCATTCCATGTCTAGGATTCAAATGGAATGGAGGTCCTCGACAAGTTCCCCAGTGTTGTTAGGCAACGCATGGAAAACTACCAAACCATCGAGAACCCTAAGATGTGCCTTAGCATGTAGCAAGATAGGTGGAGGCCCTTCGGGAGTTGACTGCAAGTTATTGACAGAGGGAAACCATTAGGTCCCCAGCGCAGGCATGTGTGGAATTCCATGTCCCGATGTGGGAAACGTTGGAGGGGCAGGAACTCGTTAGAGTGGATTTAGACTAAGAACAAGAGGGGTAGTTCCAATGGGTGCTTTAATAAGCCACCACTACCATTAATGAACGTTGGAGAATATCTTGACATCTGCAGAACCATCATGGCCGAGCCATGGTCAAATAGACCAGCGGAAGGCTATATGCACGTAGAGGAGACAAGTTATGTGGATAACCACTATGACTAAGATTAAGTAGGTTGCTCCAATTCCGGTAAATTCTCTTTAGTCGGTCCATGGTAGGGAAGAAGTAAGATTTGTACCATGGCGTAAGAGAGTGAAGACATTACCTATAATGAAGCTTGCAATCCTTATCCCTCGACTTGGAAGAACCCTAACCATGGTAATCCTTAATTGACACGGCTATATTTCCCCTATCATGATTGGACGAAAAGAAGTTTACATTTCTCGAAGCTTATATCCTAGAAGGTTTAGCTTGCATCGCAAGAAGGATTGGTGGGATGACAATAGCTGAGATGCAATGGCAGATATGTTAGCTCGACGACTATACTATTGGCAGAGAGGTGGGCCACTTAACAAGTTGGTCTGACATATTAATACGTAAGCCTGAAGGCATTATGATTAGTGTAGGGAGGACCCACCCACTAGGTCCGCCTGGTGGTTCAACCCTGAAACATTCCTAAGCATGCACAAAAGAAAGGAGCAGGATGATGTCAGCCGGGATGAGTTGGTTGACACACAGGCCCGACAGCCCTGCCATTGGTTGGTAGTGGAGCCCGTTGAACAACTCATCCTAGAGGTATTATCCTAGAAGTTGGAAGCTAAATAAACACGTGAAGGATAAGCCTTAGGGATTTGGCGTCAGGATGACGAAGTGTCTTAGCCACTTGGGCCAATCAGAAATCATGATGTTTAGAGGTGAGACCCACTAGTCAAAGTAGGTCGAGAGGTATAACCCCAGAGGCACGAAAGGTGGTAGGAATATGAGCGTCAAGATAGAATAAGCAGGGATGACATAAGTCATGTGACATTGACAGAGCTCGCACCCTAATTGGAAGAGAAGTGGTCCCACCCGCCAGGTCATCCTGACATAATGACCTTGGAAGAGTTAAATGGTGTAGCAAAGGAGGACGTTGGATAAAAGAAATGGGATGATGTGGAGGCCTGAGACTAGAAAGGCATGTACAATAGCTGAAGGCCTGGGGCCCCACCTCAAATAGATGGTTGAGAACCCATCTAGTGATCAAACGACGGAGGTGGCGTTGCGACACCCTTACCCGGTGACGTTAGCGGGAAAGAAGGAGTGGCATAGATAACGTCAGTCGTCGGATGAGCAAGGGCGATGTAGGCCATCCGATAGAAGTGCTAGAATCTGTTATGGCGACAACCCCCCAAAAAAAATTGCAAAAGAATTAGGGACCCTCTATGTAAATTTTGGTCATATCACTCCTTTCATGCTTTGATTTTATTAATTTTGCTAAATTTTCTTTTTTCTCAATTTTCTGTTTTGATTGCTTCATTGTGTGCAATTTCTCACTACCTTCTCAATGACTCGACTTTCACTAAAATTGAACCTACAGTTTTAAAATGGCACTTGTTCAAAGTTTGATTGATTTTTACCACCTAAACTTAAATATGTAAAATTGTATTTTACTTATTTTGTAAATTACACTAATTTAAATATATAAATATTATTATTTAATATATTTGTTTAATTAACCTAAATTAAATAAGCTATTTATAATTTATTTAATTAATATGTAAATGATATTATTTTATTTTATTAATTATTTTAACCATTATTAAATTAATTTTATTTTAGTTATACAAAATCACCGCAGCTAAAAACATATAATAGAAAATGTACCAAAAATAATTGTATTATAAATATAATATATTATAAATGAAATATTATAAGGCAAACTCGATGATGTCATCCCACTTCTTGGTTCCATAAGTATTCACAAAATCCTTTTAAAACTCATAAGATGGTTGACGACAAGATGACTAACCTAGGCGTCAAATAGTTCATATAAGCTTCTTCAAATAAGTTTTATTTATTCTTTAAAACTTTTAAAGCATGGGAGGAGGCCCCACTCCCATGTGGGCATCCTCCCATGTCACCTCCATTATATTAATATCATCATAACCATTAATTTCACATTGAATTTAAAAAAGGCCTGATTTGTTTAAAAATTTTATTATTTAATATTTTATTTATTATTTAATGAGAGTTTATTTTAATATTTTTAAATTTTACACTATTACATTTTTATTTTGTATGTTTTTTAATAATTATAAAATTTATTAAAATTAATAAAAGTTATTTAAAATAGGAATTTATAATAAAAAAATTATATTTTTGTTTAGATAGTTTGAGAATCTAGACTTTGAAGGGTTTTAATTTAAGTTTTTTTAAGTCAAATGAGGTCCAGGACAATTTGTTGGAAAGCTAAAAACATGGAGAACAATCTTGAAGCATTAAATCAAGAAAATATGAAGATTTACTAAGCCTAAAATTTAGCAGAAATGACAACTCTGAATTTGTGACAAGAAGTTAAGTTTTTGAGCTTTGCTTTTGGAATTTAATTGGCGCAAAACCTCTTACTGTTGCAAATTAATTTCGTATTATTGATTTTTTGAAGGAAATATTCATAAAGAGTAGTGAAAAACATGAATTCCTTTATATTTTATTTATTAATTCCAATTTTAAATGAGGAATTTGTTGTGACCGTTTTGATATTTTCAATTTCATGTGCAAATCTAATTGGTTTTTTATGGAATTTTTGACCGCATTTTTGGGAGAATGTTGTTGGAGAGATGAGGCCAAGGATTTGGAGTAATGAGGTTGATCCCACAAAGGATAAAATGAGGATTTGCAACCCAAAATTTGATGAATCAAACTGTTTGCAACAACTCTCTATTTTTGGCAATTTTTTTGTAAATTATGAATATCAGTTTTGAGAATGAGGGGGTTCCTATTTTCTGCAAATTTTGAGACTCTAAGCACATTTGTAAGGAGAATCTTAGATTTAGGTGGAGAGGAATACTCAAATCTGAGTGTTTGGGGATTTATTTTTCAATACCTAGTCTTTTCTTTTGAGGCAGAGCTTGTACTACCACAGCTCTTGTATCTATTGGCAAAGCTCTTATTTTGAAAGCACTATTGGAGATCCGATGAGAAATAGAGAAAGGAAATTAGGTTTTATCAAATTTTATTCAAATACTAAAATTTGTAAATGCAAATTTTATTCTTTTGATGACAAATTTGTTTCATATTTTGCACTTTTGTTGAATACAAGAACGATTTTCTTCTAGATCAACCATATGATCTAATATTTTTAGAGATCTATTATTTATTTCCAATTTGCTCTCGTGCTTAGTCAAATTTCTGGGTAACTATTTATTTAGAAAATTTTCATATTGAATCGATTTAAATATCATTAGAGTGTATGAACTATTTCTACATTTTAATGGTATATGTTTCATGGTTTTAAATCTATTGACATAACATGTTTTCTAATAATAATATCAATTGTTAGAATTATTTCAATAGTCTGATATTCATTAAAAAAAGAGGCATGTTAAATCCCCACTCTTATAAATCATTGTTCTCTTGATTTGGATTAGATCTATATCTGATTCTGATCGATATAAGATAGGTTAGATTTCCCTTCTTTTGTTTGCATCTTAGAATATATTTGCGTGTAGAATTAATCTATTGCATGAATGTCTTTTGGATTAATCACATCATTAGGATTTGGTCGACGTTTCGAACCAAATAATGTGGTTCATCCTCACAACAAGGTGGAAAAATCAGTCAATCTTCAAGAATAAATAGCATGGATGCATCATTGCCCAGAGTTAGATATTGGTGATTAGTTAATAAGGTAAATAAAATATTCTAAAAATGGCAATTAGGAGTTATTAATTAAAATATTATAAATTTAGTTATAAAGTAGTTCTTAGGAATCATAATTATATATATTAATTTTTTAATATAGTACAAATAATAATACTATATGGGTCAACAATTGGTTACCATGTATTATTTATATATAAAGTAGTTGTTAAGAATAATTCAAAAATTAATTAAAATGATGCTTTAAAGGTTATTAATCAAGGGTTAATAATTGGTTATAAATATTATTACAAAGTAGTTGTTAGGAGTTTATATATTATAATTATACTAAATCAATCAATTATAATATTAAATAATAATATGAAATAATAATAAGGTTACAGGGTTAAGAATTGGTTCCAAAATATTATATATTTATAAAGTATAGGATTAGGAATTGGTTCCAAAATATTATATATTAATAAAGTAATTAGGAGCTTAACTATTTATTTTAATTATATTAAATAAATAATTTATAATAGTGAAAAATTGAATCATAATAAAGATAAAGGGTTAATAAAGGTTACAAAATATTATATATTTATAAAGAAAATGTTAGGAGGGTATTTATTTTAAATATGTTAAACAAATAAATCAGAATATGGAAAAAAAATTAAATAGAATAAAGTTATAGGGGTAAAAAATAGTAGGTAACTAATATTACAAATAAATAATATTTAGAAATAGACTCTAAGAAAAAAAAAGGGAAGAGACAATGGGTGGGACCATGAAGAGAGGCTCATAATCCAGCTCTTACTCAATTTCCAACCATCATGCCTCTCAATCTCAATAGCCTCTCTAAGCTTCCTATGGTGGAAGTGATCAACCCTAGCAATGACTTTGGAGTCCTCAATACAGACATGGTGTTTGGAATAATTAATTTATGAATTATTATTGACAACTACTTTATATATAAAATATACTTTGTAACCAATTCTTGACCCATATAGTATTATTATTCATACTATATTAAAAAATTAATGCATATATCTATATATATATGATTCCTAACAACTACTTTATAACTAAATTTATAATATTTTAATTAATAAATCCTAACTGCCATTTTTATAATATTTTATTACCTTATTAAGTAATAACCAACGGCTAGTTTTCAATGACTAACTCTGGGCAGTGATGCATCCATGCTATTTATTCTTGAAGATTGACTAATTTTTTCACCTTGTCCTAAGGATGAACTACATTATTTGGTTTGAAACATCGACCAAATCCTAATGATGTGATTATTCCAAAAGTCATTTATTTACAATATGGATCACAAAAGTCTTAGATCTAACGTAATCTATTGCATTTTAAAAGTCTCCTTACATAGGAGCATCCTTAGGTGTGGCTTCATTGAGCCATTAAATTAGTATAAGGATTTTTTTTCTTGCAAGCACGTAACAAGAGGGTAGTTTCGATTTCCTCTTCTTGTTGATTGTAAATTAGAGACATCACAAGTCAACAAGGAGGCTGAGGTGGGTAACTAGACCCAATAGAGCAAGTCAGAACGATCAAATCAAATGGATAAAGGCTTAGTTAGGGCTCTGATCGGGTGATCTTCCCAAATGTTGATGAGGTCATTTTTAGCCATCAACATTTTTGGCGCTAGGAGGAGGGCCGACATTAATATTTCTTTTTAAAGTTTTCGTGTTTTAAAAGATTTTATCTTTTTACAATAACTCCTTCTAAATTGCCTATTTGTAGGTTCTTCAGCGGACTTCCACTTGTGACCGCTCCATTAAAGGTAGTAAATCTCTTGTCAAACCCAAAATTTAATGGGAAGGATAATGTTTTTTTATTAAGATCATGTTTCTCAATTTATTTTAAATTGTGATAATTATGAAATTGATGAAGGGGTGTTGTGTAGGATGTTTACTCTCACTTTGACAGACTTAGTCAAAGACTAGTGTAGATCATTTCCATTTGCCTCTATATGCACTTGGAACAAATTCACAAAATATTCCTTCATGCTTTTAGGATTGCGATTATGAAAAGGTTTGTGATCAACTTGAAGCACTTCATAGATTTGAAGGTGAGTCTTTGGATGATTTTCTTATTAGATTTAATTTTTTTTTTTTTCAATTTCAATTTGAAGATTTACCTCCTCAGTTTCAGTTAATAGGATGGTTTAGAAATTTAGTTTCTCTTCCCTACATTCCAAATCCATATAATCAAACAATTTCAAGCTTTGATGTGCCATCTCCTATTTCTATTAACATGACTGAAAATTCACCTATTGAAGATGTCAGATGTCAATCATGATGACATTGCATCAACTGTACATACTTCATACAATGTTAATGAAGGTTGTAATTTTTTCTCTCATGTACTAGATTACAATCACAAAGCTTGGAAAAATCTAATAATCAACTTCAGAAAAATATAGACAACGTATTTAAAGAATCAATTGCTAAATAAATATGAAAATAAAAAAGAAACAAATTTAGCAAACAATGTGCAGCAACAAAAATTACAAATTGAAAATTCCAACAATGAGCTTTCTGCGGTAAATGATTCTCATGCTAAAATTGATGATCAATCACAAAGATTTGGGAAGCCCTACATTAGTCTTCAAGAAAGCATGATAATCCAAATACATGATGAAGAATTTGAAAAGTGCATTTTGGAAAATGAAGAAGAATCTGTAGACAGAGAAATTTTCAGGTTCATTTCTTCCAACAGTAATTTTTCCCTCTATCCCAATATTTTTTCTAATTGTAATTCATTTTCTTATGATCCAACAATTTCTCTTTGTACAAATTTTATTTTATAAAACAGAGGAGTTGTTATAATTTTTTCAAATAATGAGTTTTTTATTAGTTTTGATCAGGATAAAGAGTCATTAAATGATTATTATTTCAAAAATGTTAAAAATTTACTCAATCATACTTCTGATTTTTATAGGCTTTATGAAAAGGAAGAGAATACTAATGAAATTATTCAAGTCATTTATGATGATTATTTAGAGTTGGAGGGCAGTGAATCAATTCGGTCAATATCAATTCCTCACACACTTGATAGTTCTTGTATGTTTCAAAATGAGGACTCTCCTTTTACTGATATTTCTAATGAATAGTTTCATTTTTAAACTTCATCATCTAATCATGATGACTTTCCCTTTTTATTTATGATTGAAATTTCTTGAATTCCCATTTTTTGTCCTAATCGTGAGCTTCCATTATTTCTGCAAATAAAAGCTTGCATTGACCTTGATTGTATTATTCCAACCAATACTTGTGGGAAATAAATTAGTTCAAACAAGTCCTAATTGTGTTGTAACATTATTGTAAATAATGATGTAATTTTATTCTCTTTACTTCATTTATTATGGCCAATTTCATATCTCTATACTTCTCTTATTTTACAATTCTTGGATATCGTATGTTGACATGTTGAGCAATTAAATGTTGAACACTCGCAAAATCCATTAAAGGAATAATGTGGAAATGAATTTTAAAATCTTATTCATGATCATCAACAACTTCTTATCCTTCAATTCAATTTGATGTTCATGTCATATCAATTCATTTCTTCTTCTCAAATACATTTACCACAAGAATCAACAATTGTGAGTGCATCAATACAATGTGACCAACCATTTAACCAATTGAAGATCTTTTGATATATTCATTAAACTTCTATCTGCACTTCATTGATCCATTTGAAAGTTATTTGGAATGTTTACTTACACAGAAGAATGTTAATATTTCACCTCATTTGCATAATACTAAGAGTTTTATGCAAGATCGAGCACCTAAAGACACATCATTAGAGTTTGCCATGTTATTCTCTCTTCTTTCAAATTCACTTGAATCATTAATAGAGATTCATCCAAGCTTCTATGATCCATTCGAAACATGGATGGAGAATTCCTTTAAAGAGATAAATTTTGTAAATAGCTTTATTTTTCTTTATTCACTAGAAATTGATGAACGTGGTAGGCTGAAATTTTCTTTTAATAATTCAGTTATAATTATTTTTCCATTACTAATTCATAATATGTATATATTTGTAGGAATAAAAGAATTTAATTGGCTTCCCTGGAAGTATGTTTTACTTATTTTTTAGTATTCCCTATTAAACTAGAGTAAGAATAGGATTAGTTTAGATTAGTTTACTTTTCTTCTAATAATGCAGGTAGAAGGATAAAGCAAGAAATAATCTTTTAATATTTCAAAGACGCTTCAATTTGTGTTAATAAAATCTTCATACATACATTTTTAGGGAAGTTTAAATTCATTCATTGAAATTTCAATTTCTTGCAAAATATCCTTTGCTTTACATTTATTTCGCTTTATAGATTTATGAGATGAATTTTGATGTTGTTGCATTTGTTGATTGGATGCAGTTTAATCCCTGAGAATTACTGGCATAAGTTAATCACAAACCTGAGTCGTAGCCCTTTTGGACTATACCCCTCTACTCTAGAGGTAATCATTTCACAGTTTCCTTTTGGTTACATATTTTTTATATAAGTCCTAGGACATCTCAATAATTACTCAACATCCAGATTGTTCACAACGTGCACATGGGATTTTCTTTTGCTTTTTGTCTATTGACCATTCATTCATGTTTTCCACGCAAGCTCGAAGCCATACCATCCCAACCATTCCTTGTAATGCAACCTTTATTTCGTCCCATGATCTATCCTTCCAGGTTGACGTGGAAGGTCCACAATGTTTTTCCTTACACTATCCTACCATATAATCTTGGCTACATTACCCTAGTAGGATCATAAAGCCACTCTTCTCCTATTTCCAAGATTTCCCTTTCGGGATGACATAGCCATTCATTTGAATTGGCATATTCTACTTTATATCCATATGGTTTCTCTACATAATCACTTTCTCGTGTTTGTCTTGGCCTACATGCCACGTTCTCTCGTTTCCCCCCAGTGTTATCCTTGTTAAAAAAAAAATTATTTGTTCTAATATTACCCTTCCGAGATCACATGGATAAGTAGGCCCCCTTTATTGCATACATTACAAGTTTCTTAGCCTTCTTGTTTCCATTTCCTTACTTCGCCATGTAACTTGGAGGCTCCTCCTTGGAGTTTTCATTTAATGCTCCCTTGTATCCTTCCGGGGATCATTTTACGAGTTGATGTAATACACATTATAGTGTATGTGGATCTGCACTTTAGACTTTATTGGTCCCTCGTGCCTTCCCTTTACATGTCATCCCACTTATTTTATCCAAGGAGTTGTATTTTTTCAATTTTAATAAGATTCGGGACAACGCGTTGTTCTTGAACCCCCTTTTCCTTTCATGTACCTTTGCTTTATTTCACCATGTATCCCGAAGGTTTTCTCCCCAGACCTTCATAAGTTCTCCTTTCTATTCTCCTGGGAACCACCTTCCGGGATGACATTTGCATACACTGTGGCATTCATGGGTCCCTCATCATTCACGTGGCTCACATTCAAATTCTCCTTTCTCACTCTTAGTATCATCCTCACCATGTCATCCTGACACCCTCCTTTCCCAGAGACTACATGCACTCACCCATTTGATAATTTTGGGATATCATATTTGGGACAACTCATCATTTGTGGCCCACTTGCACCTATTTCTCTACTTTCCTATTGGATTCTTGGCCTTGCCCTTCCACGTCCGCCCGCTCTACTCATCCCAGATGTTCCTCTAGTGTGCATCCTTCATTATTTACAGGTTTGAGATCGCAACTTGATGTAAGCATCCATGATGCATGCTAAAATTTCTCGTTCCAATCAAATTCCAAAAACTATCATACTTGAGTCGCAGTCTTATTAATGCATCGATTTAGTAAGCATTCAAAGGTAATGGTTTGTGATTAATTTATAGTTGGTTGCCAATTATATATATATATATCTATATATATATATATATATATATATATATATATCGCTTCACTCTGATGATCATTACATAAAACTCCAAGTTCTCTTCATATGTATATCCATAACTCACTCCTACATAGGTTGGGACTTTGGATTCAAACCATGAAATTTTATCAAAGTTTTGGAGTTGATATGAAATCAGAAAAGGGATAAGAAAATAATTGTAGTTGCAATACAAAGCGCATAACATTTTCATTTTTATTTCTGATGATTTTTATTGTTAATTCCTTGAGCATGAGTTATTACTTTTCCAGCTTAATGTGCGTTCTAGTTTAGCCTCAATAAGTTCATGATCTGTTAGGTCCCTATAATACTAGTGTATTCCCTCATTGTTATTGTTAGTGTAGGCCCTTTATTATTATTGTTGTGCCCATGTACTCCCCATATTTTTATTATTGTGCCCCATAGAAGCTCACTATTGTTATTGTTGTGCCTTTACATTATTATTGTTATGTCGTCTCTGATTATATTGTGACCCCTTAGACTCCTATATATAGAAAGGAGGTTTTCTTCATTTGAGTCATCAAAGAATTGCTCATTTATGTAATGTAAATGATGTTTCCCCCTCAAACAAGATTATTTTTAAGTCCTTGATATATCTATTTATGAGTTGGTTGCATAACATTTGGTATCAGTGCTTTGGATTCTAGGGTTTTGCTTCGTCAAACAGGTCATATTGGAATTTTCACTATAACATTTTTTCTACGAGGTTTCATAAGCTGAAATTTTTACCATGGGGAACCGAAATATTAGAGAAGTTCGTGTAAAAGTTTCAGATCTTAGTTCACTATATTTTCAGAGATATGCTTTGAGGAAGTTAGGGTTTTTTACGGATCCAGAATTTTGTCTCAATCAAGTGACCTAGGGAAAATTTTTGTAACTTTCATTTCATGTATCAGATTTGAATTATGTAAAAATTGGCTGAAAATGTGACTGTAGTTTTTCGTATAGAAAGTTCAGGGCTGAAGGTTGAAACAGTGACACGTGGCATCCTGTACATCTTCTCTCTACTAAACCAATCCATAATCAGGTCATCATGGGAGCTTTGGCATAACTCCTTCTTGAAGAATCCAATCTCGATTAGACTTGTGGGGTTTGAAAGAGGACTCAAAGTGCTACCACAAGAAGAAATTTTAGAACTTGTAGATCCAAAATTACAGAGTTACAACCATTTGAATATTGAACTCATAAAAGAAAGAAAAATGTGTGCATATTTATTTTTAAAATTGCATAACTTTTGTTTGAAAAATCAGTTTTAAGTGATTCAAAGGGCATAGTGAAGCATAGATATCAATTTTTTATTTCAAAATGCCTTGAAGCAAGAAAATGGAAACACCTAGTAAGCAACCAGAAATCTCTACTATGATGCATGAAGAAGAAGAAGAAATGCAACATGATATATCAAAATTATGAGACCAATTGCAAAAAATTTCGCTCTCACAGAGAGTAACCAAAAATGAAATGGAAGCTAAGATGGATGGTTTTAAGAATAGTTTAAAATAAGAAATGGAAGATTTGAATAATGGTTTAAAAGTAGACATGGAAGGTTTGAAGGAAGGTTTGAAAAGGTTGCTACAAGAAATGCTTCCTAATGGCGAAAAGATATCAGATGGAACTCATGATGAGAACAAAATAAATGTTAATCATGATTTCATAGACTCTAATGTTGGATTCAAGACCCACCATATTCCAAATATCGATATGAAGAAGTTTGATGGAAAGGATCCGGTAACTTGAATACTACAAATGGAGCAATATTTTGATCTTCATAATGTGCAACACACACAAAATGTACACATTGCAATTTTATATTTAGAACCCAATTAGTTTGTAAGGTATCAATGGATTTGTTCTCGTAAACACTTTTCAATTGGTCAATTTTTACAGAGGAAATGGTAGAACATTATGAGGATACAAAGAGAAACACCTTCTTTAGCCAATTGATAATTCTCAAACAAAAGGGTTCAATGGTAGAGAACATTGAGGACTTCCAAAAATTGAATACAAGGGTAAATGATATTCTAGAGGAGCATAGGATTGATGTGCTCATAGGGATGTTAAAGGATAACATTCAACACAAGGTTCACCTTTGGGAACCTGATTCATTGGATAAGGCATTTAGGTTGGCAAGAAAAATTGAAAGAAAAATTATGGCAACAATGAAGCCTACCACTCACAACTATAAAGATAGAAATGTTGTTGCCCTAGCCTTCCTTAAACCTACAAGGTTGAAACCACAACAATTGGAAGAAAAAATAGCAAAATGGATTTGTTGCAGCTATGATAGAAAATACACTAAAGTTCATAAGTGCGTTGAGAAGAAATTATTTTACATAGATTGTGAAGAGGAGGAAGAAAAGGAACAAGAAATTTCAAAAGAAGAGGATATACACCAGAAACCAACCCTAGAGAAAGAAGAAATGAATCTGACCATATATTGTAATGTAATGACAAGAATTACCACTCCTCAAACTCTCAAGATATAAGGACATATCAAGAATAAAAAGGTAATAGTGTTGATTGATTCGAGTAGTACCCATAATTTTATTCATTGTAAGATAGCCAAGGAATTGAATTGCTTCCTATATCTAGCACCAGTGTGTCAAGTGATGATTGCAAATGGAGGAACCATAAATTGATCTAGAAAGTGCCATAATATCAAGATATACATGGGCGAATATGTATTGAATAGTCCAACGCTTTCCATTCCAATGGGTGGTGTTGATGTTGTACTAGGAGTCTAATGGTTACAATCTTTAGGTATGATAGCTTTTAATTTTCAATAAATTTTCTTGAAAAGAAATTGGAAAGGAAAGGAAGTTGAATTAAGGGGTATCGCAGGGAAACCAGGAAAGTTAATTAGCTCTAATGGCATGACAAAGATTCTAAAGAAATAAAAACGAGGCGTAACTGCACAATTATGTTCACTAGAGGTTCACACGTCGAAATCATCTATTTCTCCAAATCTCCAAAACTTCTTGGACAATCATTCCAAGGTATTTGAGACTCCCAAATGACTCCCATCTATTCATGATCATGATCATGCTATTCATTTGATTCCAAGAATTATTCCTCCAAACATCGGGCCTTATAGGTATCCCTATACCCAAAAGAGTGAAATTGAACGTATTGTTGCAGAAATGCTAGATGCTGGTATAATTCAACCTAGTCAAAAGTTCTTTCTCAACTCCAGTAGTATTGGTGCATAAGACAAATGGATCATGGTGCATATGTATGGATGATAGGGAGCTCAAAAAGCTTAATATTAAAGATAAATTTCCCATTAATGTTATTGATGAATTATTGGATGAATTACATGGAGAAATTTACTTCACCAAGTTGGATCTTCATTTAGGATATAATCAAATTAGAATGAAGACTAAAGACATTCTGAAAACAACATTTAGAACTCCTGAGGGTCATTATGAATTTTTGGTCATGACTTTTGGCCTTGCCAATGCACCTTCTACATTTCAAGGTTTGATGAATTCCATTTTCAAACCCTTCCTTAGAAAAATTGTGTTAGTATTTTTGGATGATATACTAATCTACAACAAGTCTTGGAAGGATCATGTTCAACATGTTAGCTGGGTGCTAAAACTGTTGGAGGAGAAACAATTATATGCAAAAGCCTCCAAATGTTTCTTTGGAGTACAGGAGGTGGAATATTTGGGTCATAAGGTGTTAAGGTAGACCCTAACAAAATTAAAGCCATTAAGGAATGGAAACTCCCTACATCCATAAAGCATCTGTGAGGATTTCTCGGGTTGATAGGGTATTATCACAAGTTTATTAATAATTATGGGTGAATAGTAGCACCTCTAACAAAATTACTAAAAAAGATGCATTTTTTTGGACTCTGTAAGCAACTAAGGCCTTTGAACATCTTAAAGAGGCAATATGCCAAGCAGTGGTCTTAGCTAAGCCAGACTTCACAAAAACCATTATTGTGGAATGTGATGCCTCAGGAAATGGAATTGGTGTTGTTTTAATGCAAGAAGGAATAACCATTGTTTTTGAAAGTCATCCAATCAAAGGAAAGTATTTACACAAAGCTATTTATGTGAAGGAAATGTTGGTAATACTACATGCACTTAAGAAATTTTGACCTTACCTAATGGGAAGACACTTCAAGGTAAAAATGGATTATGATAGTACTAAATACTTTTTAGAACAAATATTATCTTCAAAAGAGAAGCAAAAATGGGTCACAAAGATTTTGGGTTATGACCTTAAAATCATCTACAAAAAAGGGAAGCAAAATGTTGTTGCAGATGCACTCTCAGGAAAGGACGAGGATGTGGAAGCATTTCTTTGTGCCATTTCTATTATCCAACTAGATTGGATAACCGAAGCAAGGGATGAATGGGAGAATGATGAAGAGGTGTGGGCACTCATTCAAAAGTTGCAGCAAGATACGAGTGAATCTAATACATTTTATCTGGAAAAATGATTCATTACGGTACAAAGATCACTTATACCTTTGTAAGAATTCCCAACTCAAACAAAAGATTCTTCTGGAATTGCACACCTCTACCTTAGCAGGGAACTCAATATTTTTAAAAACTTACCACAAGGTTAAGAAGGATTTTTTTGGATGGCCTTAAATATGATATTAAAAATTTTGTAGTGAAATGTTTGGTTTGAGAACAAAATAAAGTTGAGACAATTAAGACCCGGGTCTGTTACAACATTTATCCATTACAATTCAACGTTTGGAGGAGGTTTCAATGGATTTTATCACGTGTTTACTCAAGTCTGAAGGAAAGAGTGTCATCATGGTGGTAGTTGATAGACTTACCAAGTATGCACACTTTTGTGCATTATCTCATTCATTTAAAGCCAATACATTTGCTACTGCATTTATGGAAACAATTCAAAAGTTACATGGAAACCCAAAGATTATTGTAAGTGACAGAGAACCCATTTTTAGTGGAAATTTTTGGAGGGAATTATTTTCTTGTCTGGGTACTCAATTAGCTCATAGCTCATCTTATCATCCTCAATCTAATGGGAAAACTAAGATAGTAAACAAATGTTTGGAAGGATATCTTCGTTGATTTATATATAATAAACATACACAATGGGTCAAGTGCTTACCTCTAGCTGAATGGTGGTATAACACTTCCTTCCATACTGTAGAAAAAATGACCTTATTTATGGCATTTTATGGATATCATCCACCATCCATCACATCATATTTAAGATAAAACTCTAAGGTTCAAGCAGTGGAATATCACATTGAGCATCAATAACAAGTTCTCAAACTCTTAAAGGATAAAGTCACTTTGGTGCAGAATAGAATGAAACAACAGGTAGATCAACATTGCAGTGAAAAAAGTTTTGATGTAGGCGATTGGGTATTTTTACAGCTAAAACCATACAAACAAATGTCCCTCAAGCAAGCGAAGAAGGATAATAAATTATCACCTAAGGATTATGGTCTGTACAAGGTGTTCCAAAAGATTGGTACTATGACATAAAAATTTATGCTTCTTGCATCTTCCCGAGTGCACCCAGTTTTCCATGCTTCATGCTTAAATAAGGTTATAGGTGACAAGCTCCCAACTCAAACAATATTTCCAGAACTTGACGAGGAAGGAAAAATCATATTGGAACCTAAATCAGTCACGGGAACAAGAACTTGATAGCTACAAAATCAATCAATTTCAGAGTATCTCATCAAGTGTAAGAAATTACCCATTGAAGATTCCACATGAGAGTATGAGAATTTTATACATAAGCATCCATGACTACTCAAGCATTGAGGAAAACACTTTTTGAAGGAGAGGGGCATGTTAGGTCCCTATAATACTAGTTTACTCCCTCATTGTTATTGTTAGTGTAGCCCCCTTATTGTTATTGTTGTGCCCATGTAGTCCCCATATTGTTATTATTGTGCCCCGTAGAAGCCCTTTATTATTATTGTTGTGCCCTTACATTATTATTGTTATGTTGGCTCCGATTATATTGTGGCCCATTAGACTCCTATATATAGAAAGGAGCTTTTTCATTTGAATCATCGAAGTTTTCATTTATGTAATGTAAAGGAGATTCCCCCCTTGAAGAGGATTATTTTTAAGTTGTTGATCTATCTATTTGTGAGTTGGTTGCATAATATGATCTTGGGCACATGAAAAATTCATTTAAAATGAAACTGCTTCATACTTTTAATCTCAATCAAAAAAAGAAATTACCCATTTTTGAGAAAATCAGTATCTTTCAAGTAAATTTAGTAGCAAAATTATTCAAGGTAAGTCTCATATGCTCACTTTCATCTGTTACCATTTTCTTTACACATTTTGTTCCAACCCTGTTTTTAGTATTTTCTGATCTAAAGCTCTGTTTTTCATGTCTTTGAGTATTTCTTTGAAAATATAACACCACTACATACTGATATTTGGAACTCGTTCTCCTTATTAGGAAAAGTGGTTATGATGTTGATCAAATTGAAAATAAGCTAAATCAGGAAGTATTTGAACCTCTCTTTGGATTTCATTTAATATAGCCATAAGTGTAACACCACTTGTCAAAAATCCATGTAATAAAGTTAATAAAGGAAAAATAATAACCAAGGTCATGGGACATGTATTCCAAGTTGAATGTTGGGAAAAACATCCTAGTGTGGGTGTTCATTTGGTTTATTATGGCTAAGGAAATTTGCAAAGGCCATGGCAAAGTCTTTGGAAAGGAAAAGTGGCATTAATTGGCATTTTATTTATGAAAATGAAGGAAGTTAGAAGAAAATGAAGGTGAAATGTCACAGGTTGCATGTGAGGAGGAAAATGAAGGAAAATAATGGAAAATGAAGAAAATAGAGGCCTAATTGATAAAAAGGCTTATGAGGATAAGTTCACAACCTTTTGTCATTTCAATTTTGGAGCTCTCTCTATTCACTCTACTCTCTCATACTCTTGGGCACTTAGAGTATTTTTTGGAGCACTCTAGCATTGGAGGAAAGAAGGAAAAGGAATGAAAAGAAAGCAAGAGGAAGCAAGGATCAAGCAAGGAAGAGAAGGAATCAAGCGACTATAGTGGAATTACTTGCAGATGTACATTTGCATGTATGATTTCCTTACTAGTTTTGGCATGCATGGTACATTCATGTGTGTTTTTGGTTCTCTTCTTGTCATTGGCATGGCCCTTGCCATGTGTGATAGTGGTTTTCAACCTTGCCTTGCCATTTTCGGATAGCCATGGTGTGATGGGATTCTCTTGTTCTGGTTGAGTTGGATTGTCAAATGGATTTGAAGTTGAGTGGGGTGGTCTCAGGATTAATCACAAGGCCTAGGAATCCCTTGGTGGGATATATGGTAAAGCCTGGTTGTGAATACCCTTGATTGAGCATAGGAATCCCTTGACTGGTAATGACGGGATACACGGTAAAGCCCAAAGGTTGAAGATCTCGTAAGCATAGGAATACCTTGACTGATAATGGTGGGATACACGGTAAATCCGAGAGGTGGAGACAGATAAATTCCTCACAGTTTAGGTGGAGAGATCCAGAGGCATCCATGCTTTTTTATGGCGTAGTGATCCATGGGATTGTGGTAAAGTCTGGTTGTATTGATGAAAGTTTTGGGCCTAGGAATCCCTTGGTGGAGATACAATAAAGTGCGAAGAAGCCTTAATTAGTTATGTTGTGAGTCCCACATTCATGCTTGGAATATGGCACAGGGGTGATTGGATGAAAAAAATATTTGGTTCATCCCAATCTATGGTTGGGTGGCTTGTGGAAGTACCTAACTTGGTTGGATTATGCATACATTAATAAGAAATCATTTTCATTTGGTATTTCATGGGTAAATATACTTATTAATATGTGGTTTTTATGACTATTATACTCTTGTTATTTTGTTGGTTATATGCTGGTTATAAGCATGGTTCATAACAGACTTTGGTTATAGCTCTCATCATGATTTGATTAGTACAAGAAATTCGAATGAATATATGACCTAATAGATGATAATGCAACTATTGTGATAAGGCACCAACTATTCTTGACAATTCTCAGATAAGTATAAGACCCCTATCCTTAGATATGTGGTTATGAACTATAGATTACATGTTTGTGATATGTTTGACTAAATTTTTGTCATGGCTAGTAGGGGCTAGGTCAAGTCCTTGTGCCAATTTTTGCATTAGTATCTTTAATTCATTGTTATTTATCATTTTTGGAAGTTTCTTGAAGTTCTAGGCAGAGGCCCGAGACCTAGTCATGAAAAGGTGGCACAAAATCTAGGGTCGTGGGCTCAGAATTTCCTAAAGAAGTTCACAGTCGCATGCATGCCTTGTTGTGGGAGCAACTGGAGGGTCTCAATTGCATGCATGTATTCTCATGGGAGTGACTAGGGGTCTAACTCAGCAAAATGATAGGCTACCTCAGGGGTTGGGAACCTAGAAGGGTTGATTGTCTCCTGAAGGTTTTGTAGCTACTCAGAAAGGTCAGATTGGTATTTTTTTGTCGGTTTCACTTCCTTAACTATACATGGGGAGTTGAATCACATTGTAGTAACTCTTAATCACATGTTTACCCCAATGGACTAGTTAGCTTGGGTAAATGTGGGAGGAGGGTGTTATATAGTGGTATCAGAGCATGGTTCACCTTTTCGACTTGATGGGAGGAATTTTTTTGTCATGCATATATGTCGGTTGCATATGTGCTCTTTATGCTTGTGGTTTATTTAGTTTTTTTTTATGCATGATGGTGGTCATCATTGCAGTTGTGTCACAATGTAAAGGATGATGGTGATTTTTGTTGGATATGGTCGTCATGAGTGCATATCAGTTATGTATTTGTTATGCATGTGAAGTGTCTATATGTCGTTATGTATGCATTTTCATGGTTATGGTATAGTCATGCATGGTAATTGGATAATGGTTGAAATGATGTCTATATATTAATATAATTATGTTTATATATATGTGTGTGTGTATTGTGATAATATAGTTGATCTTGCAGACGAGATATACTCCCATGAATTATACTAAGGTATGTTG
Organism: Pinus tabuliformis; assembly: GCA_031772625.1. NCBI lineage: Eukaryota > Viridiplantae > Streptophyta > Pinopsida > Pinales > Pinaceae > Pinus > Pinus tabuliformis. The sequence continues at coordinate 331,372,596 of CM062812.1, forward strand.
ATGATGTTACGTTTTGGTTTAAGCTGACATGGTATACTTGCAGGAAGAAGATCAAAGATGACTAGAAAGATGGTAGACTATAGTTCATGAGACTCTCCCTATATATTAGATGAGTAGAATGGTGATGGGCACTTTCCTAACATAGCAGAAACATTGAGAAGTTTGAATGTAGAAATAAGAAGTTGCAAAGTAGATAATGATAGAAGCATTTAGGCACAGGAGAAACAAGCAGAAGTTAATGCAATAATACGTTAGAGTTTTTCATACTTGCAGAGACAAGGATCACTTAGGATTAGTCATGAGTAGGAGGATAGGACTAATGGGGCATATGGTAGTAGATCTCATGGTGGGTACATGTCAGATAGGGATGACATGATCAAAGATGGCAAGTTCTTAGATACACCGAATAGGACAGTTGATGGACACAGGTTCTATTCTACTTCTAGTTCTGACAGGTGTCATGGTCATCATCGTTATCATCGTTATAGGAGGAGTGACAGGAGATATTTCCTAGATGAGTTCAAGAAATCCAAGCCAGCTACATTTGATGGGGATTTGAAGAAGCTGGAGGATGCAAAGGAATGACTACTCGGGATGAAGAAGTTATTTAAGCTGCATGATTACATGGCACACATGAAGGCCAAAATATCTATTGGTATCCTCAAAGGGAAAGCAGACACCTGATGGGAAGATGTGAAGCTTTAGAGACATAAGGACAAAGGATTTGAGTTGGCATGAATTCAAAATAATTTTCAGGAAGAAATATTTGTCAGAGAGGTACTATGACAACAAATCCAAGGAATTCTATGAGCTAAAGATGGGATTGATGATGGATGAGGAGTATACGACCAAGTTCTTGGAGTTGTTGAGGTATGTACCATATCTTAAGGATGAAAAATCCAAATTTCATAGATTTTTCAGTGGATTTTCATTATCATTTAGATATCATATTGAGTATGATGAGCCTCGGTCACTTGAGGAAGTCATTGGGAAATTGAAGCATTTTTATGAGAAATCAAAGCGCAAGACAGAGTCTTAGCAAGGTTGGAAAGGGAAAGACAAGGCTAAAGGTAAATGGAAACCAAAGCGAACAAGACCTTAGGATGCAGGTGAGAAAGAAAATGTTGCACGTTAAAAAAATTTTAATGGACCTTAGACTGGAGAACAACATAATAAAGGTGATGGTAAGAGACAGTTGCAGTGTTGGACATGTGGTGAGGAGCATATCAAGAGATATTTTCCACAGAATCGGGGTGGTAGGCCTTATATTTACAATGCACGGGAGGCACAGATAGTTGGGGATGTTGGGCAGAGCATTGCATAGATTTATGCAACACCAGATAATAGACAAGTAGATCACCAGGTATCTATTATCGAGATGGACGATAAGCTTTCTGATCAAGTTGTTTCTATTTTGATTAACCCTGGATCTAATTATATTTATGTAAGTCCTGACTTGGTGGATAAGTGTGGTTTGAATAAAGAAGTGCATGTATAAACTTCGTTAGTGCAGTTGGCTAAACGTACAAAGAAGAGAGTTCATAATTTGCTAAGAGCTTTTGCAATTGATTTGAATGGTATGCCTACCTCATCACATTTGAATGTATTGTCATTGGGATCATATAATATGCTTTCTGGTATGGACTGGTTGTATCTTCACATGAATAAGGTGGACTACTATGACAAAGCTATTGAATGCTTGGATGACAATGGGGAACAAAGAATCTTGAAGGGTAAGAAGAAAGCTACATCATTAAGAATGGTGACAACTATGCAGGAAAATCACAGTTGTAGAAAAGGGTGCGTGTTATTTGTAGCACATATTTCTAGTGATAAAGGTAAGGATGTCGAGGATGAAAAAGTTATGAAGAGGTACCTAATATTGTAGTAGTTTCAGGATGTGTTTCTAGCATATATTTTAGAGTTGCAGCTTCACAGAGAAGTGGACTTCTCTAGTGATTTGGTACCAGGAGTAGCACTAACATCAAAGGCACCACACATGATGAGCACACCAGAGTTATTAGAGTTGAAGTTCCAGTTGAACAAAATGCTTGACAAGGGATACATCAGGCCAAGTGTATCGCCTTGGGGTGCACCAATGTTGTTTGTGAAGAAGAAGGATGGCAATCTCAGGATATGCAATGATTATAGGTAATTGAACAAGGTGACCATCAAGAACAAGTATTCGTTGCCGAGGATTGATTACTTTTTCGAACAATTGAAGGGAGAAGTAGTGTTCTCAAAGATTGACTTGAGATGCATATATAATCAGGTAAGCATTAAAGAGGAGGAAATATACAAGACTGCTTTCCGTACCAGGTATGGGAATTATGAGTTTGTTGTAGTTCCATTTGGTTTGACTAATGCTCCAACTAATTTCATGTGCTTAATGAATAGTGTGTTGCGTCCTTATCTAGACAATTTTGTCATGGTATTCATTGATTATATATTGATATATTCTAAGAATGAGGAAGAACATGTTGAACACTTAGAAACACTAGTAAGATTAATGAGAGAGAATTAGTTGTATTCTAAGCTAAGTAAATACAGTTTCTTTCAGACAGAGGTGCATTACTTGGGACATGTTGTTTCCAAGGAAGGTATAGTAGTAGATCTAGAGAAGATAATAGATATTATGAAATGGGCAGCTCCTAGGAATGTGGATGAGGTAAGAGCATTTATAGGGCTAACAGGTTTTTATAGGAGGTTCATTAGGAATTTCTCTCGGATTGCATACCCTATTACATCACTGCAGAGGCAAGGTAAGAAATTTGAATGGACCGAGGAATGTGCATAAAGTTTTGAGAAATTAAACAGTTATTGACAAATTCTCTAGTCTTAAAGATTGCAGATCCAAAAAAAAGTTTGCGGTGTGTACAAATTCCTGTAGAGAGGACTTGGTGGAGTCTTGATGTCGGAAGGATAGGTAGTGTGCTATTAGTCATGGAAGTTGAATGAGCATGAGAAGAGTTATCCACCACATGATCTTGAGTTGCCAGGGATCATCCATGCATTAAAGATGTGGAGGTATTATCTTCTTGGCAGGAGGTTTGTATTGATGCGCGATCACAATGGACTGAGGTATCTATTTGACCAACCAAATCTGAATGCTAAGAAAGCTAGATGGTTGGCCATGATTAGCGAGTTTGACTTTGAGATTTGGTACATTAAGGGAAAGGAAAATAGGGTTGCAAATTCTATAGCAGGAGAGTGCAGGTAAATCATATAGAAGCTATGATTTCTTATGCGACAAACTTACAGAATCGGATTTTACAGGCAGGACAATAGGATGACAGGTACATGGAGCTTAGGAACAATTTACAACAAGGTACAGGTGATCAAGATGTGGACTATTGCCTCGAAGCAGATGGTTTAGTCAAATTAGGGATAGGATCTATGTGTCGAATGAAAGTGAGCTCAAGAAGGCTATCTTGTAATAATTCCATGCAAAAACATATTCAAGGCACCCATGATACCAGAAGACATTGACAATGGTGAAGAAATTTTATTATTGGCCGAATATGAAGAAGGAAGTGGTAGAGTTTGTGCCTAGATGCTTAGGTTTTCAAGAGGTAAAAGCAAAATGTAAGAACCCAGATGGATTACTAAACTTGATTCTAATTCCAAAGTGGAAATGGGGGGGTCATTTCCATGGATTTCATCACAGGTTTTTCGAGTACATATAGATAACATGATTCCATCATGGTTGTTGTGGACAGGGTAACAAAGTTAATGCACTTCATTCCAGTGAAGTCTACCTATTGAACTAATGATGTAGAAAAAGTCTTCATCTGATATGTAGTGAGGTTGCATGGTGTTCCAAGGAAGATTATGTCAGATAGGGATTCTAAGTTCACTTCTAGATTTTGGAAGGAGTTGTTTTACGATTTGGGCATGGAGCTGGCCTTTAGCACAACTTATCATTTGTAGAAATATGGATAGATAGAGAGGGTCAACAGGGTATTGGAGGAAATGTTGAGGATGTATGTGATGCATCAACAAAGGAGATGGGAGGAGTATCTTCCATTGGTTGAGTTTTCTTGCAATAATGGGTATCAGAAGTAACTGAAGATGAGTTCATTTGAGGCACTATATGGGTAGAGTTGTAATACTCCCACCAATTGGAATGATCCAGTGAACATGGTGTTCATAGGACTGGAAATATTGGCAGAGATGGAAAATGAAATAGAGTTAATCAAGAAAAATCTTAAGGGAGCACAATACTGACAGAAAAGTTATGAAAATTAAAATAGGTTGTTTAAGGAGTTTCAAGTTGGGGAGCATGTGTACTTGTGCATCAAGCCTAAGAAAAGCTCCTTGAGGATTGGATCATGTGCCAAGTTGGCACCTCGGTTTTGTGAACCTTTCAAGATTCTTAAAGGATTGGAATAGTAGCCTAATGACTTGCATTACCTATGACAATGAAACTTCATGATGTTTTCCATGTGTCATTGCTTAAGAAGTATGTTAAATATGTTGATCACGTGATTAACTAGTCAGTATTATAAGTGGAGCCAAAAGGAGAATTCCATTTGGAACCTTGGTGTATTTTGCAAAGAAACATGCTTATGCTTTGAAACCAAGCAATCGAGTAGGTTAAAGTGAAGTGGAAGCACTTTGGGCCTGATAAAGCTACATGGGAGATGGTTTATCAGATGTGGATTATGTATCCTTCTTTATTTTTTGGTTGAACGAATCTTTTTGGCATATGTTTTGGTGTGATGTTTTGGTATATGGGTGTAAATACGCCATGAGTTATGTTATAAAGCTCCAATAAGCAGTATGGCTTCCATGTCGTTATGGTTATCATGTCATTATGTTCCTCACATTGTTTTTCTTCTTAGTATGATGATAATGTAAATATTGCATTTAGCTAAGTTATAAAGCTCCATGGCATTATGTTTTGCTTATTGCAATTTTTTTGGTTGTAGGTGTCATTGAACACCGAGGACGATGTTCCCCCAAGGGGGAGGGTTATGTAACAAACCTGATCAAAAATCCATGTAGCAAAGTTAATAAAGGCAAAATAATAACCAAGGTCATGGGAGACGTATTCCAAGATGAATGTTGGGCAAAACATCCTAGTGTAGGTGTTCATTTGGTTTATTATGGCTAAGGAAATTGGTAAAGGCATGGCAAAGGCTTTGGAAAGAAAAAGTGGCTTTAATTGACATTTTATTTATGAAAGCAAAAGAAATTAGGAGAAAAGGAAGGTGAAATGTCACAGGTTTCATGTGAGGAGGAAAATGAAGAAAAATAATAGAAAATGAAGAAAAAATAGGCCTCATTGATAAAAAGGCTTTTGAGGATCAATTCACAATATTTTTTCAGTTCAGTTTTGGAGCTCTCTCTATTGTCTCTACTCTCTCGTGCTCTTGGACACTTAGAGTATTCTTGGAGCACTCTAGCATTGGAGAAAAGAAGGAAAAAGGAAGGACAAGAAATCAAGAGGAAGCAAGGATCAAGAAAGTAAGAGTGAGAATCAAGCAGCTATAGTGGAATTACTTGCGGGTATCAAGTTGCTTGTATGATTTCCTTACTAGTTTTGGCATGCATGGTACATGCATATGTGTTTTTGGTTCTATTATTTTAATTGGCATGGGTATTTCCAGGTATGACAGTGGGTTTTAGCCTTGCTTTCCATTTCCGGATAACCATGGTGTGATGGGGTTCTCTTGTTTTGGTTGAGCTAGATTTCTGGATGGGTTCGAAGCTAAGTGGGGTGGTCTCAAGATTAATCAAAAGGCTTAGGAATCCATTGGTGGGATATATGGTAAAGCCTAGTTGTGAATATCCTTCATTGGGCCTAGGAATCCCTTGACCAGTAATGGTGGGATACACGATAAATCCCAGAGGGTGGAGATCTTGTAAGCCTAGGAATCCCTTAACCGGTAATGGCGGGATACACGGTAAAGACGAGATGTGGAGACAGACAAATTCCTCACAGTTTAGGTGGAGAGATCCAGAGGAATACATGCTTATTTAGGGCCTAGTGATCTGGTTGGATTGCAGTAAAGTCTGGTTGTATTGATGAGGGTTTCGGACCTAGGAATCCTTTGGTGGATATATGCTAAAGCCCAAGGAAGCCTTGATTGGTTCTGTTGTGAGTCCCACATTCATGCTTGGAATATGGCATGGGGGAAATTAGCTGAAATAAAAATTTGGTTAAGACCAATCTATGCTCAGGTGGTTCATGGAAGCCCCTGACTTGTTGGCTTATGCATACATTAATAAGAACTCCTTTTCCTTCATTATTTCATGTATAAATATACTTGTTAATATGTGTTTTTTATGGTTGTTCTACTCTTGTTATTTTGTTGGTTATATGTTGGTTATAAGTGTGGTTCATGAAATACTTTGTTTATAACTCTCATCATGATTTGATTAGTACAATAAATGTGAATGAATATATGACCTAATAGATGATAATGCAACTATTGTGATAAGGCTCCAATTCTTCTTGACAATTCTCAGATAAGTATGAGACCCCTATGCTCAAATCCGTGGTTATGACTTGCGGATTACGTGTTTGCGATATGTTTGATGAAATGCCTATCATGGCTAGTAGGGGTCAAGTCAATTCCTTATACCGATGTTTTCATTAGTAGGCTTAATTCATTGTTATTTATCATTTCTATAAGTTTCGTGAAGTTTTGTGCAGAGGTTGAGACCTAGTCTTGAAAAAGTGGCACAAAATCCAGGTTTGCTTGCTCAGAACTACTTGAAGAAGGCCACAGTCGCATGCATGCCTTGATGTGGGAGCGACTAGAAGGTCTCAGTCGCATTCATGGCTTGTCATGAGAGCGACTGAGGGTCTACCTCCGCAAAATGGAAATTTGTCTCAGGGGTTGGGCACCTAGAAGGGTTGGTTGTATCCTGAAGATTTTGTAGCTCCTGAGAAAAGTCAAATTGGCCACATGTTTACCCTAGTGGACCGGTTAGCTTAGGTAATGTGGGAGGAAGGTGTTATAGTAAGATTTATTTTTATTAGAAATTTGTTAAGATGTTTTCTTGCAGGCTTAATTTTGAAACAAGAAAATTTGCAAGGGGAGGGACACCTTATTTGACTTCATTTTCTCTCATAAATTCTATCTAGTCTTTGTTTTAAAAACCTAATTACCTATAACTCTGCAAGATATAATTTATCAAGATCTCAACTAAAGAAGAACATGCATTCTTTTCTTATTTTACTCTTTTGTTGAGACACACTTTCTTGTTGGGGTTTCTCTCAATCATGGATTTTTATATTTGTCTTTTATTTCACATTTGCATTGTCTTTCTTTCATTGCAATTTTTGAGGTATGCTGATTTAACTTTTGTTTCAGATTAGTTTCGGTGATATTACCAAATATTTATATGGAAGAAATTTTCTTACCCAACATTGGTCAACATGCATGGATAATTTTTACTTTGTCAATTTCACAAGTTTTCATTTACCTTAAAGGGACATCTTTATTGAATTCTAAGTCCTCTCACTTTAATTCTTTCCCTTGGAGGAACATTCATCTTTTCCAAGTGATAGGTTTCATCTTTCCAAGGAAAGAATTGGCTTGAGTCTAACTCAATGAATCTCACCCATCTCTCCACTTCACATAAAAACCTTTAGATTTATAGTTGTAGGGAAATATGAGGGAGTCAAAATTTTATAAATATTATATCAATGTCCTTTAAAATCTCTTTTGCCACCCCGCCCTCTTCACCCAATTGCAAAAAGCAATTCTCTAAATAAAGTTTATCAAAAGGGTGGTAAAAGAGGGTTGAAAGCACATATGTGTGGGAAGCACAAGTAAACCCATCAAGGTACTAAATAGGATCGATGGAAGCGGGGCTATGCTTGTGTGGTACTAAGACAACTTCGTCGAGGTACTAAATAGGCTCGCTAGCAGTGAAGCGATGTCAGGTAAGAGATAATATCTATATTGACGGATATATATACTTTATTTTAACTTCCTATCTATACCTATTGTGTCACTCACATGAGGTAAACTTAAAATTAAATATTTCGCTAAAAAACTTGGATTCATGGTTCTAGACTCAGTTTGTTTCAATTACTTACCTTTTTAAAACTTATATTGCTTGATCAATTAATGTGGGATCAATGGGAAATGTTTTATTGTTTGAAGGCTTGATGGAAGTCATCGCTTCAACCTTTTGGTAAATTTAAACTAATTTCCTTTTTAATCAAAGATAATTGCTTTTTCCCTGTGTGTCATCATTGTTGTGGCCACAACCTCCGAATAAATCTTGTGCATAATATATGGGGACTCTCTATGTAAATTTTGGTCATATCACTCGTTTCATCCTTTGATTTTATTAATTTTGCGAGATTTTTATTTTTCTTAGTTTTCCATTTTGATTGTTTCATTGTGTGTGGTTTCTCTCTAGCTTCTCAATGACTCAAATTTAGTTCAATTTGTACTTATGGTTTGAAAATTATGCTTGTTCAAAATTTGATTGATTTTCACTACCTAGGCTTGAATATGTAAAATTGTATTTTACTTTATTTTCTAAAATAAACTAATTTAAATCTATAAATATTATTATTTAATAAATTTATTTAATTAACTTAGATTAATTAAGTTAATTATAATTTATTTAATTAATATGTAAATAATATTATTTTATTTTATTAATTACTAAATTTATTTTATTTTAATTAACTATTGTACATAATAACCACAGTTGAGAGCTTGTGTATATAATAAATCTATGTAACAAAAGCATATAATAGAAAATAATAGAAAATTTAGCAGAAAGAATTGTATTATAAATATAATAAAATATATATTATAAATGAAACATATAAGGTAAACTTGGTGATGTCATCACACTTCCTCGCTCCTGGAAAGATTTACAGTGTTTTTTTTAACAGGAATGATTCAAAGACTAAGCAAGAGCAGATGAAAACTTCTTGAAACTCCCTACTCCTTGAGCCTAATCAATATAGGCTACAACATGCCGCCAGATACTTAAACTTAGGTGGGTGGGGTAACCAGCCACAATACCAACTACCTAAGGTTCGAATGATTCATATGAGTTTCTTCATATAAGTTTTGTTTGTTATTTAAAAAATTTAAAATAGGGGAGGGTGGTCCCGCTCCCACGTGAGCCTCCTCCCATGTCACCTCCATTATATTAATACCATCATAACCATAGATGATAAAACTAACATTGAATTTCAAAAAGGGCTAATTTGTTTATAAATTTTATTATTTTATATTTTATATATTATATGATGTGAATTGATTTTAATATTTTTAAACTTTACACTTTCTTGAATTTTTATCTTTTAGGATTATAAAATTTATTAAAATTAATAAAATTTATTTAAAATAGGAATTTATGATAAAAAGTTTATATATATATATATATTTTCTGAGAATTGATTTTTTCAGTATTTTGATAATTTGAGAATTTAGATTTTGGAGGGCTCTAACTTGAGTTTTACTAAGCCAAATGATACCTAGGATGACGTGCTGGAAATATAAAATCATGGAGAACAATATGGAAGAATTAAATCAAACAAATCTAAAGATTTAATATGCCTAAAATTAATTAGAAATGGAAACTCTGAATTTTCAACAAGAAGCTAAATTTTTGAACTTTACTTTTGAAATTTAATTGGCCCAAAACCTCTTATTATTAGAAATTTGTTTAAGCTTATTGATTCTACCAAGGAAATCTTCATAGAGAGAAATGGAAAGCACAAATTCTTTTTATCTTATTTAATAGTTTCAATTTTAAATAAGGAATTTATTGTGACAGTTTTGATATTTTAATTTCATGTGTAAATCTAATTGGTTTTGATGGAATTTTTTATAACATTTTTGGGAGAAAGCTATTGGAGAGATGAGACAAAGGATTTGGAGCAATGAGGTTGATCTAGCAAAGGATAAAATGAGAATTTGCAGCTCAAATTTTGATGAATCAAATTGTTTGCAACAACTCTCCATTTTTTGCAAATTGTCTGTAGATTACAAATATCATTTTTGAGAATGAGGGAGTTCCTCTTTTTTGCAAATGTTGAGACTATAAGCACTTTTGTCACGAGAATCTTAGTTGTATGTGGAGAGAAATACTCAGATCTTAGTGTTTGCAGATTTGTTTTTCAAGATCTAGTCTTTGTTTTTGAGGTAGAGTTTGTACTACTACAGCTCCTGTATCCATTGGTAGAGACTGTTATTTTGAAAGAATTCTTAGAGATCTAATGAGAAATAGAGCAAGGAAATTAGGTTTTATTAATTTGTGTTCAAATACTTCTATTTGTAAATGCAAATTTTATTCTTTTGATGGAAGATTTGTTTCATATTTTTCACTTATGGAGAATATGAGAATGATTTTCTTTAAGATCAACTATCTGATCTAATATTTTTAGAGATATGTTATTTATTCCCAACTTTCTCTTATGCTTAATCAAATTTCCGAGTAACTATTTACTCAAAAATTTACCATATTAAATCAATTTAAATGTCATTAGAGTGTATTGACTATTTTTGTATTTTAATGAATTATGTTTCATGGTTTTAAATCTTTGGAGAGAGAATGTTTTGTAATAATAACATCAATTGTAAGAACTATTTCAATAGTCTAATATTCATCAAAAAAGAGGCATGTTAAATCCCCATTCTTATAAATCACTTTTCTCTTAGATATATATATGATTCTAATAAAGATTATATTTCCTTTATGTTGTTTGCATCTTTGAATACATTTGCATGTAGAATTAATCCATTGCATTTTACAAGTCTCTTTACACAAGAATAACCTTAGGTGTGGCTTGGCTGAGCCATTAAATCAACTTAAGGATTGTTTTCTTGCAAGCATGCAACAAGAGGGTAAGTTCGATGTCCTCTTCTTGTTGATTGGAAATTAGAGACATCACAAGTCAAAAAGGAGGGTGAGGGGCATGTGGACCCAATAGGCCCAATCAGAATCGCCAAATCAAATAGGTAAGGGCTTAGTTGGGACTCTTACCGAGTGGTATTCCTAAATGTTAATGAGGTCATTTTTGTCCATGAACAAAGCCCAGGTGGAACCATGATTGTGTCACCCTCCCTACCATATTAATGTTCGTGTATGTTATCCTGACACAACTTGTGGATTTGGAGCACAAAGAAGGAGGGCCATTAGATTAATAAGGTTTTAACTATGTTAGTGTGATGTGACATAGGGTGGGGACCAACATGTAGCAACGATGATCTATGATTATATATATATATATATGGAAAAAAAAATTAATGTAAATTGTCCCACACTTCTGACAACACAAGAAGGTTGGATTAGTAGTAGTAGCCACCCCCATGGGGTAAATTGGGTGTGGTTTGTTACAACTGAGGCTTGGAACATTTCTGGAGTTGGTCCTCATTCACAAAAATCGGGCCTCAAGATTTAAAAAAGTCTGGATGTGACTGTTGGGCATGGAATCCCCCCAAGGCATGTTTTGGGGCTTAAAGCCCAAGTTTTGACTGAATCTTTTTATAAGAGCTCTGTGAATTGCGGGCGTGGGGCGAAAAAGTATAATAGAGTCATAGGGTTGTCCACCCTAGTTTTTTTAATGTAATGTCGGCTGGATAGACCTACCCATGGTCCGCGGACCATGGGATTGTATAAATAGAGCGAGGCTCTAAGTGAAAAAGATAACTAACCAATAACGAATAGAAGAAAAGCATGAGAAGTCTAAGTGATTGAGTCGAAGTGTTAAGTATGTTTGTGGGTCATAGAGTAGGAGAAGGCTCTGCAGATGAGTGCGTAGAGGTCTAGTAGTCCGCAGCTGAGTGCACGGACCCCTGCAGCTGAGTGCGCAGGGCAGGTCGAGTCTGTAACCATTGGGAGAATCAATAAAGAAAAGTTTGGCTATAATTATGTGTATATGTTCCTGGTTTAATATATGACTGGATAGAATTTGCAAGTATATTGTTTATTTACTGTGCGATCATATATAAATGTTTTTTATTTCTAATTATAACTTAAGACATTCAAGTAGGCAAAGGTAATTATTTAACACTGGAAGATAAGTAAGATCTTGGGTAATAACGCAGAGCGTGACACAACCCCTGATTAGGGTTGCGCGAAGGCAGTGTATCAGGCTGCAAGGAACGAGAAGTGCATGAAGAAACCTACACGTAGGAACAAACCGAAGACCAGTCGTACCTCTCAGACATCTCAAGGGTGCAGAAACCTGGTTCTAGCACCCTCCCATACTACTTCGGGTGAGACCTTAGTCCATGCTCCGCGGACTGTTGCCGAAAGGGTCAGTAGTACAGGGATTTGTTTGGCTAATTATCTCCGAACCTAGGTCAAGCCCGAACAAGCCAACAATGACATAGGGTGGGGACCACCATGGAGTAACTATGGTATATATATATATATATATATATATATATAAGGAAAAGAATATTAATGTAAATTTCCCACACTTCTGAAAATATAAGAAGGTTGGATTAGTAGTAGAAGCCACCCCCATGTTGTAAATTGGGCATCTTTTGTTACAACATAGGCTTGGAACATTTCTCAAGTTGGTCCTCATTTACAAAAATCTGGTCTCAAGAATCACTTTGCTCGTGAATTGGCTTTCTTGATCTTCCCTGGATCTACAAAAATTGACACTCTCCTGCAATAAAATGTAAGATCATGGAAGAAGAGAGGTGCCCAATCTATCTTGATCCTAAACATGAAAAATAAATGACAATAATTTCTAACAAAACAAAGCCACGGAAATATACCAAACTGAAGTTCATGTTTTTACCTGCTGAGAAGTTGCGACTACCTTAGACTTCCTAAGAGTGATTTGTTGATAACTTCTTTGTTCTAAGCCCTATTTGAGTGAATACATATCCATATGAAAGTAGATTTAGTGTTTTATCCCCGGTAGAAACTTTTCTTAAAAATTCTTCCATATGATATGTCAAATTTTCTAAGGAACATCATACATGACAGAGATATTTTCTAATTCCCCCATAGACCAATAGTCACTATATTGATATAAATTTTTTGTTACAGGTTGAATTAACATGATTCAAATTGGAGATTAAATTAGATTCATTAATTCATCTCCAATCAAAACATGTTTTAATATGAATTTTATTTGTTGTACCAATACCTCTGATTAATAGACTAAAGAGGTAGAGTTTTTGCTGTGTTGGTTTAGGATACACAGACACTTATTTGTGAATATTTTTTTCATAAAGAGACCAAATTGAGATTATTCAAATGATATATTAAACTATATTTGAAGACTTTTCTCCCTTATATACGGGTTTTTAATACATTTTGATTTGATATATTGTATGTGTTTTTTAATAATCAAGATGCATACTTGCCATATGCAAATTTTATGATCGATAATCAGTAATTTGGTTATAAATTTGTTTTGTAAGATCCAAATTGAATGATTCAAGTTGGGTTAGAAACTAGACTCTAAAGGATATCTATATTAGAAAAAGGTTTCAAAAATTCTGGATTTTAGTCCCTCAAATTTGATTGTCCTGACTCTGTTCCTAAGCTGCCTACTCTACTTAAAAATTTGAATATGCATTAGAAAATAGATCTAAAGGGATACTTTAGATATTAATAGGTTCTATAAATGATCCCATATGATCCCCTAAAAATAGAAAAGTCCCAGTTGTGTTTTTAGTGAAGTCAATGTAACAAAGTGTCATAAGAGTCTAATCACAAATAGATTTGTCCATATAGTGATCTAAGTATGAGTAATTTTTCATATACATGTACTTCTCTATGTGAGACACTCCCACACCAAAAATTGTAATCACCTTGATCTTATATTGTGCAATGTGACCTATGCAATGAGTGTAAATAATATACAAATAAGAAATAAAAGATGAATTAATCATGAAATCTAAAAAAAGTGGCAGTGGTGTCATGTGGAAACTCAAAAAGAGGCCATGAAGTGTCCTATTATTGAAAATATAAGATAGTGAAAGGTTGACATAACAACTGGAAAAGGATATCGCGAAGTGTCTCATTATCCATGAAGTAAATTCAGAATTCTTTTATGAAGTTGGGATTTTTGTATGATGAGGGCTATGAAAATTCAAATATAAATACAACCATCATCAAATCGTTCTTCAACATGTGTAAGATATAAGGGATTGAGTGTGGGGAGAGGAAATCAATTATTGCAGGTTTTAAAAGGATTAGTAACTAAGTGTTGAAATCGAAAAATGTTGCAACAATTTTATTTTAAGATTGTATATATATCTAAAGATATGTATTATTTATTTTATTTTTATACATTATCCCACCCTAATTTATTTTGAAAATCAGATATAATGAAGTATAAGAGTACTTCCAATGGAGCCATTTCCGAAATAAGGTTTGAAGTATGCTCATACCCAAATCTAAAAAATGTCCTTTAATGAATACGAAGATATGAGAGACTAATTTCTCTTGAAAGGATGGTGCCAAGAATTGCCAAAGTATAGAGTGATGTTGCAGACTAATGACAGATTGAAACCAATCTTCAATATAACATTCACTTCCTTGATTTCATTTAGTTGTGATATCACGAAGTTCTTCAAAAAATTGATCTTCCTGAATGCATAAGGGATCTAGATCTGATGACAAAGGTGCAAGGAATTCTTCAATTTTTACTTCCGTTATTTTTTCTTCATCTATTTTACTCATGTCTTGTTAATATTATCTTCCGAATAATAAATATTAGAAGAAACTTCATTCTCTTTAGTCATTTTTGCAACTTTTAGATTTGAAACATTCCCAGACCTAGTATAGTTCTCTTGAAGTATTGTAGGTGAGATACGATGGGTGGAAAGCATGGGTAAATTATGTAGTTCATCACTATAAGCATGTTGTAATAGTTTATTATTATGAGGGTGTGGAATGGATTGAGCAGGAATTTATGTAGGGCATGGAGGATTTTGATGATGTGGTTAATTAGGTTGTGTGGTTGATCTTGATAGGCAAGCAAGATGTTGTTGAAGAGTTGGTGGAAAGTATGGATGATTTCTTTGTTCTACAAGGTGAGGGGAAGTATCCATGACATCATAATATGAGCCATGCAAAACTTGTGGGAAAGGTTGGTGGGAGTTATACTAAGGTTTCCATGGTGCAAGAGTATTCCATGATGGAATATGCAAGTAAGAAAATGGAGGGATAGGATTTTGAACCATAAATGTGGGCCACGGTTGCCATCACCATTTCCATGTCATTTCATAAAGTGAGCTTACTACAACTTCTTGATCTCTATGAGATGTTGCTTTGATCTTGGGTAAGGAATAGAAACTATCCATGGGATAGTTCAAGCCAGATGTGCCAAAAGTCTTGAGACTATCCAAAGGACGACCTCTTGTAGGATGTTTCTTTGCACTGAAGGAAAAACACTTCTTCAAATTGCTCCTGATTTTTCTTAACCTTCAAAATATACAGTTGTGAATTTAGAGATCTAATGATGTCAGTTTTAAAATGTTCAAATAAATCATTGCTTTTAGCTCTTGTAACTCCTATTCCTTCAACATATTTAAAAAATAGAGAGGAAAGTTCTCTAGAACCAGGGAAAATTTTAAGAACCCCCCCTAAATTTATAAATATAATAAATGGGCGAATCTCCATGGTATATAGGAAAAAGGGAAGGCGATTTTATCAATAATATAATATGTATATATAATTTTTTGGCGAATCTCTCACAAGGCATGGCGAATATTTTACTCAATTATAAAATCTTGTAAGATCTTGGCAAGTCTTTCACTAAATAATAAAACTTTGTATGGATCTAAGACGATAGAATTTCCCCTTTAAATAGTCTATGCTCACATGAATACCATGGTATTACCATGGGTTATCATAAACCTGGAGCTTAAAAATTACTATTAGTAATTTATAAAAATTAATAAAATTAATAGTTGATTTTTATTTTATTTTTTATTTTAACCAAGCTAAAATGTTTAACCTACATTAAATTACAACATCCATTTTTACTCTTGACCAAGCCCCAAGAGGATCAAATATTTTTTCACTCTATGCTAGTTTGCATATCACGATATTTGATACCTCTCGGGGGTTAGTAGATCCAAAGATGGATCTATGCTAGTTTAATTAATTCCCCCATTTAAATAGGCTACATTCCAGGTGAATACCATGGGTCAATACCATGTGCCATTTTGGTGAATACCATGGGTCAATACCATGTGCCATTTTTATTTTTATTAATTCTAATATTAGGGTTAGTAATGGTTTTTTGCATGGTATTAAAAACAATCTAGTCCATGGTATTTGTCCCATAGTATTTTGCCCATAGGTTTCACCTAAATATAACCCATTTTTTGTCGTAAATATAAGGTGACTTATGGAGTAAATATAAAAAAATGTTTTATTTGTTTACCATACCTCTTGTTTATTTATATTTGTATTAATTTACCATACCTCTATTACAAATATGGTATTTGGCCCATAGGATTCACTTAAATAAAACCTCTTTCTTGAGCTTCATAAATAGAACGAGGGTTATGGACTAAATATAAAAAGAGGTTTTATTTATTTACCATACGTCTAGTTTATTTATATTTTTACTTATTTACCATACCTTTTGAGTAAGTATAAAAAGACGTTTTATTTATTTACCATACCTCCACTTTACTTATATTTTTATTTGTTTACACAAGTGACTTATGGAGTAAATATAAAAAATGTTTTATTTATTTACCATACCTCTCATTTATTTATATTTTTATTAATTTACCATACCTCTTTTATAAATATGGTATTTGGCCCATAGGATTCACTTAAATAAAACCTATATTTGAAAATGGGCGAATGGATTCACTTAAATAAAACCTATTCTTGAAAATGGGCGAATGGAAGGTTGTAACTCCTAATTTCAAGGGCTAAATTTACCTTTTTTACCCTATCCCTTAAAATAAGGTGGGCTATTTGAGGTGATTTGTAAAAATGTACTATCATACAAAATATTCGCCCACTAAAAATTTAAAACCCCTTAATTTCGCCAAAGGGCGAACATTCGCCCCTAAAATTATCCTTGTCTAGAACTCTTACCAGTCATGGAGTTTCCTCTTGAATACCTTATACATAATTCATAAGCATCATCATATGATAGCTAAGAAGCATCACCTGTTCCCATTAGATTTAAGAGTTCTAAAAATTCATCTTGGATTCCTTTGAGTAGGAGCATTTTTAGGGCCTCTTTCCCCAATTGTTGTATTTTGGTTTTTGAAGGTTGTATTGAAATCGTTCCACATATTCCTCCAAACTTCCATCTTATTTTTGTTTCATTCTGAAAATTATCAAAGTGGATATTGGTGGCCACCCACCTATTCGATGTGGACCCCCACCATTGTTTCTTTCAATTTTTTAGTTTCCTTAATTGTAGCATAGTTTACTATTTTTCACAGTTTTTCAGGTCCTAAACTTCCAGAGTCGTTTTGAGGCCCTAAATGACGTTTTTTTGGGCAATATTCCTTGAAGTGATTTCATTGAAATCACATTTTCAGCTGTATTCCAAAGAGAGATCTTTCCAATGAGGTATCATGCGTGTCAAACAAAGATAATATGACCAAGTTACAACCCGGGGAAGTTGGTTTCCCAACTCACCCCAATGGGGCCCATAAACTCTTGGTGTTACATCTCCTCGGGTTAGGGTTTTGGTTGTTTAAGGTTTTCTGTTATTGTTCAATAATAAAAAGACCCTTTAGCCTCATTGTAACGCAGTTTAGAGGCATGTAGCCACCACATCTCTTCTCAGAGATAAGCTACCGTCACTTGAGCTAGTCTTATTCCCATTCTGTTTGTAAGCATATTTCATTATTTGATATTAATGAAAGATAGTTTTATCTATGTTGCATCTCTGTATTTATGGTTATGTTTGTAATTTGTTGCATTCCTGTTTAAATTTAGATCATAAAAATATCTTCAATGGCCTTATAGCAGTCTTGGTACTTCTTCAAGAATACATTCTTCATGTCTTCCCAAGTTTGTATGTAGTTTCCGTTGAGAATCATGAACCATCAGATAGATGATCCTTTTAGAGTAAGAGGAAACACTTCAAAATTTTGAGCATTAGTATAATAATCATATCCTCTACAAATACTTCAAATTTAAATAAGAATGTATTCAGGTCTTCATTTTCCAAGCCATGGGAATTTGGCAGAACATATGGGGGAATGTTATGCATTTGTGTGACTCCTTAATCTCTGATGGAGAATTCAAAGGTATCAATGTCTGCCATTTCTTTCAAAAATACAATTTCTTCATGTATTACCTTGAGGCTTCTTCTTCGAATGTTCCTGTCAACTAGTCAGTGGGATGAGTGGTGCTTATAACACCACTAGGTGAAATGATCAGATTTATTTTTCTTCTACCTCTAGTCATACATTCTTATATGATTCACATAGGCATCCTAAATGTTCTAATACAAGTGGGATGAGAGGCTACCATATCTTCCCCACATGGAGATAAGTGGTCAGCTGCGTAGGTTGATTACCCTGCCATATTTAAAACTCAGGCTCCAATAGTACAAAAAATAATGCAGTTATCCAACACTAAATCATTCCTTCATGCCCTTACAACCTCCTCGGAAACGACACTAAAAATGTCGGTTGTTGCATATTTCTGTTTAGGACAACTACAACCGTACACATTTAAATGTCAATCTAGGGGTTATCTACTATTTCCAGGTTATCTGAAAAATATATGCAATAAATAGATCTCTTTCTAGTGATGATGATTCTAATGGTCATGTAGTTACAAAACTCACACTTGTAGATTAAATACAAGTCAAGCAATAAAAATACATGTTAGAAAATTATATATTACGGAGCAATGGAACACATAAAATATTGGAGAAAATATAAACACAAAAAGTGCATAAAACAAGAGAGACACAAGTATACGTGGTTCACCCAATTTGGGCTACGTCCACGGAGAAACAACCAGTCCTTCCTTTTGTATTATCCAGCAAACTGAAGAGATACAACCTACAGTAGATCTGTTGTAACACCCTCTTCGCTCTCAATCTCCTCTCTCTTTCTCATTCAGGATACAGATCTACATAGATGCAATGCGATTCCCTCATATATAGTGAGGGGTTGCATTATAGGGAAAAAAACCCTAAATTAAACATAACTTCTACCGTCAGATCTTTGCCTAATGAATGGCCCAGATTGACTAGAAATTA
Organism: Pinus tabuliformis; assembly: GCA_031772625.1. Taxonomy (NCBI): domain Eukaryota; kingdom Viridiplantae; phylum Streptophyta; class Pinopsida; order Pinales; family Pinaceae; genus Pinus; species Pinus tabuliformis. The sequence goes on from CM062812.1 coordinate 331,391,758, forward strand.
CTATACTTTTACAAGGCAATTTTACATCTATTCTTAGCTTCAGGGGCGTTGCCCCCAAAACCCCCTGCCAGGGGGGGGCTCCCCAAATGTCATAGTCGCCCCCCTTGGACCCCCCCTGCAACGAATATTTTATGGGCGGCGTTTCCGCTCCTTTTCGAACTGGGGTCCAATGTGGCGATACCTTTGAATACAGAAGATAATCAAGCTCCACACCCAACAATCTCCCACTTGGAGACTGATTATAGCAACTCCACTGCTGCTTCATTTGCTGGACAATGAATCCTCTTTGGACCTGGTTGTTTCTCATCTTCTTCATCATACTTGAAGACCAATTAAAATTGAGCATATTCTCAGTTTCTCCCTTGTTACAACTTTTATTAGCATATCTGTAGGATTCTGGCTAGCGTGTATCTTTTCCAACTTCAACTCTCCATCTTCCAACATTGATCATATGAAATGGTACTTGAGCTGTATGTGTTTAGTCCTAGAATGAAATGCTGAGTTCTTTGCAAGATGAATGGCACTTTGGTTATCACTGTATAATGTGCCCATATCATGCTCCTTACCCAATTCACCCATAAACCTTTGTAACCAAATCATTTCTTTACTAGCCTCTATAGCAGCAACATACTCTGCTTCTGTTGTTGAAAGTGCAACAACACTTTGGATTTTTGAAACCCAACTGACAGTTGTTCCACCTACAGTAAATACATATCTTGTAGTGCTCCTCCTATTATTTCTATCACCTGCCATATCTACATCCACATATCCCTGTAGAGAAATGTTTGAACCACCAAAGCATAATGCTTGATTTGTGGTACCTTTCAAATATCTGAGAATCCATTTCACTGCCATCCAATGTTCCTTTCTTGGATTGTTCATGCACCTGCTTACAACTCCCACTGCATGTGCAATATCAAGCCTTGCGCAGACCATTGCATACATTAAGCTTCCAACTACTGATGCATATGGAACTTTAGACATATAATCCATGTCTTCTTGGGTCTCTGGGCACATTTCCTTACTAAGTTTAAAATGGCTAGCAAAAGGTGTACTAACTGGTTTTGAATTGTGCATATTAAATCTTTTCAACACCTTTTGTATGTACTCATTTTGAGACAATGTTAGTTTGCGATTTTTGCTGTCTCTAGTTATTCTCATTCCAAGGATTTGTTTTGCAGCTCCCAAATCCTTCATTGCAAATGAATTTGCCAATTTTCTTTTGAGCACATTTATTTCCTGCATGTCAGACCCTGCAACAAGCATGTCATCTACATACAATAACAATATAATGTAGTTGCCATCATTTTGCTTTTTCAAATAAACACAATGATCAGAGTGACATCTAGTATAACCTTGTTCAGACATAAACTTGTTAAATTTTAGATATCATTGTCTTGGAGCCTATTTTAAGCCATACAAGCTCTTCTTTACCATGCACACTAGTTTCTCCTTCCCTTTTACCTCATATCCTTGTGGCTGCTGCACATATATCTCTTCCTTCAAATCCCCATGGAGAAAGGCTGTCTTTACATCTAATTGCTCAAGATGCAAATCTTCAGCTACTACTAGACTTAGAATAGTTCTGATTGAAGTCATTTTAACAACAAGAGAAATTATTTCATCAAAATCAATACCTTTCTTCTATGCAAACCCCTTCACCACAAGTTTTTGAAAATGCAACAAGATGATGGAGCTTAGTGGAAAGGAGTCGCCTTCACTAAGTGGGCCTGCAGGCTATTTTTGGCGCAAAGTCTATTTTTAGACATATGGATCATGGTCTATGAGTTGTAGGATGTTATTTGTGGATGATTGGTCATGTTGGTAAAAATAGATGGATTTCTATTTTTAGACATATGGGCGGAATCTATTTTTAGATTGCCAGGCTAAAAATAGAACAGTCGAATATTATTAGCTCTTAATAATATTTGGACTATAAACATTATCTTATCCTCTTGGAGCACTTCAGTTCGAGCTACGGATGTGGCACATGAAGCTGTCAGAAGGAAATATGCTTTTCTTATGAGTCAGTTGAGCTATTGCATGATGGACTTCAGTTAGAACTCAAGTGATTGAGTTTGGTGGAGTTGATTGAGCAGTTGATGGAGTGGTGTTCAGTTTGACTTAGTTGAACTAGTTGTATTTAGTCTAACTGCAGAATACACTAGTGATGAGTGATGTGAATTAATTGTAAATTAATTCACTAATTATTAACTCATAAAGCAACTAAAGAATACATCAGTTAACTCAGTGCATGGACAGTTCAGTGGAGACAAGTGTTAGAGGTGAGTGAAAGGGCAAGACAACTGTCAGTTGTGACTATAGTTGTGCATGATATTTGTACAATTAGTGGATTGAGTATTTCCAATGAGGATTGCATGGTTCAGCCAAGGGAAATACGAGTTTGGATTAGCCATTCTCATCTATTCTCATGCAGGATTGCACAGTGGAGGCAGGCAAGCAGCAGAGGAGATTTGAACCTGTGATTGATTCAGATTTGAGCTAGTTTGTGTGTAACAGGTGGAGATAGTACTGAGTACTTGCGAGGAGTATTGTACTATGTATTGTTACATGTTCTCAATCAATATAATATACAGATAGTGTGGAGTTTTCAGCTGTATGCTTTCCCTGTGATATACTGTGTTGATATGTGTGATTGATGCTTCAATGTGCGCATGGATTGATGTTTCATTGTTTTTAATTCCGCAAAATTGATGATCAACGTAGAGGAGGTTATGTATTATGCATGCATTCCTCAATAGTGTATAATCAGGATAATCTCTGTGAATAAGTGTTTTATTATTCAAAATTTCTACACAAGTCTAGCTTTGTACCTTTGTTTTCCTCCATCTTCTTCCTTCAGCTTGTAAACCCATTTATTCTGCAATGTAGTTTTACCTGCAGGAAACCTGACTAAGTCCCAAGTCTGGTTATGCATTAAGGAGTCCATCTCTTCTTCCATGGATAACTCCCTCTTCTTCCTGCTTTCAACCTGCAATGCTTCTTCATAACATTCGGGTTCACCAGAATCAGTCAACAATAAATAATATAATGAAGGAGAGTATCGTTCAGGGGGTCTACTTATCCTGGTAGATCTTCTAACACCACTTTCAGGTGTTTGGGTGCCTGTTGCTGTTGTGGTGGTTGTTGTTGTTGTGGTTGTTGATTATTATTATTTTTAGGGACCTTTACTTTTTCAGTGATCTCATCAAGAACTGTGTATTCCTCATTTTCTTTTTCCTGTTTCTTTTCCTGTAATTGATTCTTATACAAGACCTTTTCATTGAATATTACATCTCCGCTCCTAATGATTTTGTGATTTTCATAATCATATAAGTGATAACCAAAATCATTAACACCATATCCAATAAAGGTACATTTATTTGATTTTGTCTCAAGCTTTGTTCTATTTTCTTTATTAATATGGACAAAGGCCTCACAACCAAATGGCTTTAAAAATTACCTTTTTACCTATCCATGCTTCCTCTAGAACACCACCATCCAAGGAACTTGAAGGCCCTTTGTTTATTAGATAAACAACAGTATCTACAACATCTGCCCAAAATTGTAAAGGCAATCCTGCATGCAATCTCATGCAACTTGCACGCTCCATGATTGTTCTGTTCATCCTTTCTGACACACCATTTTCTTGTGGTGTTCTTGGAACTGTCTTCTCTCTGTGAATTCCATGCTCTGAACGGTACCTATCAAACTCATTGCTGCAATATTCACCTCCATTGTCTGACCGGAGACACTTCAATTTCTTTCCTGTCTCAATCTCAACCAAAGCTTTCCATTTCTTGAAAGTATCAAATACATCAGATTTATTCTTAATACAATAAATCCAAGTTTTTCTAGTTGCATCATCAATAAAAGTAACATAATAATGAAAGCCACCGAGAGATGAACCCTGAGCATGTCCCCATACATCTGTATGCACAAGCTCTAATTTTTTTCTCTTTTTTTTTTTTTCCAACTCTGAGAAATCTAACTCTCTTCTGTTTTCCATAAATGCAATTCTCACAGAATTCCAAATCAACATTCTTCAAACCCAGCAACAAATTCCTTGAGGGAAGGATCTTCATCCCCTTCTCACTCATGTGTCCGAGCCTATGATGCCATAATGTTGCATCTGCTCCTTTGGAAGTTAAAGCATTAACAAAGTTAGAAATACCATTGCATAAATACAATGTACCAACCTTTTCACCTTTTGCTATTACCAGGGCTCCTTTGGTGACCTTCCAAGCTTTATCTGTGAAAGTTGTCACACAACCTTCACCACCTAACTGCCCTGTTGAAATCAGATTTTTCTTCAGATCTGGAACATGCATTACCTCCTTTAGTAGCCATTGGTTTCCATTCTACTCTTTTACAAGAACCTTACCCATTCCAACAATTTTACAGGGTTTATCATCACCCAAACAGACTTGTCCAAAATCTCCTTGAACATAGTCATGAAAGTGTTTCTTATCAGGTGTGGCATGGAATGTTGCCCCTGAATCTACCACCCAGGAATCAATAATATTTTCGAAAGAAAGAATCAAAGCATCTTGTAACACCTCACCTGTCACATTTGCTTCATGATTGTTTTCTTTTTGTGCATCTCCTTCTTTTCCCTTCTGATATTTACAGTTTTTCTTTAGGTGTCCTTTCTTTCCATATTTCCAGCACACTATCCTCGGTCTGGACTTGAATCTGCCTTTCCTTGATTTACTATGATATCCTGAGCTCTTTCCTCTTTCCATTTTTCTTCCCCTAGACTCTGAACTTAAAGAATTACCCGATGTCTCATCGGAGCTTTTCCGTTGCATTTCCTCGCTAAGGATAGTACCGACAACATCATCAAACTTTAAAGTACTAGATCCAAAAACAGAGTTACTAATGGCCATTACTAAACCATTCCAACTTTCTGACAATGAGCACAAGAATAACAGAGCTCTAACTTTATCATCAAAGTTTACCCCTACATAACTTAACTGACTTGTAATAGTATTAAAATCATTTAAATGGTCTATAACAGATCCACCTTTCGACATCTTCATATTAAGTAACCGTTTCATAATAAATACCTTGTTTGAGGCCGAGGGTTTTTCATATAGTTTCACCAATGCCTTAATCAAACCCTCTGTCGTTGCTTCCTTTGAAATGTTGAAGGCAACTGACGCTGCGAGGCACAACCATACTATTCTGAGTGCCTTTCTATCGAGAAGGTTCCATTCTTCATCTGTCATACCCGTCGGCATATTTGTTTTTTCGCCTAATGGTAGGTACAGATCTTTTTGATACAGATAATCTTCCATCTACATATTCCACAGCAAGAAGTTTTGGCTGTTAAATTTCTCGACCCTAAACTTACCATCTTTTGCCATTTCTCCCACTCAAATGAGGAACCCTTCTTTCCTGCGAGTTTATTAGCCAAATAGGCCTTTAGCTCTGATACCAGTTGTTAGAAAATTATATATTACGGAGCGATGGAACACATAAAATATTGCAGAAAATATAAACACAGAAAGCGCATAAAACAAGAGAGACACAAATATACGTGATTCACCCAGTTTGGGCTATGTCCAGGGAGAAACAACTAGTCCTTCCTTTTATATTATCCATCAAACTGAAGAGATACAACCTACAGTAGATCCGCTGTAACACCCTCTTCGCTCTCAATCTCCTCTCTCTTTCTCACTCAGGATATAGATCTACATAGACACAATACAATTCCCTCATATATAGTGAGGGGTTGCCTTCTAGGGCAAAAAACCCTAAATTAAACATAACTTCTACCGTCAGATCTCCGCCTAATGAACGGCCCAGATTGACTAGAAATTACTATACTTTTAGAAGGAAATTTTACATCTATTCTTAGCTTCGGGGGTGATGCCCCCGAAACCCCCCGCTAGGGGGGGGGGGGGGGCTCCCCAAAGGTTGCAGTCACCCCCCACTGGACCCCCCCTGCAATGAATATTTTACGGGCGGCGTTGCCGCCCCATTTCGAACTGGGGTCTAATGTGGCAATACCTTTGAATACAAAAGATAATCAGGCTCCACACCAAACAAGACAAGAACTCAATGCAATAGAAACTTCAATCAATTACAAGAGAATGCATTGGTTGTAAAGAAAGGAAATTTAATCTAAAAAATAATTCTTAACAGTCATATGAAACATAGTCCTATCTTAATAGCAACTCAATCTCTACAAACAACAACAATTAAACCACTCTGCAAGTAATAATATTTAAACACTCCGCAAGTAACAACAATTAAACATTCTACAAGTAGCAACAATTAAACACTCTACAAGTAACATCAATTAAACATTATGTAAGTAACAACAATTAAACCACTTTGCAAGTAATCACAATTAGCAGAATACCAACTTCACCAAATCAACCTTCTTAAGATAACATATGTAAACACTAACTTCTGGAAATAAGCAGTTGCTCATACAATAAAAACATAAAGAATTACATAAATCCTATGATAAATTTGATTAATAAACAAAAATACAACACCTGACCAGTGAATGGGGCCCTCCTTCACCAATTAGGGTTCAATAAAGCTTGCTCACAAATTAACGCTTCAAATAATAGAAAATTGCATGCTTTATTAAAAATATGATGCAACAATAATATCATTGTGTCTTTGTTTACTGATACAACCCCTGTCTCTATTAATTCTTCCTCTAACTTAACTTAACACCCAATATTCTATACGCCCATACGTTTGTAGAAGAAAAGAGCAAGGGATGAATTGGAAGTAATTCACCCAAATCTGGGTTTTAACAATTATGGACAAATTACATAATATTGACTCTATTTGTTTTTAGAGGACCTTGGTTGTATAAAAACTCAAAATCATTTTACATTTGATTTATTTAAAATATAAATTTCATCTTATAGTAGGCTAAAGTTGTTTCAGTTGGTAATTGGTTACTATGTTTAGGACGTAGTCTATCAATGGTCACAACAAGAAAGATGTGCTTGAAAGAATTGCATGTCGCACCCAAACCATTGAAAATGTTAGAAAACCACTCACTTGTCACCTAAATATCCCATTCTACACAAAACCCATGCCTTAGATTTTCGAGATTAATCATAATTTTCCAGAAGAATCCAATGCAAAATAGTTGTTTCTTATCTGACATATTTCTGACTAGGAACATTTGACCATGAGTTGGAGCTTATATTTTGTAACCTAGATGAGGACTTGGAGGTCGAAACCATGAGCTATGTTACAATAATTCTCTTCATAAACCATCATCAGTAAAATTATGCGTAATAATCTTTAATCTATTAAAAATAAAGGAAAATAAACATTACTTAACCATGAAAGCATAATTAAGCATGATATGGTATTTTACAAGAAATTATGGTAAATGGAGTGATAAAGGAGTGGTAAAAATTGGTGAAATGGATTTCTAGAATTGATAGAAATTGTGACAAATCAGTGACCCAACAGTTACACACTACAAGGAAAATACCTTCTAGCGGAGTTTATAACAGAGTTTTTTAGTGTTATAAACTTGGCCGAAATTGTCAAAAAAACATCTGCCAAAACATTTGTTTGGGATAGTGGAGGTTTTAATGGAACTTCATTACAAATAAAAAAATATGGGCAGCCGAAGGTTCTAACTGATGTTTCAGTGTGCTTAATGGAACAAGTAGCACCAATGCACTACATACATAAAAGCATCAGGCAACATACATAGCTAAAAGCACTGAGGCGTTGAATGCAAAGAATACCAATGTGTAATATATACGCATCGGTGCTAAGGGATACAAAAGACTTGGGGCATTCTTCTAAGGAATGAAATTGGGGCGCGCAAAAAATAATTGTTGTGTTGGTGTTTTTTCAAAACTTGTAATGTTGATGCATATTGTTAGTACAAATGCCTCGATGCGTTAGTTATACGAAAGGACTAGTGTTGTTAGTTTTCTTAAAGCACTGGGCTAGAAATAATATTTTGTAGTATCAGGGTGTTAGTTATATGAAATCACTGGTGCATTAAGAATTACAATGCACCAGGGCATTAATCTCAAACAAGACCGATGCTTGAAGTGATAAACGCACCGGTGCTCTTGTTTTCTTAAAAGGAACTAGGAATGCAAAAATATGTCATCACAGTGCTTTTATATAACACAATGCACCCGTGCTCTTATACGTTATAGATGCACCAGATTTTTGAATGAGATTTCTAAATTTTGGAAAGATCGATATGTGACAGTGTAATTATTGTAATTTTTAAAATCTGTTATTCATCGAAAACTCGACATATATCTTATAACAGTATTCATATAAATTCGAATTTGATTAGTGCATTTTTATATGATGTTTGTATTAATTTTTTATATTATCAGATTTCACATCTCTTCATTATAATATTTAATCATCCATATATTTAATCAGTGGTGTAACATTTCACGACGCCATTGGATAACAAAATAGAATAAATTAAAATGGATTTTATTATATATCAATAAGAATATCTTTGTCATACAAAATGGGATCGCTATTTGTAACTCCTTGTCTTTCAATTGGGACACTATGTCCATTACAATAAATGAAATATTTGATTTTCACAGACAATTATTTCAAAAAATGTAACAGGTTGCATTGATATCCAAATCAATCATCATTCTTAACTACTATCAGTGCTCGAGCTAATTCCATGACTTGGGTTATTTGGAGGAATGTTTTGTTGATTGCATCGATTGTTTTCGTCTTCTTGATCTTGCAGTTCCATCTGCAAACATAAAAATAAAGTGTAATGAATGTTTCTACATTGGTGAGAATAATGAAAATTTAAATAAATAATATACATCAATATAAATTGAAAAGAAATTTACCATAGAAAGAAGTGACTCTTGAATTATATACATTCTTTCAAAACCAAATCTCATGCCTTCTTTCAACAACTCTTTTGTTGGTGTAGTTCCATACTTTGTTTCCTGCAAGTTTTATACACCATAATAAATCATATATTTAACATAAAGTATATATATATATATATATATATATATATATATATATATATAATTTTAATTATAAACTCGAAAAAGTAAAACAATATAGATACTTACAAATTCCACAGTTAATTTTTTTATATGCGAACATATACTCACAACCGTTATTTAACCCAATGCCAATCAATTCTTCTAATGGCTCTTCTTTGTATGTTAGCACCTATTTAAAGACATTCAAGGATGGTTGTTGTAAAACAACTTAAAATATACAAAGAGAAACCTTGAGTTGTTATAAGGAAATATTAACAATTACTTAGAAACTTTGAAATTAACCCTTTTCTTCTTTGTCGCGATGTTTTGTGTGTTGAATGAGTTCCATCTTGTTTTCTTTTCTGCAAGAAAATACTTGAAAATTAATATTTAATGCTAAATTAGTTTTTTATATGTATAAATTCAATCATGATTACATACAGTTGAAGCATGTTGTTAATGATATGGCTCCTCCTATGATATAATTATGTCCATTTTTTTTACCATCCCCTTATACACTTTTTTGGACACTCCCACTAACATGTTTCACATATCAGCGCGTTGATCATTTGGGATTTTCATAATCTTCCTAAAAAGAGTAATATAATAATTTTATAAAGATATATGAAAACTAAATAAACAAAATCGATATTATTAAATTAATGGTTTGTAGTAATATATACATATAATTCTAGAAAATCATTTTATACAATTAGAAATATTACCTTTTGAATGATCCTTTTTTATTGTTGTATGTTCTTTCTATTGCAATTATGACATGTCTCATTGACCATTGCTCTGGAAACACTTCTTGTAGTTTAGATATAATTTGGTTCTTGGAATCACTTGATTGATTTTTGTATCATAAGTGGAAAGTACATATATATGTTCATTCAACTAGATCCCTCATAGTTCTATAAAAAAAATTCTCCCTTTCATCAACCTTAAACACCACTCCAGATGAGTTAAGAACCAATTCACCGTCATTTACATGTTCTATAATTTTTCTTTTCTTAAAAGGACATTGATATTTTCCTTCGTTGTTGTTCTCTGTATAAGATTAAACATATAATAATTTAGATCATTTGAAACATGTTATCTAATATTCTTAAGTATATTATTAATGAAAATTCAAAAAAAAAAATTGATATTGAATAATATTTGTTTATTCACTTAATTCATAATTCTGAAATTTTTCTATCATGCTTTTATGCTCTACTGCACTTAGATTAGAAATAATCGTATTGAACTTGTTCATTTTGTAGCTTTGCATGACACACACCAACCAATACATACTATTTAAACTTACATATAACTCAAACATTTTAATTTTGTAAACAATTTACAAAGAACTTGCTTTCTCTAGTTTTTTTTATGTGCTATCACTTTGACAATAAGTATTTTTGCTACTCGAGGCCTTCTGAGACATTTTTTTATCAATATACAACCTATATCATTCAATATAGAATTCATTCAAATATATTTTACAAAAAAATCAAATAATTTTCAGCCAAAAAAACTCTCACAACTTGTGTGTTTATCTAAATAAACATATTGGTGCATTTAGAACATTAAAATCGCCAGGTGTTTAATTGTTCATGTGCACTGTCATGGAAAAAAAAAAATTTATGACAGTGCAATTTGCAAGGATAAACGCACCAAAATGATTTAACAGTGCTATTTGGAATAGGTTTGTTAAAGTGTTATATTACACTGGGAGAAACGATTAACAAACTAGACAAAATCGAGTGTGTTATAATATGTTGGTGTGTTGTATTACATAGGGAGCACTCGCGTGTCATGTTATAGAGGGCGCACCTCGGAACATATAGTTGTTTAAAAAAAATAGAGATGGTCAATAGGGTTTGGATCTAATTCAATAATTGATTCCTCTACTTTACATGTCAAACACCTTATATATAGTAAGTACACAAACCGATTAAATCTAAAATCCTTAAATTGAAAACCCTTAATTGTGAGGTGGTAGAGGAAGTTAAACCCTAAGGTGAAATTTTGCAGGAAGAAGCAAGGGTTTAAGGTAAATATTAATTTTTATTTATTTTTTTCCTGAATTTTATTTATTTTTTCCCGAGGAAAAATCGTAATTTTTCATTAATATAGAAAAATTACATGTAGTAGATGCATGTATGGCATATGCAGTATGTTTGGCCATAGCCATTAAAAAATATATAAGTCTGTACATAATTTACCACGCAGGGTATACTGAAAAGTTCATAAAAAGGATATATACAATGTAAAAGCTAGTACTGATATAAATCACTGCTATATACTGCAAAAATTAGGGCCTAGCGGCCCGCTGATAGGTCCGATCTATATAGGGACGATGATAGTACTGGTAGTGTTCATCTCCTTGCTGCTCCTATATTATCCACAGTCCTCTGGGATGTGTCGTGGCCTCCTTGGAAAGTTGGTCAGCAACCGTATTATGTTCCCTATAAATATGTTGACAAGAGATATAATTAAATTGAGCTTTTAAGATCATGATTTCATCCAATATGTTCCTGAGAGAGTGCATATGACATGCAGATATGTTGTTGAACCAATTGATGATGATTTTAGAATCTCCAAAAATCTGAATGTGATTGCATGCATGTGCGAGAGAAAAATGGAGGAGATGTCTAAGAGAGATCAATTCTACAAAATTGTTTGTCCCCATCCCTAAACCCATCTGAATTTTGTAGAGATGATTTTCAATTTTATGCAATATTATACCCCCCCCCCCCCCCACAACCCTGTGCTTGTGCTGCTCCATCAAAAAATGCCCAGGGTATATTGCGATCAATGATTTCAGGTGATACAATGCAGCCAACAGGGGTATGATTCTCTTCTGGTATTTCATGATATGCAGAACAGATTTGGCAATGGAAGACTGCCATCAAACAATTTTATCTCTGAAAATGATCCCATTTCTAGTGAGCCAAATATTCCAATAGATAAGCAGTAGAAGGCAGTGGACTTTTTGGTTCAAGGTCACAGCTCGCCAAAGATCCTAGGCTTCTGATACAGTGAGTCCGTGCCATCTGAAGGTAATGGATAGAGCAACAAGGACTTGTTCCCAAATGTGAATCACCATCGGGCATAACAGGAAAAGGTGATCATTTGTTTCCTCTGCTTGATGACAGAGCATGCACCAGGAGGGATCAGAGAAGGATTATTTCATTAAATTTCTCCCTGTTGGTGTCTTGTTCTGTAAGACATTCCACATGAATAGCTTAGTATGCGGAGGCACTTTTAATTTCCATAGCCTACCCCACCAATCCAATAGCTCAGGTGGCTTGTGGGCAACATGAATGATGGGATAACTGGCCTTAGGGGAATAAGTGCCATGTTCAGCAGGGGCCCAGATGAGTTCATCAACGCCTTCCTTGATATAGACATGTGATTCTGTCAACGCAGTAATATAGCCCTCCCAATCTTGCTGCCATTGAACAGGAATACCCAGGTACTCCGCTGAAGTCCATGCTTGTGTAAATACTGTGTTATTCCCAGGGTCAACAATATGGGCAATCATATTAATATCTTTGTGTTTGAGAAATTGTATGAGATCAGGAGGAAGTCGAAACATGTTACCACAACCCATCCAGGGATCGATGCCAATTCGCACCAATAAACCATCATTAATTCTCTAGGTGAGTCCATTCCTGATGGTGGGCATGGTATGTAGAATCACTCGCTAAACCATGGATGTCCCAGTTCGCTGCCAGGTGGGAAAGCGAATCCAATCCATAATCTGATGTGGCCAAATGTATTTGTAGTAGATCACTTCTGTCCAAAGGCTGTGGGAGGTGAGGATAAGCCATCCCATCTTTGCATCTAGTGCATGAGCAAAGGAGGATAGGTCTTTTAGTCCCCAACCACCCCATTTCTTTGGGATTGCAATGAGTTTCCAGCCCACCCAGGCAAAAGGTTTTCCTTCCTTATAGCCATTCCAAAGGAATCTGCAACATATTTTTTGTATTCGGGATAAAATTCCTTTAGGAATCCATGCCAGAGACATCCAATAAATAGGTGTAGCCTCCAAGACTGTTTTAATAAGCACTAATTGACCTGCCCTGGAGAGGAATCTGTGATTCCAGTTGAGCAATCATTTTTTGATCTTGACCACAAGCCATATCTAGTCAGCAATCTTGTAGCAGTGTGGCTTGATCTAGAACCCAAGATATTTGAGTCCATCCTCCAGTTGATGGCTCTGGAAAGGAAATTTCTGATGTGCAACCCGAGCTTCCTGTGGGGTGCAGGCTGATAGAGTGATGGTGGATTTCAGTTGATTAGGTTCCATACCTGTGGCCGAAGAGAAAAGCAGTAATATGTCATAGAATGCAGTGGTGTCCCGAATGCCTCCATTGAGAAAGATGAGCACATCATCGACGAAGAGGAGGTGAGTGAGAATACATTGGTCTGTTATATTTAGTCCCTATAATCACCCCTCTCGCTTGGCTGAGGCTATTAGTCTACTAAGTCCCTCCATGACTAGTAGAAAGAGGAGCGGGGAGAGGGGGCAACCTTGTCTGAGTCCACGTTTTGCATGAAAAAAGTTGGAAGCAAATCCATTTATCAGGACACTGAAGGAGGCGGTAGTGATGCAACACATAACCCAATTAATGAAGGGAGGAGGAAAGCCAAGATTTTTACATGGTCTTCTTTACTGATAATTTATTTTGATGTGTTTCAAATGATCTTCTTTCACATTCTTAAACATGATTATATCATTAAGAAAATTATAGAAGACATCAATGATACAATGACAAGAGAACCATGAACAAAAATCCATACAAGGAATATAAGATATCATCCTTGGAAAACCCACATGGGGAAAAAACCAACCAACCTTTTCCTTACAAAATCAATGCAACAAGAGATACATCACAACCAACTAACCAACAGGATGACCAACCTCCAAAGACCAAGTCAACCCTACACCATTTTGTCCAAACAACCTCTACAACTACGTCAAGATATTTGTCCTCCAGGTCTGCCTCTGAACTCGTATTATGGCACAGAGACCAGCCTCTTTCCACAGAGATTAACCATAGGATTCTTGGCTCCCTTGCCTTAGAGATAAACCACAAGGTCTCAACCCCTTTCCATAGATACATACCTCAAGGTCTTGGCCCCTGTTCCACAGAACCTTACCTCAAGGTTTCAGATCTTATTTCACATAATCATGCCTCAAGACCTCACATTGTTCCATAGATAAGCATCCCCAGACTTGCAAGCTAATAGTCTGCTTCTTTGCACATATTAGTGAGTTGTATAGCCTCAGATCATATCCGAATTATGTCATAGAGGAGAGTGAATAGGCTCTATTTATAGTTGTTTGTCCATGCAAAAGGGTATGTCTCTTGGGTGGGATGAATTGATCCTTAGAAGGATGACTTGGTCTTTATGGAGGTAAAATTCAAATTCAATTTTTTTCATTTTCCTACTCTTTAATGAGCCTTATAATATTTTTCTTTTGAATACAAAATAATCCTTTTTCTTGCAAGCATGAAGAACATGCTTCATATAATTTTCTTTTACAAATATAATTCATTTTTCAATATTACAAGTACAAATGAAAATATTATGAAGACCTACCATAGCTACAAAATTCAACAATTCACACACAACCATAGTTAGTTAATCATGTCAATACTCAAACATAACCACATAAGTAACTTTCCATTTAGGAACATATCAACATTATAGGGATCCACAAGTCCCTTTCAACCATGAGAACCATTCACAACCATCACATTACAATACACATGAATACATATCCTCATTAATAGTCCTGATAAACCCATTGTCATGCAATCACATTGATCATCATTCACATTGCACTATCATGCAAAAGATACACACAACTTATCTTATTAGTTGAATGATTGGCAACTAAGGGAGGGACTTCAACTCTCCACCCAATCATAGGCTAGCTACACTACAATATTTCTTGCAGTTGGCCACCCCCAAGTCGGATTCAGAGTCTAAGGAGATAATTGATCAAGAGTACTCCCACCAATGACCAGTCAACATATGGTAAGAGGCAGAGTCCATTTCTTAAGTGATTTCTCAACGGCCCCCAACTATAACACCACAGTGACTGTCTATTCAGTAGAACATCGACCACAAGGGTTCATCCAAGGCTCAATGAGTTTCAGCTCAGTTCTAGGAGAAGGAATATATATGTATAAAGGGAGGTTTATCAGTTGGATTAGCACTATAGAAGTAAAGATCCCACTTCCAAGAGATTTATTATCATACTGCGCAAGTACCTAAGTGGTTTATCAACCCCAAGTCTAACCACTCAAGGGTTTATCAGACCTTTCAACTAATTCCTGGGTGTCTCAGCTTGTCAAGTAGTTTATCAACCCCAACTAGTATCCCAGTGGTTTTTCAGCCCTAAGGCTAGCCACTATCCAGGCCTTTATTAGCTCTTTGAGTAAGCATTAGATTGGTTTATCACTTCGGCTAACACTTGGGTGTCACAAATCCATTGGAATTTCTCTAGCCAATCATTTCACAGGCGCACACGTAGGCCTTATCAAACATAGCGAATACCATTTCAAATCATAACACAGGCTCTATCATATTCTTTTTCCTGGTAGATTCATGTCCAGTACCAATTCACGCTCTTTGTTCTCCTATTTTGTGCACTCCCTCGTTCTTTTTGTTATTCGACTCACTCCCCATCTGTTCACTTTTTTGAATGCCTCCCATCACTCTCATATTTACACCTTGTCTCCCCTAGGCTTTTCCTTCTCGTACTTTTTACATGCATGTTGACCACACCCACAATTCCATGAGAACCGAGATTTCATGCTTGTCCTTTACTCAAGGAGCCCATTCCCTGAATTCAATGTTGCACCAACAGTGTCCAATAGAGAGATAGGTGGTAAAATAAATAAAGTTGCTTAGGTTTACAACCAACTCCTCCTCCTGAGTCCTCAGTCCTTTGAATTAGTGTCCACTTCCCTCAGCGAATCAATGTGTTACATTTCCACATTATTTACATGAATTACAATTCATAGCAATATTTACAAGAGGGATTAGCAAAAGGGGTTGTCTCAAATAGACATTTGAATTTAGAATATCTATGAGAAGACATGAGGAATGAGGAAAATATCAAGTTAAATAGAAGCTCTCTATCCTCAGTGACATCAAAAGAAAGATTTGAGAATGGGCATCAATGCATTTCTCAACATGCAACCATAATGAATTTAGTGGTTCAACAAAGACACGGATACACATCTTGAAAGTAGAATGCACTATGGTAAGGAACTTTGCACTCAACCTTAACAAGAACTCCCTATCTTTAACTTTAAACAATATCTATCAACTCTACACTTTTCATTGGTTGTTATATTTTTCAAAATTATTAAATTATTAAGTATTTTATTATGTAAGCTACCTACAAGAAAATACAAGATATAATAATTATAATCTTTAGCAAACCATCTTGTGTTATTTATGAGCAATACCTATTTTGTTATAAAATCTTTAGAGTAACTTTTTGTAAATCTACAATTAATCTATCGACATCATCTTTTTAATATAATGCTCTCTTATTTCAATTAATATGTGTGTGTGTGTTGGATTGAGAGGAGATTTCAATCTTGAATTTCATAGTTTATATAATGCTTCATAACATGAAAATAGCCAAGTGAGCTACATTTTGTTAAATAATATTAAAATCAAAATTCCATACTATTTTTAACTTTCAAATATTTTTCTCATGTAAAACAATTCTGAAAAATATATTATTTCATTTTCTCTTAATACAATAAAATCAAAAAATAAATTAAAATCTGATTTCAAATAATTAGGACTTTCTCAATTGTCACATACATTTGAATCTGCATTAATACCAAATTAATTTTTTTATTTTTTTAAAATAACTTTGTTTAACCATTTTATTGTTAAAATTTTATAAAAATATTACATTATACTTCCTCTAATTTAAACTTGTTAGTTTATCAAAGAAAATATATCTTCATCGTAAAACATATATATTCTTAACCATTACATCTAAAGAAAGCTATATCTACTCAAACTGTACCCGTATATAATCACCAATAATTTTAAAATCTTGTTTTCAATTTGTCAACACCATAAGTGCATTTTCCAACTCTTTAATTTTACTCTCTTATTTTTTGGTTTTAGCTAGTGGTTACTTTTTATTTTTAGGTATTGTTTACCAAGGTGGAGGAATTGTTACGATGGTTAAAAGTGGTTCACAGTAGAAATGTTTGAATCATGTTTTTGATAGTGGAAATAGATTCAGCACCATCAAAAATCTCTGGGACACCCAAAATCTTAAAGTTTGATAGATATAACCTGAATTTACAAAAATCCTAGCCAAAATTTATCGAAATTTTGCCAGAATTTCCATAATATTCAAGGCAAAAGACAATCTGGTTAGACTACAGGCTTTATTAGACTACGGTCTTTCTGTTTGTTTAATAAAATTAACAGTTGTCGTTCTCGATGACAAGATAAGGCGAGTATATGCAACCAGCAGAATTTTTGTTGGGTATTCTAATGTTATCAGAATTTATGACCGTATTTTGATGTTATTGAGCAGCCAAAAATTGAAAAAGACTCTTTTATGATTGTGGACAAATAATCTACAGGGTCCTGATCTCTAGTCAACAGAATAGAGTTTATTTTAACTCTATAATATTTTTTAATTTATCAGTTGATTTTATTTTTACTCTGTAATATTTTTTAATTAATCAGTTTATTTATACATAGTATTTATAATCAGAATTGTTTTTAGTGTAATTTTTTGGAAAGTTTTCCAGTGAGTGTTTTTGGACTAATTTCTTTGAAATCTGACAGGAATTTATTGAAATCACAAATTTGATGGGTAACCGGTGCACAATTGAAGTGCTCTAAAAAGTTTTTAGGGTATTGAATCCATATATACAATCAAAAACTAATTTAAAAAACACAAATCAAGATTTTATCTCAAATTTTTCCACCAAATTCCTATATAAAAAATCAAAAAAATCACAAAAAACAAATTCTTTACAATCTTAAAGAAGATAAGTATCTTTGCACTATTGTCTCAAAATCGATGGTTGCATCTATTTTGGATCAGCGATGTTGTATCTGGCCACAGTATCTCAAAATCGTGGTTGCATCTATTTTGCGCCAGTTTTTATATCATCTGGATCTTTTATATTGACTCAATATAATACAATGAAACTTTTTCTTCCTTAATATATATATATAGATTTAAGAGGTTGCACCACATACTGTGTACTTTATCTTCTTCACCCTTGTAAGCTGGTCCACCAACTTGTCAATCTCAAAAAAGTAATACCACGTCACTTGTAATAAGTGACGTCAGCCTGCACGCAAAAGGTTGGCTTCCTTGGCGTGAAGTAAGGAACGCATGCTATTAAGAGGCTTTGTACGGAAATGGCATTTTATGAGAGGCCCTCACAGCTGAAGTGGAGCCAAAGTTGAATGAACAGAAATAGCTGTACCTGTCAGTTGTCACTTCTAATTCTATCACCTGAAATCAAGCGGCATGTGTTTGCAGCACGCTGATGCCTTTTATAAAGGTGTTATGGATGTCAATACTAATTTAAAAATTTCATAAATTAGTTTGGAAAATAATAAAAATTTAAGTAAAGATTGTGTCAAAATTAATTAAAAAAATAAAAAATTTAGGTTACAATTTTCAAACTTCAGGATTTTGGGTGTAACACATATTTCATTAAATTTGGAAGTATTTTATTACAAGGCCTTCAAAAACAATCATTATTTTGTAAATCACCATATTAACTTGATTCAACATTAAAATAATTTGCAAATAATTTCAAACCAATTAGAGATCATGAATAGGTCAAACATGGGCTTGTTATGTACAATAGTATCAATACACAATAGGAGTGTGAAATCAAACTCTTAGAAGAAATTGATTTAAGCTAAATCATATTAGTATGTCAAACATCCAATAAAGATATTATAGTTATGGATAACATGCTAGATTCCTCAATGTTTAAATTTTATGTCTAGCAACTCTAACCCCCTTTCCCCCAACCTATGGGGGATTTGTTGATTGAATGATGGTGATGTGAGGATCTTATTGTAAATGACAAGGATAGGTGTCCCTTGCATTGTATTGAGACTAGTCTACTAAAACCTTAGTAAAATGTTCTTGTGCTCAATTTCCTACGGTCCCTTTGTGCCTTTATGAAGCACTAATGAGGCGGTCATCATTCATCTTCATAGCATGCAGGCATCCACTATAAAAGTTATACATTGTTGATCTAGGTATTTCAAGAAGGTTAGGTACCATTGATCTATCTCCACTCAAATCCAAGTACATCAAATGAGATTTCTTAAATGGGTATTCAAGTCATTCCATTATGATGGACAATGTCGCAAATTAAAGTAAACAAGAAACTTTAGTGGTGACTTCTTGTAAGTAGTGGAGGCAAGGGTTTTCAAATATTAGCACAGTTGATGGTAGTGTGGATATTGATCTCTCCTTGTAAACATTGTCAAAACCAATAATAGTCTCGATGTAAATTTAGTGTCAACCAATTGTATGGAAAATCATGTTTGACCATTACTTTCACTAAGAAGAGAAAATGATAAGCATTTTTAATGGGGGAGAAATAAATGTGAAACATAACTCATGTATTTTAGTTGAAATTTATATAAGTCCCCGTGTTCTTTAATTATTAAATACTTAATGTAAATACAAATAAATTATCATTAAGATATTGTTTTTGAAGATTAAATATGTATTAAAAGGCATTCATCTATGACACTTGATTTTTCATGTAGCCTGAATAAACCACTTAAAGCTGATTATCAATTAATCCTAAATAGTTTTGTATAAGATAAATCTTTACTTGCATTAATAGCTTTATTTCAAAAATAAATTACATTTATAAACTTATATGAATACATATAACTAAATGAAATTAAATAAATAACTTCTGAGTCTTGTTGGATTCTATGAGATTATTTTAAGTACAAATAGTTTATTTAATAATTGAAATTTACAAAATGTTAATATTGATGGGAAAAGCATGTCATATGGTGTAAAAAGTTTAAAGGCATCCATTTATGGCCCATCTCTTGAATGAGCTTAAATAGTCTACTTAATGCTCATGGTGAATTTATTAATCCATGTTTTATTAGAAAATTCATTTTCTTTACATGGTTTTTTATTCTAGAAATAGCAATTTCACATTTATATATTCATATTAAACCACATGATAGTTAAATAAAAATCAATTAATGTTTTCTTGACTTATTGACTTATATGACATGATTACATATAGGAATAATTGATTTAATAATGCATAGTCAGAAAAAGTTGTCAATTCAAAATAGAATAAACCAGTTAGAACTCATAAATAATTAATTTTCTAAAAAATATATTTTTTACTTACATTGAGATCTTTATTTCAAAAATAAATTCCATTTATACATACATACATTCTAAATATAATTTAATACATACTTGTCTTGTTGGTTTCTATGAGATTATTTCAATTACAAATAATTTATTTAAGAATTGAAATTTACCAAATGTTAATAAAGGTGGGAAAATCAAATGCCATATGTTGCATAAAGTTTAAGTACACTAATTTATGACCCGTACCTTGAAATAACTTTAGCAATCTACTTAACATTCATTACCAATTAATTATTCCATGTGTTGTTAGGAAAAACATTTCATATTACATGGAGTTTTATTTTTAAAAAAAAGTGCCACATTTACACACTTAGATTAAACTTCATGATATGAAAATAAAAGTCGATAAATGGATTTATATAGACCACTTAAAACTCATTATCAATTAATTATAATTTGTTTTGTAAAATATATATATTTACTTACATTAAGAGTTACATTTAAAAATTGCATCACATTTATGAACTTCTATCAATGCATATAGCCAAATAGAATTCTTCAAGTCCTATTGGATTCTATGAAATTATTTAAACCACAAATAAACCATTTAGGAATTGAAAATGACAAAATGCTAATATGGATTGGAAAATCAATGTCTTATGGTGCAAAAAGTTTAAATACAACCATTTTTTACCCATCTCTTTAATGAGTCTATATGGTCCACTTAACACATTGTTAATTAATTATTCCATGTTTTATTAAGAACATAATTTTGTTTTTCACAGAGTTTTGTTTCAAAACAATACAATATGAGATTAATACAATCTTAATAGATTATGTGATAGACAAATAAAAGTCAATAAATGGATTCCTTATTAAATTAAATGAGATGAGATGATTGCATATACAAATAGTTGATTCAAGAATATATGAAAAAATATATATATGGGTTAAAAATTGAATGCCCTACAATTTAACGAGTAGTATTCACTTATGAGTCATCACCCATTAGCCTAAATAGTCCACTTAATACTTATTATCAAGAAATTAAAAGACTTATTTTTCGAAAAAATGCATCATAGTATATGGCTATTATAAATCACATTTATACACTCATATTAATGGACATAACTAGGTACAAGTCAATAATATAATTATAGCTCAAGTGATATGATTTCAGCTTATTTAAAATATAAATTTACAAAAAAACGACTTTAAATAATGAAATTAGATGCCTTATGATTCAAAAAGTTCAATGACATAATTCATCCATGATAGTATGTAATCAAACCTTGATAATCCACTTATCAATCATTATCATCATATATATGTTTTTTTAAGGAATGCAAAATTATTTACAATATATTTTTATCTAAAAAATTACATATCACATTTATGCATTCGTATTAGTGCATTTTATATGTAAACAATGAATAACTAACTTTGTGCCTTGTTGATTTTCAATATGATATGATTGCAGTTACAACCATTAATTGATTTTAGCATATAAATTTATGAAAACTATCGATTGAGAAATCACATATCTTATGCTTCAAAAAGATCGAATCATTTACTTATGACACATTTATCATTAGCCTTAATAATGAATAATGCATTGTGAATAGTGAATAATGCACATAACATTTATCAAGTAAATTATTATAATTTCTTTAGTAAGAATAGCACCTTTGTTTGCAAGGAGTTCTATTTCAAAACTTATATTTCACATTTATATATGATTATTGATACATATAAGTAAACATAAGTCATTAAAAATAACATGCCTCGATGGTTCATGTAAGATAATTTGAATGGCAAACAATTCATTTAAGAACACACGCGCGCGTGCACACACATCTGAGAAAAAATCGATACAACAAAGTCATTGCAAAAACATTTATAAATAATAAAAAAATATACATATTAATATAATTGGCAATTCCCATATATTTCAAAAATTATAAAATCATACAAATTGATTCAACAAAAACTATGTCCAAAATGTATTGAAAAATTGGAATGTACTTTTCAACAAATTTATAAAAGAAATTATCTCCATGAATTACAATGAAGTACATGTTCTATTGAACATTCAAATGTACTCATGTTTTTGTTTGATACGATGAAGTGTCTTAAGAAAGGGGAATAAAACTTGCATAAGCCACGTATCTTACTCTTTTCCTATATATGATTTTATCAAGATGTGGTTTGATCGATATCTGATGAATTGAGAAGTATGATTTTCTATATCTATTAGCAATACATTTGATTCTTCATAATTATCTCCATATTGGGACCACACATCAATCAACTTTTTCTCATAAAATTGTCTTGCTCTCCCTACTTCCAATTTTGTTTGCAAATGACAATGAGACTTGCCCCATGCAAATTTAAAGTCCTTTATATCAATATTGGATTTTTCAAGTACTTTTCGGATGTACTTGTCAGTGACATTTAATGTCCATATTGCGACATCATAATTTCTTAAGCAATATTTTAATACTTCTGACTGAAAAGGCCTTAAAAAATAGGACCTATCACCAAACTGCCAATCTGGTTCTCTTTGAATATGAAAATTTTGTTCATCTTTGGTGTATGATTGGAAGAATACTCTTCCATTTCAAATATCAACAACATCTTTTGACTTGAAGTAATTCCCATCTGCATCTGCACTGCAACCACATGTATGATATTAATATATCTCCACTTCAACACTTCATTGCTTAAGGACATAAAAACCTATCATTTTAAAAATGATGTCAACATTTATTATGAACTATTTCCATTTGTATGCAAACGTAATTTTACAATGAGTTCAAAGTATCACAAAATACAAATACAATTGCCCCATTAAAATGAACAAACAAATAATATGTTTACTTTATACATAGAGCCTAATACCTTTATTTAATTTGTATGGAATAAAAGTCTTATAAGTATGCATTGACCCACCATTTAAATCATTGATTTTAAGACTTGTAACGATTTATTTAATTGCAATTGAAAAATATAATTACAAAGGTCTAGTACAAGTAAACAAACTAATTATATATTAATTTTCACATACAATATAATACAATTTTTAAATTTCAAACCTAATTAATTAGATGTTAATTTATAGAGTTTCTACCTTAGTTCTTTTTTGTGCTTCTTTTAGTACAAATTGTATGTTTATGTTTGGTGTTACATACAACTTAATATAATTTTTCAACTTATATGGAATAAAAAGGGTTATAAGAATGCAATGGGTCATCCTTCACATTACTAATTTCTAAGAGGTATAACGATAACTTAAACCACATTTAAGGCAAATAATTGTAATGATCTAATTAAAACAAATAGACCAGTTATCTATTAATTTTACATACAATGTGATCCATTGTAATATGTATATATATATATATATATATATATATATATATATAAATGACCATTCATCTCACCAAAAATCAAAATCAAAATCAAAATATTTTATTTTTAGTAATGAAAAACCAAATCAACAATTCTTTTATTAGTGTTGTGAAATAAAAGTAATAACTCATGATGTCATACATATAATAGCATGAAATAAACATTTGTAAACTTAAGGTACTTCTAAATGTTATTGAACATCCTTCAAAATAGCTCGCACATCCGTAGCCTTGTTGAGTTTTTGCAAAATTTCCATAACTCATTGATCAACCAATTATCCCCTTGATTTGCTGCAATGAATGGAGGGGCAAGAATCACATTTTATTTTGGATTCTATTTCACTCTCTCAATTAAACAAACAACTATAATAGTATTGGTTGCATCATATTGGGTATGCATTTCCCACACCTTTTTCAATGATTTAGTGTGTATAACTTTCGTTGGATTGTCAATGACCTTATGTCCCTTTTGTGGCTTACAGTCTGAAGCAGTCCACTTAAACACAAGTTTATCTTGTAATGTTTTTGAAACCAACTTTTTTAGAAATCTTGTTGTGCTTTGTTTCAAAGTTGTCATCCAAATTGCAATGTCAAGAGATTCATTTTTGAAACACATTTCAAAAAATGATTTTGCATGTGGATGAATCCAAAATAATTTTTCTCTATTGTGTAATCAGCATCAGCTCCCATTTTCTCAATATGCCCTTTGTTTGTTGCTTCATCATTGATGCTATGATAAAAAATTTCCTTTAGTTCAAAAATAGCTAGTTTCTTTTCAATTATTTTGGCTGCAACACAATGGAAAATAATATAGTCAAACCATTTTATTCATGTTACAAAAATTACTAAAAAAATTGTTGAAATGATACACTTACCTTGAGTGGTTTTTGCACTATTTATAGATGAAACAATAATTTCTTTTATCATCTTGATAGGACTTGGAGTAAACATATTAAACCTTCAATCAAATACCAATTGTACTTCTTATTAAACCTTCAATCAAATATCAATACCAAGAAAAACATTAGTAATGCAACCTTTAAAAAGAAACACACACACACACACACCTTTGACATTACTTTGATTGTTAATTTTATCCTTTTTATTTGTTCCTATAAAAAAATATATATACAAAGTTATGGTAGTTACAAGCATTTGAGTTTGAAGAATAATAAGATAAACAAGAAGACAAGTTATAAGAATCTGATATGACATTATCTTCACATTTGTAGCGTTGCACCTCATCATCATCTTAGTTACCTTTATTTGTTTCCAAACTAAACATATAAAATATTTTGAATTGTGAAAATGAATAGAATCATTAAATAACAAGGAAAACAAGTGGACAAATTATAAGTACCTGATGTTATATTTTGTTCTTGATTAAAGTTTTGTTTAACTTTCATTTGATCAATGTCATGGTTCTCTTTGCTTGTCATTATAATAAACATTAAAAAAATGTTATAAATTGTGACATCGAACAAAATTCATTAAACAACTATACAAAAAAAGAATCATCAATAATCGTCCATAATAATATTTTGGTCTTGATTGTAGTTTTGTGAGACAATACCTTGGTCATTATATGCATTCTCTTTATTTCCAACTATAATCAACATATGAAATGATATGAATCACAATAATTTAGAATAATAATAAAATAAAAAAAGATAGAGTTACAATGATTAATACCCATTTCTATCTCCATCGTTCCATGGTTATTGTCTTGATTAATTTCATTCATCTCATAATTCCCTATAATAGTCATCCAAAAATGTTATGAATATGGAAATTAAATAAATTGAAAAATTATCAAGAGAAAAAACCAAACAAATTATGTACCTAGTATGATAACTTCTTCCTCTCCTCCTCCTATTTCCATCTCCATACTTTTTTCAACAACATAAGCACTATGTTGATTAATTTTTTTCTTCCCACTTTCATCCTTCTCTATTTTAGAATCTCCGTCATTAGTCATTTTAGTAAACACTTTGACAATTAAGAAATATGAAA
Source organism: Pinus tabuliformis (assembly GCA_031772625.1). NCBI lineage: Eukaryota > Viridiplantae > Streptophyta > Pinopsida > Pinales > Pinaceae > Pinus > Pinus tabuliformis. Next base: position 331,417,557 of record CM062812.1, read on the forward strand.
AAAATAGTATCCAAAGTATTATAAGAAAAAAAAATGAATTGTAGTACCCGAATTTTCCAAGAAGTTAATGGATACCGGATTTGATAGTTGAAAAGATTTGTAATTATTTAACATGATTGTCCTTTGTGACCCTTTTTGCACAACACATGAAATTATTCTTCCATATGTACAACAAGCCTTGATTAAATTTTTCTCCGCATAAAGAGAAATAACCACTTTTGCATCACTACATTGTTGGTGTTTTTCCACTAAATCCATCCAGAAATCATAATCTCTCTCATTTTCATCAAATGTGTGAGAGTATTTTATAGCCTCCAAAATTTTTAATTCTGAAGTATAGAAATGTATAATAAGAACTATATCATAACTATAATTGTTTTGGGACTTATATTCATAAATGCCACTAATCATTTTATAGTTGAACTTGGAGTTCTTTATGGAAATTTCCAAAGACTGACGTACATCATTACAAAACCAAAGTTTTACTAAGAGAACTGTAGTAAAGTCATTCAACTCCTTTTTTTCGATAAGAAATCGAAAAAATTCAATGTAATATCCCTTGTGGAATTGTTCTTTTTTCAAAGCAAGTGTATCCAAAACAACAAGGTCAGTATGTAAAATTGGTTGCAACTGACATGGAAAAGAGTGCAAAAGTGTTGACAAAAGATGAGGGCCCCCAAAATGACAACCAAATTCAAAATTGTTATCAACCTGTTGAACACTTGTTGATCCATTTATCATTCTGTCAAGGACTCCACATGCTTGCTGAGAAAGGGACTCTATCTTTGTATTATGTGTTCCTTTGACATAAGTAGACCCCTCCACCGTGTTGCAAAAATTGGTAAATATGATATCATTAATTTCATAATGCTCAAGAATGTCGAATGTGGTAAGAGTCATCTCATTCAAGTTTTGATCATGACTTTGACAATATGTAACCATTGCATCCAATATTGTTCTGTTGGTTTTCAATTTAGAACAATAATATTTTAATTTTATGGCATTTGATGATGATTAATTGGAATAAAAAACCAAATGGTTCCATCCAATAGCTTATATGCTACTGAAGCAATTTCTTCCATGGTTAATCCCTGAAGGGGCCGAAGAGTAGCTGATGTCAAACTATGTAGACTATTTCTCTTGTAGTTCTCAAAATCAGGTTGGCTTGGAGAACACTTTAATGTGCCTAGTTGGTAACAATTAAAAACAGTGTCCCATTTATCCCAAATAGGTTCATCAAGATATAAGAGAATTTTTTTATCAGAAAAAATTGTAATTGGTCAGTCAAAGAATAAGCACAACATTTCATCATCAACCTGATAAAATAATAAATATAAACTAATAAGAATTCAACGTAAAAATGAAACTAAATAATGTGTTATAATCTAATGAGAAATCATTATAAATATAAAAAAATATGACTTATTTTATCAGCTTTAGTCATTTATCTACAATAAAAATAGATACAATAATAAAATGTTAAATGTAAAAATAATCAAAATTACATACCTTGTCTTCAGCCATCTTAGAACATCCAATCCTCCTTTTCTTTAATTTGTCATTGGCAATTAAGAAATGTCTTGCCGAGCGCACACAATCAATAAATGGAGTTTTGAAGAATACCTTATTTGCATAATTTAATTGACAACAAATGCGGATCACCTCAATGGGTTCAACTGATGGATGCAACAATCGAGCATTACATTTTTTATATATATTTTTTTGCTTCTCTCGATACATTATATTTAGGATTTGTTAAAATTTCTTTCGCTGCTTGAATGGTATGTTGACCATCAACTATCGAAAAATTGATATTCTTAGAATTTAGATCTGTCTCATTTATAATTTTGATAGAGTTGACCAATGGATCAGGCTCATTGATGTCAAATGGAATCAGAAGAGCATCGGGTAATGAGGTTTGAAATTTTTCTAGGGATGATTTCACTAATACTTGAACATTTAAATCATCTCGTGATCTTAATTTGAACACTTTGGGGGCTTCTTTACATCTTTCAACAGCCACTTTTCTATTAAAGGAGTTTGAAAATAGATAACAATGCTTGAAGGCTTCATGAATCTCATCACATTGATTTGCAAGGTTAGTTGTCTCAAATTCAACTTTCCTAGTTTTTTGAATTTCTATAGTGAGCTTGAAATCACTTTTTGTTATGTTCTCCTCCAAATCAGATAAATATACTCTTTTCAAAGCAAGTAATTGAGAATCAATTTTATCATCTCGTATTTTATTAAGAAATTTACCTTTTTGTTGTAAATGAAGAAGTACAAATGATGTTTTTTTACTTCTTACATAGCGATATCTCAGAATGGTGGCGATGCGTTTTAAAAGATCTGCACAACTATTTAGTCCAGATTTAGAGAAGCTCTCAAAGTTATCCAACTTGAACATTGAATTCTTTATCGTATTTGTTGAATCAGTACTTGAAGCTTCAATCAGATCTGGTCTAAAATTTGTATACTGCACTTGACATGAAATTAATATTACCTCATTTTCTTTAATCATTTCCTCTTGAAAGTCGATGTCATTTTCATTGTAAGCATAACAATTAATTATTATTCCTAATATCTCTGGTTCGTTTCCATCTATTGATCCAAATAGATACATATCAGGAAACATATTCATGGGAGCTTCTATTTGGATGTACCAATCTTGCACAAACTCATATTTATTATATGTATTGTATTTTTTAATCATTTCAAAAGTAGAAGTAGAAGGTGTTATTGATACTGCCTTTTGAGTTGAATAACTTTTCTTTTTCTTAAGTGATGGTTGTAACATTTCATTTGCTTTTGGACCAACCAATTCTGCAAATAACAACAAAAAAATATTTGCATTAATCAAAATGAAAATATAATTTCAAATATTGTCACATAATGTTCTTATAAATACTGAAAAACCACCTAATCTAACCATTTCTAAGAGAGTGTACATAAAATATAAAACCACCATACGAGTTGGAGGCAATGTTTGTATATCACTTTTTTTTTTGTTTCTTCTTCACTACTTTACTTCGAATTTCAGGCACACCAAATTCCGTAGTTTCTAGAAAAAAAATTATGGAATACATGAAATACCAAATATTATTAAACAACCTTATAATACACGATTTCTATTTACATGCACAATAATAAATGAGTACATATGCTATGCAAGTTTTACTATATGACACCAAAAGTTATCACGTGGGTAAAATTGCTAAGAAAAGAAACCACCGAATCCAACCATTTCTAAAAGAGTACATAAAATATAAAACCCCCATACCAGTTGAAGGGGGCATCATTTGTATATCACTTGTTTTTCTTTTTCTCTTTGCTACTTTACTTCGAATTTCACGCCCAACAATTTCCATGGTTTCTAGAAAGAAAAATATTATGGAAGACATGAAATAACAAATAGTATTAAACAACCTTATAATACACGATTTCCATTTACACGCACAATAATAAATGAGTACATATGTTATGCAAGTTTAGTATATGACACCAAAAGTTATCACATAGTTAAAATTTCTTGGAAAAAAAAAATACCCATGTTAGCATGGGTTGTCCTCATTAAAACCCCACTCCTAATGCTATTTCCATAGGTTTTATTAATCAACAACGAGTTATTAACAAAATGTCTAACGATTTTAACAAAGTATAAACTAAAATTGTCATACCATTTAAAGAATTTGGTGTCGTGTTTCTTGAACTTCATTTTTCCTTGGATGCTTCCTTTGAATTCTCACTAGCTTCATAGTCCATGGTATCTGAAAATAAAGTAAAAAATTGTTATCACAGTTTCGAATTATTGAAGAAAATATGAATTTATAAATACTATAACTACTCGCATCATTATATGTGTAACAAAATGAACAAGAACAATAACAAGTGTAGAACTCACAATAATAGCTAATCAAAGTTAGAAAAAGGGCACCCCCAAATAATTTATTATGTTCTTTTAATCATGAATATAGGAAAGCAAACATCTACTAGGTTTCCTTCTAGCATGAGCATAAGAACATTTCCAAAAGACATTACATTGTGAATAAATAAAAACAATTGTAGAGACTACAACAACATCATATATACACAAAATTTATCTCTTATAGTCATGTATATTCTTAGTTTGCTTTAGAAAAAATAAAAGCAAAACACAATGAAAGAACATTAACTATGGCGATCATTAGATTTTCTTCTAGATCTTCGTCTAGCACAAAGACAAACACATAGCAACTTTGCAAGGTGAAAGAAATATAAATGTGATATAATTACTTCTAACACGAACAAAAGCATATTGCCAACAAGAATCTTGCAAAGAAAAAGAAATATTTGCATCCTAGATTTATTTCTATTACAAACGCATGGATATTGTTAAAAAAAACATTGTAAGGTGAAAGAAATCTAGCACGTGCTAGAATTATTTTTAGTACGAACACATTCATATTTCCAAGAAAAACATTGCAAAACAAAATAAATATAGCACAAGCTAGATTTCCTTCTACCACAAACACAAACACATTGTCATTAAAAATATTGCAAGGCAAAGAAAATGTAACCCATGCTAGACTATATTCTATCGCATACAAGAAGATTGCCAACAACAACATTGTATTGTAAAGCAAATCTAGTGGATGCTAAATTTCCTTCTAGCAAAAACATAAACACAATGTCAATAAAAACATTGCAATAATAATATTTCCTGGGACATTTGACCTTGCCTTTTAGAGACGATGAGGTTTTAGTCCATGCCTACATAGACTGTTGTTACAATATAAAAAATGTTAAACCCTGGAATGATTAGAAGGCCCTTCATATGGAATATGTGGTCTAAGAATGGGATAGTGTACAAAGATTTCCTCCTATAAAAAACACAAGAACGTTGCAAATAACAACATTACAAGGTGAAAGAAATATAATGCATACTATATTTCCTTCTAATGGAAACATAATCACATAACAACATTGTAGGGTGAGAAAATTTAGTCTGTGTTACATTTACTTATAACACAAACATATAAATATTTCCAATGACAACATTACACGACAAAAAAAATCTAGCATAAGCTAGATTTCCTTTTAGCCTAAACAGAAACATGTTAGCATTCACAACATTGCAATGTAAAATAAAATCTAACATGTGTTAGATTTCCTTTTAGCGCAAACTTGAGCACATAGAAACATTGTAGAGTGAGAAATCTATCAAGTGCTAGATTTATGTCTACCACAAATACAAGCATGTTGCCAACAACAACATTGTAGAGTATAAGAATTCTAGATTGTGTTAAATTTTCTTCCAACACAAACACAAGCACATTTTAATTTGAAAGAAATTTAACACATGTTATATTTCCTTTGAGCACAAACACAAGAACATAACAACATTGTAGGACTAAATAAGTTTAATGTGTGCTAGATTAACAACATTGCAATTTAAAATAAAATCTAACATGTGTTAGATTTCCTTTTAGCGCAAACTCGAGCACATAGAAACATTTTTAGAGTGAGAAATCTAACAAGTGCTAGATTTATGTCTACCACAAATACAAGCACGTTGCCAACAACAACATTGTAGAGTATAAGAAATCTAGCTTGTGTTAAATTTTCTTCCAACACAAACACAAGCACATTTAAATTTGAAAGAAATCTAACACATGCTATATTTCCTTCTAACACAAACACAAGAACATAACAACATTTTAGGACTAAATACGTCTAATGTGTGCCAGATTAACAACATTGCAATGTAAAAGAAAATCTAACATGTGTTAGATTTACTTTTAGTGCAAACTCAAGCACATAGAAACATTGTAGAGTGAGAAATCTAGCAAGTGCTAGATTTATGTCTACCACAAATACAAGCATGTTGCCAACAACAACATTGTAGAGTATAAGAAATCTGGCTTGTGTTAAATTTTCTTCCAACACAAACACAAGCAAAATTAAATTTGAAATAAATATAACACATGTTATATTTCCTTCTAGCACAAACACAAGAACATAACAACATTTTAGGACTAAATAAGTCTAATGTGTGCTAGATTAACAACATTGCAATGTAAAAGAAAATCTAACATGTGTTATATTTCCTTTTAGCGTAAACTCAAGCACATAGAAACATTCAAGAGTGAGAAATATAGCAACTGCTAGATTTATGTCTACCACCAATACAAGCACATTGCCAACAACAACATTGTACAGTATAAGAATTCTAGATTGTGTTAAATTTCTTCCAACACAAACACAAGCACATTTTAATTTGAAAGAAATCTAACACATGCTATATTTCCTTCTAGCACAGACACAGCAACATAACAACATTGTAGGACTAAATAAGTCTAATGTGTGCTAGATTAACAACACTGCAATGTAAAAGAAAATCTAACATGTGTTAGATTTCCTTTTAGCTCAAAGTCAAGCACATAGAAACATTGTAGATTGAGAATTCTAGCAAGTGCTAGATTTATGTCTACCACAAATACAACACGTTGCCAACAACATTGTAGAGTATAAGAAATCTAACTTGTGTTAAATTTTCTTCCAACACAAAAACAAGCACATTTAAATTTGAAAGAAATCTAACACATGCTATATTTCCTTCTAGCACAAACACAAGAACATAACAACATTTTAGGACTAAATAAGTCTAATGTGTGCTAGTTTAACAACATTGCAATGTAAAAGAAAATCTAACATGTGTTAGATTTCCTTTTAGCGCAAAGTCAAGCACATAGAAACATTGTAGATTGAGAAATCTAGCAAGTGCTAGATTTTTGTCTACCACAAATACAAGCACGTTGCCAACAACAACATTGTAGAGTATAAGAAATCTAGCTTGTGTTAAATTTTCTTCCAACACAAACCCAAGCAAATTTAAATTTGAAAGAAATTTAACACATGTTATATTTCCTTCTAGCACAAACACAAGAACATAACAACATTTTAGGACTAAATAAGTCTAATGTGTGCTATATTAACAACATTGCAATGTAAAAGAAAATCTAACATGTGTTAGATTTCCTTTTAGCGCAAACTCGATCACATAGAAACATTGTAGAGTGAGAAATCTAGCAAGTGCTAGATTTATGTCTACCACAAATACAAGCACGTTGCCAACAACAACATTGTAGAGTATAAGAAATCTAGCTTGTGTTAAATTTTCTTCCAACCCAAACACAAGCACATTTAAATTTGAAATAAATCTAACACATGCTATATTTTCTTCGAGCACAAACACAAGAACATAACAACATTGTAGGACTAAATAGGTCTAATGTGTGCTAGATTAACAACATTACAATGTAAAATAAAATCTAACATGTGTTAGATTTCTTTTTAGCGCAAACTCGAGCACATAGAAACATTGTAGAGTGAGAAATCTAGCAAGTACTAGATTTATGTCTACCACAAATACACGCACGTTGCCAACAACATTGTAGAGTATAAGAAATCTAGCTTGTGTTAAATTTTCTTCCAACACAAACACAAGCATATTTAAATTTGAAAGAAATCTAACACATGCTATATTTCCTTCTAGCACAAACACAAGAACATAACAACATTTTAGGACTAAATAAGTCTAATGTGTGCTAGATTAACAACATTTGAATGTAAAAGAAAATCTAACATGTGTTAGATTTCCTTTTAGCACAAACTCAAGCACATAAAAACATTGTAGAGTGAGAAACCTAACAAGTTGTGATGGATTTCTCACACAAAACAATCTCATACTCACCTCCATATCCCTCCACATGCTCCTTCCCATCTAGGAGATGCATATACATGTTTATAAACCACATCAAGTAAATTGTCTCTCTCACTCATGTGAAATCCTGGGTCTTTGTAAGATTTCCCAAACCATGCAAATAGAACAAACTCTAACATTATCATCAAGAAAAAAATTCCCTCTCTATGCTGGCTAAATCTAGAGTTGAGATGGATCTAAAGGAAAAGCTTGCACCTTGAGAAATTTGATCCCTTTGTAAGCTATCTAAATCTAGAGTTAAGATGAATCTAAAATGGTTTAATTATTAATAATTATAATTCTTATTTTATTTTATTTTATATTTATGTAATTTGACTAAATTAACAAGTTTAAATAACATTACATAACCTTAGAACATCTCATTCACTTTGGGCTAAAGTCTCCCATGTAATCATTCATGTTGGACTAAAGCCTCTCCATGCAATTATTTAAATTTGTAGATATTTATTTTTATCTTAATCAATAATATTTAATATAAAGTAGAAATCATAAACTTGGAAAAGCCCATAAATATTATAAATATCAAGTGAATTACAATGAAATTTGAACCATTTAAAATCATAATTTTATATTTTTATTTTGGAAAAATTTCAAACCATAAAATTGATAATAATAAAAAATTTATTAAATATATGGTTATTTTATTTTATTTTATAAATATCATATACAATAATACATGAAATCTGTGATATATTTCAAAAATTGTAATTTATAATTTTAAAATCACTAATAAAAAATATTAACATACCAAATTCTTTGTTATTATTAAAATTTGTAGATATTTATTTTCATTTTAATGGATAATATTTAATATATGATGGAAAGTATAAATTTGGAAAGGGCTACCCATATTATAAATATTAAGTGCATTATAATGTAATTTGAACCATTTAAATTTATGATTTTATATTTTTAATTTAAAAATAAAATAAAATTAAAACATATAATTAATTAAATTTATGATTTTACATTTCTAATTAAAAAAAAAAAAATTCAAAACATAGAATTGAAAACATATTGAAAAGAGGGTCCTCTACATGGAGTTGGTAGAAATGTTCACTGCAAATGAGATAAGGTGTCCTTGAAATCACATTATACACTTGTCTGATTCATCACTGCAATGAGCCAAGGTATACAAATTTTAGGGATACCCAAAGAGCAGCCAATAGCTAAAATTCTTTATGCCAACACGATGGAACTAGAGGGAAAGGATTCAATGGAGATCAAGACCTTGCGTTGTGTTTTGCTAAGTGGAAGAGGTCCCTATAAATTAAAATTTTCCTAGAGATAGGGACAAGCAACTAATAACAAGCGGAAGCACTAACAATGTATCAAGGAGTTAGGTTCCTCAAGGACATTGTGCAAAGGGATGTAGTTATTGTTGAGGACTCCAACATAATCACAAAATTTACTTCAAGGGAAATACCATTGTACTATGAGGAGCATACAAGAGTATGCTTACATATTACTACTATATTCAATGCTAACCCTAAAATTCATGAATGGTATATGTTGAACTAGTCTTATGATTTATTATCTATGTTGTTTATAATCAAGGTAATAATGAGAACCAACACCTTGCACAAAAAAGAACAATTATCATGAAGTATATGGAAAGTGAACCAAATGGTAGCATACCCTCCTAGTGGAATTATGTCTTTCATAGTTGAATATTACCTTGTAATTGAGTCACAAGTGTAATCACTCAATCAAATGTTGTAAACATACCAATGTCATTTTGGAACTAGATTGGTAAGCCTAATAATAAATGTTATGTTAATTTATAAATAAGATTAAATACTTGTTGAGTAGCAATGACATGGTACACTAATTAGAACCAATCTAGATCCATCTTAATTCTGAATTTATTAAATGCTAAGGGATCAAATTTTTTGGCATGCAAACATTTCTTCAGGTTTTGCACTAAAAAAGAGGTTTTCACTTCAAAAGATTTGACCTCTCTCAATAATTGATAAATGATTTAGGCTAATATGTTAAATGATTTAAATAGCTGAAATTCACATTGTATTAATATAAAAAGTTATTAAATCATTTATAATTCAACTTTATATTTCTTTTAATTTAAAATATATTGATAAATTCTACTTGTTAAATAATTTATAATTAAATATATCATTTATATTAAATTTTAAATCTAATTTTTTTAGATTTAATGATAATTTTGTCTAACTTATATTAATTTCATTATTTTTATTAAATATTAAAATTTAATTATTTTTTAAAAAGTTTACTAAAATCACTATTGAAATTTCAAAACTTTAAAGATATTAACATTTATACACAATTCAATTAAAAAACTCAAACTTATATGACTTAGAAGGCTCTCTTATATATAATTTATTTAGTTAAAAAGCATTTAATTTAAACAATTTGTAAAATTGTCTATCACTAATACCAATCTAGATCCATTTTAACTCTTTATCTACTCAAAAGGAATTAAATCACCATGGACAATACCATGGGTTCTCATAAACTCAGAGCTCAAAAACTGACTTGACCAAGTCAAATTTACCATAACTACCCAATAAAAATTAATTAAAAAAATAATAACTTTTTATTTTAATATAGGGTTATTTTTATTTTTATTTCAAATTGACCTTAACTACCCAACAAAAATTGATAAAATAAATAATAACTTAGAATTTTTATTTTAATAATGTTATTTTTATTTTATTTTAAGTAACCAAAATTATAATATAATATATCAAACATTTCACCCAAAAATAATGAAAAAAATGTAATTAAATTAATTACATTTTACACCATTAATATTATTAAACATTTACCTAATTACATTGTACACCATTGAACATTTGAAAAAAACTAAGGAGAAAGAAGAGTATCAACATGAACATTAAGGACCAGAGCCAACTCTAAATAAAGCCACTCCAGATTTAGTGACATATGTGCAGGTGTGTCGTAGCTTTTATTACTCTGCCATATAGTGCATACATCTCGCTCAATGTTGGGAATTGATATGTAATTTGCAACCACCTTGTCTCTTTCATGATAAGCTCCGGGGCAGATATTGTCACAATAGTACAGTTTCCGACACAGGAAAATATTAAAAGACTCGTTGTAGTAAACAAATGGAAAAAAAATCTAAGTTATTTTACACTGGTTATTTTTATTTTAATTAGATTTCGAAACTATTTTAAAATTTGACGGACAAAATATTAAATAATTGACATCATTTTTATCAATCAAATTTAAAAATATTCTATATGCAAAAAAATGTACAATCACATTAAATTCAACCACTGTAAATACTTTGCAAGAGAAGTTTCGTTATTTGTTTAAACACTTATATTGGACTTTGACGGAAGAAATGAGAACATAAGGAGTCACGATAGGTTCTATGGTGGATGTGCAATACCCATCAAAGTTGGCATCCTTTTCATTGTGCAATTTGTTTATCAAAAATCGAAGTAAGATGTTGTAGAGCTTGATATCCATTGTTTAGGCATTGAACCATAGAGCTCTCTATTTGATTTCTATTGTTGATGTTTTTAATAAACAGTTAGTTAATACAACATCAACTGCTAGAACAAAGATAAGGAGTGGTGAGATTTTTTTATCAAATGAGTGAAAAAAGTACCTGGCCTCTTTCTTATTATTATACCTGCCCACTGCTAGGTATATAGCGATCGATAAATCGCTGAAAGCCTATTATTTTCTTTCGACTTTTTCCAAATGGCTTGATTTAAGCCAATGTTTTCTAGAAATTTTTATTTAAAATTATTTTCATTTTATTTTTAATTTTTTTTTATTGGACAAGCAACTTAGGAGTCTTATTGCAGTTTATTACAAGCTTTTCACTTTTAGATTGGGTTAAAGAGTCAAGTTTAGATATAATATATAGAATATGATGGAAACATTTAATTTCAAAAAACTAATCCTAAGTCTCACGTAGCATTAATCTAATAACATTTTTTGTTTGGAATTTTTTAGCCTAATTACATAGCTTAATATTACATAGCCATCTGGCTCTTTTCGTGTTAATTACATACTATTGCATTGCTTAATATTACATAGCCATCTGGTTCTTTCGTGTCAGTGAGCACTAACTTTCTCTGTCCAGCAAATTTCTTGTTTTAAGTCCTCTGCACCCAAACCTGGTCATGCACATTCTCTGTCCTGCAGACTTCTGGTTTTAAGTCCTCTACAAGGATACACATTCTCAATGAATTGCTATGTTTCGAGCACCCTAATTTGTCCCTGCTTCATACGCCTGTGGCCTGCATAATAACTCGCCAAACACTAATTAATTAAGGCATAATTTTTCAAGTACTAGATCTTCAGGTACTAGATGACGATTATTACTGTTTCGTTCGTTCAGTTCCTCAGCGCTTCAGGCCTCGCACTATTCTTATTACAACAGCATATCAATGCTCTCTTCCTCTTCATACATGTTGGGTACATATAACAGGCTGCCCCATATACAATTTGATGGCATAGCTCTGTGGTTTCCTGACATTACCTCTTCGACAACGCTTCAGGCCTCGCACTATTCTTATTACAATAGCATATCAATGCTCTCTTCCTCTTCATACATGTTGGGTACATATAACAGGCTGCCCCATATACAATTTGATGGCATAGCTCTGTGGTTTCCTGACATTACCTCTTCGACAACGGGGGTTCAGAATCTCAGCTTCCTTCATTATCAAGAAGCAGACAGTTTAGTAGGCTAAAGATTCAATCAGGATTGTCTTACAGTTCTCGGTGATAGATTCTTACTTATGAAAAGTAGTTTCATGTTCTAACTCTAACCAGGGCACTATGCTTTGCTAATCATAGCACTATGCTTTTATACACCTATAGGGTGTTATAATATATTCTTTAGGTTCTTTGGACTTCTTTGGAGAGAAAACCCCGTCTAAAGTTCTTTAGTGCAGTGTGTTACTATCCCCGGTCTACTCTCAACATACGGATGGAAACTTCCCTTCTGTAGATTTGCAACTTGAGGTCACATTGTTCTCCATTGTTCTTTATGGGTTTGAGGTGTGAGGGCCTTGCCTTTGAGACAAACTGCGCCAAGATATAGAGTGTAGAGACCCATATGCTTCCGCATGATCAAGAGAAATAAAACAATTCCACATGCCATTGTTCAGGTAGAGTTTGTGACCCATTCACTCTGGCTTGAGACCATTTTTAGATTGGTCTAGCTGTCGCATCATATTTGCTATATCTTTGACACAATATTTAGTAGGGAGTGTTATCCATACTTCGCTTTTTATGCCTATTAGGCCATAGCCTCGAATAGAGACCCATTGATTGGCTTCATCGTTGAAAGCAGACTCGAATAGACCCATTGATTGGCTTCATCATTGATGCTTTCAGAGGTTTCAGACCATCGTCAGTCAATTGGCATCTTGGTGGATAGCTTCCACATATACAGGTAGGATGTGTAGGCCTGACTTGACCTACCAAGTAGGTTAAAGGCCAAAATGGCCTTTTTTGTAGAGATTTTTCCCTCATATGGTATGAGGTATTCAACCTAGATTCTCGATGGATCTGTCAGTCACAGTGTATGGTCTTCCATTTGAGCTACAAGGTCTGGGTCTTTGTTCCGTTGGTAGTTCAAGGGCTGCCCTCCAAAGTTCGCCATGCCAAAAGGAAGCAGTCAGATAGTTTATGCCCCTTTTATCATCGTTTAAAATCCTTGAAGCATCTTTTAAGGGATTGTAGATTTTATAGATCATGCTGGAGGTTGGTGCAGGACTGGCATTTTGTTCTGCTTCATGGGCAGCTTGATTCGTGCACACAGCTTCATTGGTATGGTCAACCTACAACATTTCTTTGAGGAGAGACATTGAACATTGCTATCATCCCATTGTATAGAAGTTACGCTGGCATCACCCCTGATCAAGGCTCACTGTAAAAAGAGCTGTCTACATCAACAATCAATGGATGTGTCACAACTACTAGTGCTAGTTACACATAATTGGTGGTCTTCCCCGCAAGTCTTAGCAGGTTGCCAATCTAGAGGCCACATTACCCCACAACACGACGTACTTTGCACTGATCATAGAGCAGCTACCAACTACCAAATGATCATGATCCATATCCATAATAGGCAGACCAGGAAGGAACTCTATGGTCATAACTCAATCTCAAGTTTTAACATACAAAGTGAAGTGGGTATGGTTTAAAGGCAAATGCAACACGTTGATGTATTGGCAAGAACCCATAACTAATCTAAATCCCTCACACAATCACAATGTGATTATCCGAGAGCCCCAGCTCCATTACCAATGTTGACTAACTGAACCGTCTCTAGAATCTAACTTACGAGCCTTATAATTACAAAAGGATTAAATTCCCGCTAGTATGAAGGAACAGTGGCATATGCATCCATTGTTGTTTCCTTCCTAGTTCAAATTTGAAAAACATAAAATTAAAATGACTACAATGCAATACCTGTTGTTGTTTCGCAACCTGCTCTATCAACTTGTTTGCCTGCTTTCTCAGAGCATCCATTGTTTTCCTGTTATCAATCATAAAGAGCCCACATTTCAAAAATCTCTATACAAATCCACATCCATATCCAAGAGCAAACAATCCTTAAAAAATTGGGAATTTGAGGAACAGTGTGCCTCTCAATAATTCAAAAATATTGTGGATTCAGATATTCACAGATCCACTGTCAAACATGATCAGGTGGGTAAACACAACTAAATGTTGGTTTCAAATCAAGACCTTAATATTAGTCAAACCTTCTGGCTGAGATCCCCCAAGAGCCAATAATGCAATGCAAGTTGCGAAGGGGCTCCGTCAATCATTTAAAATGATTAAATGGATAACTGACATTTATGTTTCGATCACAGCAAATCAATCGCAACAAAAGCCTAAAGGCAATTCACAATCTGCAAGGACATCAAATCCGCTCAGTTCTCTCGGAGCCAAGCGAAGGCCAGAAAGGATATGAATGAATAAAAAGTCATGCAGGAAGTAAATCATTCAAACACATAAGGAATTCAAAAGCCTCGATGCTTCTGTTTCATCCGTCGAACTCCCATGCCACTGTGCAAAACTTGGTATGCCCATAAAGAGCAGATAATCAAGAAGGAAACGCTTCAATCACAGACTGGAAATCAGGGATGGTGATTATTTTATAACGACTGAATCCACCTTCTAATAAAATCTTCTTCCATTCTTTCTCTGTTCTTTCCTTCCCACCAGAGCAGTGCGCCACCATTACCAGATCAAATCCACCCAACCACCCAAAATAACCCCAATTGACTCATATGCTGTGTTTAGTTAAGGGTTTTTTTTTCAAATATTAAAACATGAAAGGCCTTATATTTCATCAATATTATGTACTCGTGCCAAGAGCATATAAAGAATGTATTTCCATTCTTTCTACTGAATAGAAATTAAGATTTTTTCCATGGAAAAAGGAAAGTTTCATGTCGAAAAGTTTAACTAATGAAAACAATAAATTATGTATGGCAACTTCCCACTGAGAGTGCAGTGTGCACTACATAGCTGGGTATTAGAGAGAGAGAAACAATCATATGGCCACTGGAAAATCAACTTACAGACCATAGCAGAGGATTTTTAGTATCAGAATTTTTTTTATTGAAGTAACCTAAACAATCTTGCTCTGGCATCTTGCAAGTTATACTCAAAATATTTAAAGAAAAAAGAAAATATTAATGAAAAAATTAATTGCAATATTCAAAAGGAGGCCATTCTCATGTCACCCAGTAGACACGATGTAAAGGAAGATAAGCATAGTCACCCGACAGTCATCAGCGAGGTAGACTCTGCCTATTCAAGGTAGACGTCCTCTGGAATTTGAATATAGCTAACGGGCAAAGAAATATTGAAACTAGCAGGTTCTTAGTCAATGATGTTCACATTACAAGGGAAAGTCTTGCTGAAAGACAAGGGGAAAAATGCCCATTTTTTACTCGATGGCTCCAAAACTCAATATAACATCAATTTCATCAGGTAAAGAGACCTGTCAATCTAGTAGTCAATAAAATGACTGGAAAATACTAAATAGAGATCATTGGTGCAAATTACACTGAATCATACATCGCCTGGATGGCATAGACTCTAATACGAATAGCTCTCCATGCACTTGAGCTAGCTACAGTGCCTTTCTTGGTTATTTAGTGTAGTTGCTATAGTAAACTAAAGAGGATACGTAAAGTTCCTTTGCATCAATTATTATCCTCAAATCCCACATTTCTTTGAGGAGAGACATTGAACATTGCTATCATCCCATTGTATAGAAGTTACGCTGGCATCACCCCTTATCAAGGCTTACTGTAAAAAGAGCTATCTACATCAGCAATCAATGGATGTGTCACAACTACTAGTGCTAGTTACACATAATTGGTGGTCTTCCCCGCAAGTCTTAGCAGGCTGCCAATCTAGAGGCCACATTACCCCACAACACGACGTACTTTGCACTGATCATAAAGCAGCTGCCAACTACCAAATGATCATGATCCATATCCATAATAGGCAGACCAGGAAGGAACTCTATGTTCACAACTCAATCTCAAGTTTTAACATACAAAGTGAAGTGGGTATGGTTTAAAGGCAAATGCAACACGTTGATGTATTGGCAAGAACCCATAACTAATCTAAATCCCTCACACAATCACAATGTGATTATCTGGGAGCCCCAACTCCATTACCAATGTTGACTAACTAAACCGTCTCTAGAATCTAACCTAAGAGCCTTATAATTACAAAAGGATTAAATTCCCGCTAGTATGAAGGAACAGTGGCATATGCATCCATTGTTGTTTCCTTCCTAGTTCAAATTTGAAAAACATAAAATTAAAATGACTACAATGCAATACCTGCTGCTGTTTCGCAACCTGCTCTATCAACTTGTTTGCCTGCTTTCTTAGAGCATCCTTTGTTTTCCTGTTATCAATCATAAAGAGCCCACATTTCAGAAATCTCTATACAAATCCACATCCATATCCAAGAGCAAACAATCCTTAAAAAATTGGGAATTTGAGGAACAGTGTGCCTCTCAATAATTCAAAAATATTGCGGATTCAGATATTCACAGATCCACTGTCAAACATGATCAGGTGGGTAAACACAACTAAATGCTGGTTTCAAATCAAGACCTTAATATTAGTCAGACCTTCCAGCTGAGATCTCCAAGAGCCAATAATGCAATGCAAGTTGCGAAGGGGCTCTGTCAATCATTTAAAATGATTAAATGGATAACTAACATTTATGTTTCGATCACAGCAAATCGATCGCAACAAAAGACTAAAGGCAATTCACAATCTGCAGGGAAATCAGGGATGGTGATTATTTTATAACGACTGAATCCACCTTCTAATAAAATCTTCTTCCATTCTTTCTCTATTCTTTCCTTCCCACCAGAGCAGTGTGCCACCATTACCAGATCAAATCCACCCAACCACCCAAAATAACCCCAATTGACTCATATGCTATGTTTAGTTAAGGTTTTTTTTTCAAATATTAAAACATGAAAGGCCTTATATTTCATCTCATTATGTACTCGTGCCAAGAGCATATAAAGAATGTATTTCCATTCTTTCTACTGAATAGAAATTAAGATTTTTTCCATGGAAAAAGGAAAGTTTCATGTCGAAAAGTTTAACTAATGAAAACAATAAATTATGTATGGCAACTTCCCACTGAGAGTGCAGTGTGCACTACATAGCTGGGTATTAGAGAGAGAGAAACAATCATATGGCCATTGGCAAATCAACTTACAGACCATAGCAGAGGATTTTTAGTATCAGAATTTTTTTTATTGAAGTAACCTAAACAATATTGCTCTGGCATCTTGCAAGTTATACTCAAAATATTTAAAGAAAAAAGAAAATATTAACGAAAAAATTAATTGCAATATTCAAAAGGAGGCCATTCTCATGTCACCCAGTAGACACGATGTAAAGGAAGATAAGCATAGTCACCCGACAGTCATCAGCGAGGTAGACTCTGCCTATTCAAGATAGACGTCCTCTAGAATTTGAATATAGCTAATGGGCAAAGAAATATTGAAACTGGCAGGTTCTTAGTCAGTGATGTTCACATTACAAGGGAAAGTCTTGCTGAAAGACAAGGGGCAGAATGCCCATTTTTTACTCGATGGCTCCAAAACTCAATATAACATCAATTTCATCAGGTAAAGAGACCTGTCAGTCCAGTAGTCAATAAAATGACTGGAAAATACTAAATAGAGATCATTGGTGCAAATTACACTGAATCATACATCACCTGGATGGCATAGACTCTAATACGAATAGCTCTCCATGCACTTGAGCTAGCCACAATGCCTTTCTTGGTTATTTAGTGTAGTTGTTATAGTAAACTAAAGAGGATACGTAAAGTTCCTTTGCATCAATTATTATCCTCAAATCCCACATTTCTTTGAGGAGAGACATTGAACATTGCTATCATCCCATTGTATAGAAGTTACGCTGGCATCACCCCTGATCAAGGCTCACTGTAAAAAGAGTTGTCTACATCAGCAATCAATGGATGTGTCACAACTACTAGTGCTAGTTACACATAATTGGTGGTCTTACTTGCAAGTCTTAGCAGGCTGCCAATCTAGAGGCCACATTACCCCACAACACGACGTACTTTGCACTGATCATAGAGCAGCTGCCAACTACCAAATGATAATGATCCATATCCATAATAGGCAGATCAGGAAGGAACTCTATGGTCATAACTCAATCTCAAGTTTTAACATACAAAGTGAAGTGGGTATGGTTTAAAGGCAAATGCAACACGTTGATGTATTGGCAAGAACCCATAACTAATCTAAATCCCTCACACAATCACAATGTGATTATCTGGGAGCGGAGCCCCAGCTCCATTTACCTACGAGCCTTATTATTACAAAGGATCAAATTCCCGCTAGTATGAAGGAACAGTGGCATATGCATCCATTGTTGTTTCCTTCTAGTTCAAATTTGAAAAACATAAAATAAAATGACTACAATGCAATTACCTGCTGCTGTTTCACAACCTGCTCTATCAACTTGTTTGCCTGCTTTCTCAGAGCATCCATTGTTTTCTATTATCAATCATAAAGAGCCCACATTTCAGAAATCTCTATACAAATCCACACATATCTAGAAGAGCAAACAATCCCTTATAAAATTGGGAATTTTAGGAACAGTGTGTGCCTCTCAATAATTCAAAAATATTGTGGATTCAGATATTCACAGATCCACGAAACTGGAAGTAAGGTATAGCTTTTTTAAAAAAAACAAAGATTAAGGTTTCATAATTATAAGAAAAATATTATTAGGTCAAGCGAAGAAAAAAAAAAAAAAGAGATTGTAAAGTAGAGAACCTGCATGAACTTACTCGGCAGGGCTGAGGTTTTTCCATATATGTAAAATAGTAAAAAAAGATTCGATAACATAATTTTAAGAAAAATCGAATCAAAATATTTGGATTTTCACCCAAAACGATTACGGCTATACCAACATCAAAGACGATTTTTCTATTTGAACATTTCATGACCTACTCAAGTCCTGTGCATTACTTTGCCTTATATTTATAGGAAATTTGTTATGGCATTATTAAAATATCAATCCACAGTCCAAGCATATTTTACCAAAAAGGGTAAAACATAAACAAAACAAGAGACATGACTACATGGTGAATAGAACAAGAAATAGGACTCAAGGTTTCTGGCGAATAATAAGCGTAAATCACCTCCGTGACAGCGTACATTACCACTATAAAATTGAGTTTTGGAGATACAAAACCTACTTTACTAGAAATAGGAAACATAAACATAACCAGAAACAAAACAAAACTAGAATCGTGACTATAGAATTTTGACGGATAAGCAACTTGAACCCACCCATCTCCCTGAATATATCATGCACTTAAAAATTGGTGGTGTTGTAGAAGTGTAATCCCAACAGAGGAATGGAAATGATAATAGGAACAAGAACTGAATGGAAAAGAGGTATACTAGTCACGCCTCTACTGACATTGATCTGAATAATGTTGCCTGTCATCAAATGGGTATGTAGCACAGGGTAGAGAAGTCCATCGGTCAGGGGTAGATCTAATCTTCCATTCATTGCCCATCGTAGTTTTAACAAAAATTTACTTGGGAATATCGACCTCCAACCTAAACCGTTCTATTGAATGACATATGGCAAGCTATTAGTTATTTCAAAAGTGAAAATCTCTACATAAGCCACCAATAAGGCATTGGTTCACTAGTGAGGTCAGCAGAGTTTAACCCAACCACCAGGCTTCACTATCACTGTTGTCCATGCCACCTAAATGGCATAACAGGAAAGCACCGGGGGATTTTGGTAGAAAAATTACCATCCAGACTTATCACCTAAACCAACGGAAGTCACTCATGGACAAGTTTCTTGCATTAATTCTTATAATTAAACAATAAAAATAAAATTTATTACGTACCTCTTGAGTGGGTTTAGTATCCTCTGGAAACCTCTCCTCTGGCACAGAGCCTCGATCCTGCTTGTCTCAATCACATACATTTCCTCGGCATCTGATTTCATTGCTTCGGAACTCTCGGAACCCTGTGGTGCAGGCAAATCCGAGGCCTTTTTTGTGTCTCTGAAATTTATAGGGACGACTGGATCATCACAATCCACCTGTGGCAGAGCATCTAGATGGTGACCTCCTACAGTCTTGGGACATTTTATTTCCTTGTCTTAATCAACGCATTTTTTCTCTCTTTTCTGCTTAATTTCTTCACTGATTTCAGGGTCGGAAAGACAACTGTCGTCTTCTTTGGCACATAACCCATACCTTCGGCTCCATCTTCCTCTGCGGAATCTTGTACATACAGCCTCTTGAGTGCCTCTTGCACTTGTCTAGAAGTGTTTTAAAGTTGCAAAGAGTGATGGAGGCTTGGGGATGGGCCATCGCACAGGAGTGTGGGCAACCTTGTGCAGATCCCTTCGTAGAATGAAACCACCACGATTGGAGGCACCTAGAATCCAATTTCTTGTATTCAAACAAATGTATCAAATCAAACCTGCGACAACATGGCTGCGACCTTCCTCTTTCTTCCCTGGAAAAACCCTGCAACATGAGGAAAATGAATAGATTTTGATATTTGAGAAACAAAATGGGATGACATGGCGACCTTCCTCCCTGGAACGCGAGGGAAATGAACAAATTTTGATATTTGAAAAACCCTGGAATGCGAGG
>CM062812.1:331438618-331749720 GCA_031772625.1 Pinus tabuliformis
CAATCCATTGTGATTGGCCCAAGAGTGCGGAGCCATTCCGCACCTAGGACAATGTCGCAGCCCCCCATGTGTATTGCAAACATGTGGGTTTTCAATGATAATCCCCCATTTGAATTTTGACATTTTCACAGCGACCTTCACATTTCATTGTGCCTCCATCTGCTCTGGACTTGGAAGTTAGAACTGCTCGGACATAACAATGCGCTGCTTCAGCGATCTTTTGGTGGATGAAATTATGGGTACTTCCACTATCAATCAAAACTATTACTGGCCGATGTTTAAGAAAACCCCTGATTTTGAGAGTTTGAGGTGAAGAGATTCCACCAATGCATGCAGCGAAATCATAGGTTCATCAGATGCCATCTCTTGTTGTTATCTTCTTCGTCGCCTCTGGTTCCTCAAGTGGTGGATCTTCCTCGTGGAGCTGTATTCAGTGGCATCGATTTGAAAAACTTGTGCTCTTTGCATTTATGACCCGGGGAGTATTTTTCATCACAGTAGTAACATAGTCCTTGCTTCCTTCTTTCGGCCATTTCTGCAGGTGACACCTTTTGAATCTTAAGTGTTTGGGTCATATGGGAGCCTGTGAGGACGACCTTTAGCGGGAACGTTGAGGCGGCTGGATTGAATGTTATTATGCCCGTTCCGCCTTACGAGCTACCTGTCAAGCCTCGTTCCATGTTGGGGGTGGTGGAGTAGAACCTGAGCTTTGATGGCTTCTTTAAGAAGACCGCTGATAAAGCATTCCATGTAGAATTCATCTTGTGAGACCCTGAGTGAGGAAGGCATAAGGCTTCAAAAGCGGTAATATATTCATCCACTGTACCCTCTGTCGGAGCTTAGTGAGACGCCCCAAAAAAAAGTCTTCCTGTTCAAAGCGATTTCAAAGAGCTTTGGTAAATTGCCCCAATTCCGAAATTGTCCATTGCATCGCTGATAACCATTCTCCTTCCATTCCCATCGTTCACTGTCCAAGTACATGGTGCCCACCATAAGCTTAATCCCCTCATCTAAGATATGATTCAATTGAAAATACTGCTCCATTTGTGCTAGCCATGCGGACTGTGAGAACCGTCAAATTTATTCATATCCAACTTGGGAGGTCTCTGATTGGGTGGTGGATGGGTGTGCCAGACGTGAGGAGAGTGGTCTAGACTCCCCATCATGGTATTCATGACCCTTATACTCCTCCTCGCGGCTGGCATCTTGCCCTTGTCCGTTAGTAGGCCATCTAATCCTTTAAGATGAGTTTCGATCCGTGCCACCGTAGAGCTGAGGGAGTGCACCTCTTCTTCTATTTTTTCTATCCTTTCAGTGGCCATTGCTTGAGCGCGAGTTTCTACCATACACCTGTCTGACAAAATTTGGGACCGCCGAAAATTTTTTTACTAAGAATTGAATGGTACCCCCTTGCTCAGCTCATCGTCCTGATTCTGATGGGCTAGGTCACCATAAGCGCCCCGGAAGATCTCAGACTTTTTTTTTTTTTTAGAAAACTCCTAACGGAGTTTTACTCCTTTCTGATCAATACTGCAGTCGCCAAATCCTCAAAATGTCAATGCCACCAAAAGTCCTGCAAAAATCATATGCAGTATAGGAACCCTTCGCAACTACTCCGATCTGATGGATCTGAGATATCTGAATGGTGGAACACTGCTGCTGCTGATCTGAAATATCCGATCTGGTGGATCTGAGAGATCTGAATGGTGGAACAACTGCCGCCCCTGAACTGGAATAGATGATGTGTGATCCCCCAATAGAAAAGGGAACTATGGTCTTGGGGAGTGTCAGGTGCTACAGATCGCAATATACATAAGGGTCTGATAGTAGTACTCGGCCCAATGTTTCAGGGCTCTAACTAAGGAGGATCGACCATACCCTTAGCCGTACAACCCGACTACCCTATCGTACGGGCGAGTAATCTCTCTGAGTGCTGTTCTCGGTGTACTGTAGCAACAAGACGACCGAAGTTTTATCTATGGCGAGGTTTCCAAGGGAGCTAGGGGGCTTCCTATATACCCAGAGGGTACGTGGAAGACAGTCCGTGCGCGGTTCTGTCTAATGCGCTACTACTCGACGGGGTACCCACAGGGGTTACAAGGGAGTCCAACAGACGTGACCACCTCTTGTATTTCCTGCGTGCATGCCTCCCCAAATCCGCAGGTTTATGCGCTTAACGACAGATCCCGTGGTTTAAAGATGCCGGAACACGTCTCTAGCCTAAAAAAAAAATTTTGCTAAAATTTGGAGATCCCACCGAGCCCTGGAAAGTGCTCTGATACCACTTGTTATGCTTCTTAACCTGCAAAGCGATACCCAAACATAGAAATTGCGAAGAAAAATACCGAGAACACAAAATATGCGAAGAATATACCCAGAGCACAGAATAGCAATGATTTTATTATCCAGAGAGAAATGTTCACAGGCCTCTTCGAGGGGCAACCTCCAATAGAGCAGAGCTCGATTACAAAACAAGACACAATATCCTCGCAGGGAGTCTCTATCCTTTATATATGACTCATACATGCAATACCACGAGCAATATCGTGATTTTATTAATACCATCTATCTAATACTACCGCCCATTTACCATCTAACTAATACTACCGCCCATTTGCAACTAACTATGGCCCGTCATTAACTGCGGGTTAACCACTTACAATTATTAATATGGCTTTATTGACTCTTGACTATGACGTGATCCCATGACATAAATAAGGGGTTAGGGTGGGACCCTAACATATCATTATGTGCAATTGTAATAAAAAATCCACAGGGATATTAGAGATCTACCTATGTATGCTAGTCCTACCATAATAAAGTTACACATGTAAAGGCTTCATAAAGAAAGTTACCTACTTGTGATCATCATAATCCAATATTTAGATAAGGGGAGTTATCATAGGTACAAGCCATACTTACTAGGTGAAAGTTTGATATGTGCCACGCGATTCAAATATTGGTCATAAGAGGAGGACATATATGAAGCATAGAACCCAACTCAACGATGAGTTGGAAGGCATGACCGAGGCATTTTTGTGTATCATCTTTTACTAAGTTTTGGCACAGAGAGAAGCTCAAAAAAACTTGAAAAAATATGAATTTGTAGAAGTAAACATGTAGAAGGTTGAATATGTGGATTTATATAAGGCAAAGTACACAAGGCTAATGAGTCATCTCATATATTCTTTGCACCTACTTTTATGGATAATTTGTGTATCTCTCTAAAGAAATAAACTCTTTTGTACTCTTTTTTTTTTGTTAAGTGGCTTAATATGGTTGGTTGATTCTCTATTAGAACTTTGAATCTTTTGCAGCTACTCTAGTTTCCTATATATACAAGGTTTGTAAGGTACTTAAATAGATTCAATATTAGGGATAATTGTAAGAGGGTTACATTTTTTATCAATTTTGGTGTTGACTCTACATTAGAGTTATGTAATACCATGCATGTTATTAGTATAACTAAATACTATTCTACTGATGTGTTTGTATTTGTACTATATTTGGGTGATATATGCATGTTTTATTCATTTGAATAATGTTAGTTCTAATGGTTTAAAATGGGCACCAATAATATCATAATGAATGTGATCCCCGCTAAAATATTTGACATTTTGCGCATTACTTAATGGGAATTATTATATGTGCCTCAAGTGAGACCTTCTTGCTCCTAGAAGATGGAATATTTTAGGATATTAGACAATAATAGGCCATGTTTGGAAACATTCCATTAACCTTGAGTGTATCATAGAGCCAACATAAAATAATGGGAAATAATTGTCTAAAATCTTTGAACTATGGTAACTAAGTTAAATTAGGGTTTAGTGATCGAGGGGGTAGGATTAACCTACAAAATGGCTTCAAGTGATTTAAATGATTTTAACCATGGCCCTAAATTTCCCCTAATCTTATTTAGGGATGCTAAATTACTTGGAAATGGGTTGGGAAAGGTAGAAGGTGACTTTAGGGAGAGGTGCTTCAAGAAAAAATCTATTTTAATGGCTTTGGGAAAAAATCGAAAAGAAATATTACTTCTAGGAAATTTTTTGGCTATGTTAGTGTACAATTTTTACCTCGAAAAGATGATTTTTTCACTAAGCCATGATGGTAATTGGAGTAGTTAAAGACCTCAAGTATTGTCTAAGTGGATAGAGGAAGATATGGTGTACTTAGTCATAGTGGGGTACTAAGCTTGGCATTTTATTTTGAGATGAAGGTGGTGTTGTAAGCCAAATACCTTATAATTACAAAAGTATTAGCCTTACTTTGATATTAGAACAATTGATGACATTGTAGTGTAGAGTATATTGCTTGAGTGAATCTTTAGGGAGTTAAAACCCTATGTACTAATTGTAAAAAAATTGTTTCTTGGATTGAATTGGTCGCTCGGGGTATGGGAGCTACTACAATGTAGTTGTCCAATCTGCCCAGTTACTTCCCAAACCTGCAAGTTCTTTGGTTGCTCGCAAAGTGTTTGAAGAAACACCTGAATGAGCTAAGTGGGGCAGCGCTTGGGGCATTTGGGATATGTTTGTCAAAAATTTTCGCCATGATGAAGAGGGTAGGCATGAATCTATCCCTCACTTCTCACAGAAAAAAAAAAACTAGTAAAGCATGGATCTTCAAATTCATAACCACCCCTTTTCATAATATTTGTAAAACCTCTCTCACAAGGGACTTCCTATATCACGATGTTAGTAGCTAACTTGGTAGTCATGCTTGCTACCAAACTCCATGAACGTACAATAATTCCAGTTGCGCTTTCGATGCTTATGTAGAAAGGCAGGATGCTACAAGAGGGATTCCGTCTAAGAAACTATGGCATTCAAAATGAGGCTTTAATCTCCCTCGTTGCAGAGATGAAAGGGGGATCTAAGGGAGAAGAGGCTCCTTCTACCACCAAGTCAGAAAGGCCGCAAGCCTAGTCCCAACTCTTTAAATTTTAAGGATTATTCAGGCTTGGTCTTTGTGGTTGAGCACTCTCTAGCCACTCCTAGCTTGGAACTAATAGAGGTTGGCATCAATTTGAGGGCTGCATAGTAACTCAATCAAGCAATCATATGTCGTTTCAATGGTTTTTGACCCTCATCATCTACCCTTAGGGATTGGATCTATCAAAACTAGGCTTATAACCTAGAATTGATATTTTGCTCAAAGTTTTTTTTTGTGGTGATCTTCAAATGTCTTGAGGATAAGCAAAAAATCCTTGAACAAGGTCCATGGATTTGGGGATGAGTTGCTCTTCCAATGAAGCCATGGTTTCCCAACTACAGTCTTCTCACTAAGTCGTCAATGACTACTCCAGTATGGGTAAGATTGCCTAGTTTTCCCCATTCACTTTACCATCCAGGTCTCTTAGAAAAAGTGGGAAATTTAATTGGAATATTCATCAAAGTAGACGGGGAAGGACTTTTGAAAGGCATTTTCAGCTATGTTTGCATATGTGTTTAGGTAGATCTCAATGAAGGTCTACCAGATAAAATAGAGCTCAAGTGGATGGGCATTGTGTATTCCCAACCCTTGGACTACGAAAATACAACTTTTTTGATGTAGGAATTACCAACAAGCTAGACACCTTCAAACTGTATGTCCCTCTCCGAAAGGGGCTTCCTCCTTATAGTCATCTAAGAACTCTAACCACAGTTGGAGGGATCTTAAGGAAAGAAGGGGATCCAAAAATTCAACTAGACAGGGAAGAGACAACCCACAACATCCTAATACATTGAACAATAAATCTTAATGCATTCAGAGCATATTCTTTTGGATTAAATATTCCTCTACACGTTTCACTATAGAAGTAGATATGTCCCTCTAAAGTTGATCGAGTGTCTACTAGTAGATCTGTGCTTAAGGTTGATTGCTACCTTGTTCCGTGAATTAGGATAAACTTTGGGTCCTCTTTTAGTAGACACTCAAGCAACTTTGGAGGGACATGTCTGCTTCTATAATGAAATGCATAGAGGAATCTTTAATCCAAAACAATATAATCCCAATGCATTAGGATTTATTTCTTAATGCATTTATCTATGCTCAATATCATCTTTCTATTCGTCGTGGTACTCACAACTTTGAGCCCAAGAATTAGCATGAGGATAGGGGATATCGGTTGAGCCATATATAGGGGATATTGGCCCACAACGTGGATAGCATAGGAGGAAGACACCTAGCTATTAGGTCAATTTTGAATAATGGTTTTGGCTTATGACCATTATTAGCTTAGTGAGAATAAATTATATGATGTGGGAAATGTGTGGGTTAACCCAATGCAATGTGGGCACTAATAAGTCTTGATTGTGGTTTCATGATTTGTCATCATGGTTAAGTAGAGATCTATGCTTAAACACAATTTTGGAGCTCAACGCTAGTGTATGAATTATGGTGCATGTACTAAAATAACTCTGGATAGAGAGATAGAAAGAGGGAGTGAGAGGGATAAGGATATGTATAGAGGGAGGGAGATAGATAAAGATATAAAGAGAGAGTGGGCATGAAAGAGTAGGAGATAAAGAGAGAAGCAGAGGAAGAGATAGAGAGGGAGGAAGAGAGAAGGAGAGAGGGAGTGAGGAGAGAGAGGGAGAGGAGATAGCGAGAGATCTAGAGAGTGGGAAAGCATGGAGAGAGAGGGAGAGTGAGAAGGATACGATTCTCAGATATATTTGAGGTCATTAGGTCATGTTAGATATATCTTATTCTTTAGGCAAATCACATAAGTGTACCTTCCATCTTTGTTTGGCCTCCAATACCTCCAATATACAACAATACCTTTTCCAAAAGATCTGTGAGAGAATGACCATGGGTAGAAATATCACCGGTCATCCAACCCGTGAAGGGTAGATTTTTAATAACATTAAAATGAAAAAAGATAAAAAATTGATTGCTCGAATAAACTTTGAACCAAAGCCTTATTAATTCCAGCACAATACCCCTTTCCAACCCAAGAGAGAATGACCCTAGGTAGAAATCACCATAGTCATCCAACCCATAAAGGATAGATTTTTAATAATGTTAAACTATAAAAAAACTAAATTAATTGCTCTGATGAAATTTGAACGAAAGTGTTACTAGTTGAAGCAGGTGAACGCTTAATATCTTTTCATCGGTGAAAATCATAGAGTCTTAAAGAAACCACGAAAACAAACTCAAAGGCTTCTATAGATCGCTTACTCGACTTTTTCTCAGTCCGAGACATTGAAGCTTCATTACTATGGAAATTTGTTCAAGTCGTCGGGATTCGGCCATAGCTTTGAGCTAGCCTCCTTCTCCCCTATCTGTCGATCTTTATTTCGCTGGATTTGTTCACAATTTCACTTGTCAAACCCTCAACGTTAGGGTTTTTATTAAATATATTTTTCTTTCAATCCTGAGCTTTACCAGGCTTGTTAAGTTGAAGTGGGTATGCAAAGACCAAAAAATTATTAGATTTAGTTATAAGTCGTTGTTCCCAGACCCCGTCTTGTTCGAGGTATCCAGTGATGTTTTTTCCTATGGGAGGAAGAGGGCAGCCGCAACAAGGGGCTAGTAGTAGTAATACTCATCGCAGTAATAGCAATCACAATGCGAAGGTGCATTACTCCTGGGGATTTCATGGACGAGCAATCGGTCCATCGGGCAGACATCCTCAAATATGAGGAGTGTGCAGTGGCATGGCTAGGGTGGAAAAAAAACGGGACAGCAACGAATTTTCTGGAATGGGAGGTAGTGGAAGCGGCCATAATTTTCATCTCAGAAGCCCCCACCAAGCGGCAGTCTCCAGGTAAGAAAAATTTAGAGCCTATCCACATTTGTTAGGATCTTATATGGCGTTCCATATATTTTTTATTTCAATATCTATTTATTTTTGGTTGTTACTAAGTGAATGAAATTTGCTGCCCAATTATTCAGATTTTGCTATATTGAAAGTTATTTTGATTGTTATATCAACGAGCATAATATATCAATTTATACAAAGGCGAGAATCAGTGTAAAACCCTTGAGAACCAACGGATAGAAGAGACATAACAGATAGAAGAGACCCAAAAGACGATCTGAACTATTGCTAACCTAAATATTGACCCTGGCCCAGCAAAAGATCTAAACAATAACTAGCCTAGTTTCTAGCCTTTTGAAAATTTGCAATCACCTAGCCCGCATTCTGTCAATGCAGTAAACAAGAAATTGTAATAGCGCTCTTATACATCCCCGCTGACAAGCAAATGTTGTTTATCAGCTAATAGGTAATAAATCATCAAGTGCCTCTAAGGTGAATGGTTGGCCTAGTGGTGCTCATCGCCAACATCAAGGTTTCTTGTTGGTGGCTAGTGTCCTACTTACTAATGTCTACTACCCAATTTGTGACATTTTGATAGGTCGATGTACCAAAAACTAATACATGTTTGTTAATCGAAGTGATATTTGATTTCAACTATTAGTTTAGCTTTCTTCTAAGGTTTTTAAGTTTCCTTGTGTTAACTTGGCCCATTGACCTAGGTGGTCAATATCCCTCTTGTATCATTTATGTTCACACATTTGTTTATGAGCAATTTTTTCTTACAGCTTATCTTAACATTTGCTGATTATAGTTGTAGCACTCTTACATTAGTTATATAGAATTTTTACTCTGAATTTAGTTCATTTCCATTACTATTTTTAATTTTTTGTTCATTATATATTATTCATTGTTACTTACACTCTACTCTATTTTGCAATTACACTCTACTTTATTTTGCAACTACAAGAAACACTACAACCTTGCATTTTGGTAGATTAACCCTACCACAAGTTGTTTTAATGCATTGGATATGTTCACTTTCCAATTTTCCAACTTCTCATTAGCATCATTTCCATCCAATATCACATTTAGCATATTCACCTTCACATTAGACTGTTTCTTGTAGAAAAATAAGGACACCTGTAGCAGTTTGCAACCCGACTTCTAAGCTTGCCCAAATTCACACGAAACACATGATAATCCGTGATTCAACAATTTGGGAAACTTTTGAACAGACAGATAATCAGTGATCCGTGTACTTTGATAATCCGTGATCCGTGTGCTTTGAGGAGCAGATGCACACATTATCTCCAATATGGTCGGGGAGTATCCTGTAGCATTAACAGGTGAGGTGCATCTGTCAACAACCCTTTCAGACGGCCAAGACAGTTTTATAAGCTCTGCATTTGATACCATTTTTTTTTCTGTGAGGCTGATCTTCCATAGTTTTTGCCTAAAACAGGTATCTGTTTAGGCTTTCTGTTTGTTTTATTAAAAAATAGCTCTTTGAATAAATTATTATCATATCCTGTTGCTTGTTCAGATTGTTGGGGCTACCTTTAGATTATATCTTTTTGATTGTACAGACTTTAAACACATATCCAACCCATTTCCTTGTAAGCTCTATTAAGCATAGGATGATAATATGTTGCATTTTCTTGGATCGGATTCCAGCTTAGTTATTTCCTCTGCTTTTGGGCATATGTAAAGTTAAGTGCATTTTAATGGAATTTGATTGCTTGTTTCTTTATGTTAAGATATTTACAAATTTCCTTGCTGACACTCTGACATCAATGTAAGTTCATCCATATGGCACCAATAGGATGCTCATCAAACTGAGTTGAACATGGTCAACCCTTGATCCAATACAGCCCCCAAAAACACTGATAACTGCTTGCTGCACTAGCTGTAAGTGCTTTATGAGATATGGTGTCAACACTCAATCCTCTTCCTTCACACAGTTACCAATCCATGACTTAGAGGTGTAGCTCCACCATTATCATGCTTTCAAGTCAATACCTTTGCTGCTAGCTATGGCCTGTGGTCTTGCCTAGCAGCAAGTTTGGCCTCTCATCTTCAGTTAACAAATAATATCAATGCAGTAGTATAATTCGTACAAGGACTTGACTCAATCTGAGTGTACTGATTTGAACTTTGGTCTAGGACAGATTTCATTAATATAATATGATTGTAGGTTACCAACCTTATAAACAGTCCTCATAAATAGTTTCAATCACAATGTTGTCATCATCATGTTGCCACTGAAATACTAAGACATGCTAGGTCTCCTTACTTGAACAACACCTAAAACACATCCTTTAGGACTGTGTGTTGAGTCTCTTTCTTATTGTGGATTAGGGGTTCATTTAGGCTCCCTTTGATTGTGTCTTAGCTATGAATAGAAGACTGCAACTAGGGCTCTTTTGGAGCTTCCTTTGATAGCATATGGAAGCCTCCTTGCTATGATGAAGAACCTTCTTTTGGGACAACGAAGGAGCCTCTCTTCATTGTGATTTAATCCTTGTGAGAGCACCTTTTCCAGGCCCCAAAATTGTCCCTCAGCATTGAATTCATGTGGATTTGTTAGAGGTTTGTTGTCTACATTTCCTTTTAAAAATCTAGTGTGTGAATGATTGTCCACATGTTCATGGAGAAGAGAACATATTTGCATTTGATGTGGTCCAGAGAGACATTTTTTATTTGGTCAAGCATGTATTCTTCATCAGTGATTTTCTTGACATCGTTTTCATTCTCAGCACTGTAGTTGTATATGTCATTGAGGGTTTCATTACAGGTTTAATCAATTTTCTGGGGCTGTCCAACTTTGTTATTGTCAACAATAGAGCTATCTATAGGTGGAAATGGATTTGTATGACTTAAAGCTTCAATAATTGTGTGTTTATAACATACTCTTTGTTTGTCTACCAAGGAATATCCATCACATATGTCAATAACTTTGTCTTCCAAATGAGTATTGACAGTAAAAGGATGAGACTTCCTTATCCTATCTGGCTTGAGGAATAAATTCAGATCGTAGGCATAAAAAATAGTAGGACTGTCAAATTCCATGATATAGGATCTTTTAGGATTGAACTATAAAATCTTTTAGGATTGAACTAGCAAATCTTCCCACAATCATATTTAGGGAGTGCTAACCAAATCCATTTGAGTAGTGAATTTCCTTTAAAGCAGTCAAGGTAGTGATTGTACCGTGATTCAAAAAGTTGAAAGACATTTATTTATCATAAGATGTGAATGGAAATGCCTCAGAAATCACTGAAATAATACTAGTATTCATGCTATCATAAAGGTGAATCCAATTTACCTCATTGGCCAAGAAAATAATTGTTCTTCTGACAACTAAGTTAAGCCATATTCACCCAAGCTTGTAAGGGCATAGTCTATGGATTCCTATACTTACAACCATGACATGAGCTTTGCATGAATCTGCACAATGAGAAGCAGGAGAGCCAACCAATCAGAGCACAGCCAGTTACAAGTTACAACCATGACATGAGCTTTGCATGAATCTGCACAATGAGAAGCAGGAGAGCCAACCATTCAGAGCAAAGACAGTTACAACCATGACATGAGCTTTGCATGAATCTGCACAATGAGAGCACAATGTCTTAAGAGCACTTTTTTGCAATCCAAGTTATATGATAGGAATAAAATAAATGTACAAGATTGAAAAATACAAGCTACTTGACATATCATTCTGATAGGAATAAAATGAATGTACATTTTGTTGTTTCCATATCCCCGTCCTCTTTAAGATTGTTCCAGCTACTTGACATCATTTTGTCTTGCCTTGAAGTTCTTTGAAGTACATTGATAAGCAGAAAAACCTTTATCGCTTCTGAAACATTTTCACCATGCACTTTTTGGGTAGAAATGTTAGGACGTCTTATTATTTTCAATGGCATATTACCACAAGAACGCTTGAGATGAGGGATACCCAGATTACGTCCAGAAAAGATATAAATTGGTGTATTTTCAATGGCATATTACCACAAGAACGCTTGAGATGAGAGATACCCAGATTACCTCCAGAAAAGATACAAATTGGTGGTTCTTTCAGTGACCTATCCCTAGCCAGTTTCTCAGCAATAATTTTCACATTTTTTCTCAGGAAGACTAATTTGAGAGGCTTCCATATTTATACGAAACCCTCCTCTTTCTTTTTCATGAGTAGAAGATTTTGATATCATTGGGCATGGACTATTAGTTGTAACAAGTCCCAACATAAGTTGTCAAAATGGTCATAGATTTTGTTCAATAGTACAATGCCTGACCTGCAAAACATAAACCCCGTTTGTTAATAACATCTTGAGCATTAAAAAACACATTTTCCTTCACAATGAAGCAACATATAAACCCTCAAAATTGAAAATATCCATCCTTACAAGTAGTGGAAAGACTGAACTGTAAGTCCCATCATAAGTCGTCAAAATGGTCATAGATTTTGTTCAATAGCACAATGCCTGACCCGCAAAACATAAATCCCATTTGTTAATAACATCTGGAGTATTAAAAAACACATTTTCCTTCACAATGAAGCAACATATAAACCCTCAAAATTGAAAATATCCATGCTTACAAGTAGTGGAAAGACTGAACTGTAAGTCCCATCATAAGTCGTCAAAATGGTCATAGATTTTGTTCAATAGCACAATGCCTGACCTGCAAAACATAAACCCCGTTTGTTAATAACATCTGGAGCATTAAAAAACACATTTTCCAACCCTCAAAATTGAAAATATCCATGTTTACAAGTAGTGGAAAGACTGACCTGTAAGTTGAAATTTAGTCTAATCATTCTTGGGAGGGCCATCATAATAGCATTTTTATCGACATCATGTTGAAATTGGGGTAGGGCTCACTACGAAATTATTGTTGCATTCTGACTTGCAAAAGTCATCTTGATCATGTGAATGTATTGACTTTGAATTATGAAGACTTTTGTCAAGAAATTTCAGGCCTCGTCCCCTAGTTTCTTTCAAACAATGTCTTTGTCAGTTCCACTTTTCATAGTTTGTCTCTATGACCATTGTAGCTATCATGAGATAGACAAAGCTCAGCATCTGAGATACCCTTACTACCCTAGTTCTCCACACAAACTGCATTTCCATTTACAAATCGAGACATAAGACTGGAATGAAAGAATTCACTGTGTCTTTGTTGTGAAGGTTGATTCAACCATAAGTCCAGCATTTTGTTCTTGATGACCTGTTTAGTTGAGGCCACATAGCTTAGGACAAAACTAACTAGTATTTTCGGCAATTGGACTATATGATGTTATTGATATAGAACAAAAATCCCCACAGTTTTTGTATGGAATACTCGTATGGTCTGACTGATCAGGAAATAGAATGTTATTTTCTGTTGAACATGTTTGTCTTGTAGGACTCTCTTTGAAGGCTATCATAGCTAATTCTAGGTGCCCATGCAGTAGTTGCATGAATAGTTAAAGAATTCCTCTTCCTCTTTGATATGCTCCCTATTGATAGTCCATGAAACAACGATGCTGATCATTTAATTGCTGCAAGGTGGAAGAAACAAAATACCAAACCCAGGTAGTGGAATTACTTCCTTGCCATTCTAATTTTTTTCTTGGAGGCCTTTGAGAGATGACATGGTTCCTTTATTGAGACTATCGAATGCAGAAGAGGTAGACTCTTCTTGACATCATTAACAACATGTGCTATCTATTTTCTAGACTGTAAGTTATCATAGACATTCTCCTGTCTCCCCTCTACCTCCTGGCCAGAAGGTTTTCTTGCTTCTCATAAAGAGACATACACATATAACTAGATAGACAGATAGTTCGAACAGAAACTACCTTAATGTATTTTGTAAAGTTTAAAGCGAGTTTTCCCATATCTAGCCTTTAGTTTTTACTAGAGATGCATGAAGCATTAAATAAACACAATGCAATGTTTTGGGAAGTCCATTCAAATGTGGAACATTGCTATGGAAGAAACAAAATCCCATAGCAATTTAGGAAGAAACATATCCATGCTTACTAGTAGTGGAAAGACTGAACTGTAAGTCCCATCATAAGTCGTCAAAATGGTCATAGATTTTGTTCAATAGCACAATGCTTGACCTGCAAAACATAAACCCCGTTTGTTAATAACATCTGGAGCATTAAAAAACACATTTTCCAACCCTCAAAATTGAAAATATTCGTGTTTACAAGTAGTGGAAAGACTGAACTATAAGTTGAAATTCAATCCAATCATTCTTGGAGGGCCATCATAATAGCATTTTTATTGACATCATGTTGAAATTGGGGTAGGGCTCACTGCGAAATTATTGTTGCATTCTGACTTGCAAAAGTCATCTTGATCATGTGAATGTATTGACTTTGAATTATGAAGGCTTTTGTCAAGAAATTTCAGGCCCCGTCCCCGGGTTTCTTTCAAACAATGTCTTTGTCAGTTCCACTGTTCATAGTTTGTCTCTATGACCATTGTAGCTATCATGAGATAGACAAAGCTCAGCATCTGAGATACCTTTACTACCCTAGTTCTCCACACAAACTGCATTTCCATCTACAAATCAAGACATAAGACTGGAATGAAAGAATTCACTGTGTCTTTGTTGTGAAGGTTGATTCAACCATAAGTCCAACATTTTGTTCTTGATGACCTGTTTAGTTGAGGCCACATAGCTTAGGACAAAACTAACTAGTATTTTCGGCAATTGGACTAGACGATGTTATTGATATAGAACAAAAATCCCCAAGTTTTTGTTTGGAATACTCGTATGGTCCGACTGATCAGGAAATAGAATGTTATTTTCTGTTGAACATGTTTGTCTTGTAGGACTCTCTTTGAAGGCTATCATAGCTAATTCTAGGTGCCCATGCAGTAGTTGCATGAATAGTTATATGATAGGAATAAAATAAATGTACAAGATTGAAAAATATCCATGCTTACAAGTAGTGGAAAGACTGAACTGTAAGTCCCATCATAAGTCATCAAAATGGTCATAGATTTTGTTCAATAGCACAATGCCTGACCTGTAAAACATAAACCCTGTTTGTTAATAACATCTGGAGCATTAAAAAACACATTTTCCAACCCTCAAAATTGAAAATATCCATGTTTACAAGTAGTGGAAAGACTGAACTGTAAGTTGAAATTCAGTCCAATCATTCTTGGGAGGGCCATCATAATAGCATTTTTATCGACATCATGTTGAAATTGGGGTAGGGCTCACTGCGAAATTATTGTTGCATTCTGACTTGAAAAGGTCATCTTGATCATGTGAATGTATTGACTTTGAATTATGAAGGCTTTTGTCAAGAAATTTCAGGCCCTGTCCCCTGGTTTCTTTCAAATAGTGTCTTTGTCAGTTCCACCGTACATAGTTTGTCTCTATGACCATTGTAGCTATCATGAGATAGACAAAGCTTGGCATCTGAGATACCCTTACTACCCTAGTTCTCCACACAAACTGCATTTCCATCTACAAATCGAGACATAAGACAGGAATGAAAGAATTCACTATGTCTTTGTTGTGAAGGTTGATTCAACCATAAGTCCAACATTTTGTTCTTGATGACCTGTTTAATTGAGGCCACATAGCTTACGACAAAACTAACTAGTATTTTCGGCAATTGGACTAGATGATGTTATTGATATAGAACAAAAATCCCCACAGCTTTTGTTTGGAATACTCGTATGGTCTGATTGATCAGGAAATAGAATGTTATTTTCTGTTGAACATGTTTGTCTTGTAGGACTCTCTTTGAAGGCTATCATAGCTAATTCTAGGTGCCCATGCAGTAGTTGCATGAATAGTTAAAGAATTCCTCTTCCTCTTTGATCTGCTCCCTATTGACAGTCCATGAAACAACGATGTTGATCATTTAATTGTTGCAAGGTGGAAGAAACAAAATACCAAACCCAGGTAGTGGAATCATTTCCTTGCCATTCTAATTTTTTTTCTTGGAGGCCTTTGAGAGATGACATGGTTCCTTTATTGAGACTACCGAATGCAGAAGAGGTAGACTCTTCTTGACATCATTAACAACATGTGCTATCTATTTTCTAGACTGTAAGTTATCATAGACATTCTCTTGTCTCCCCTCTACCTCCTGGCCAAAAGGTTTTCTTGCTTCTCATAAAGAGACATACACATATAACTAGATAGACATATAGTTCGAACAGAAACTACCTTAATGTATTTTGCAAAGTTTAAAGCGAGTTTTCCCATATCTATCCTTTATTTTTTACTAGAGATGCATGAAACATTATATAAACACAATGCAATGTTTTGGGAAGTCCATTCAAATGTGGAACATTGCTATGGAAGAAACAAAATCCCATAGCAATTTAGGAAGAAACAAAATCCATAGCAATTTAGGAAGAAACAAAATCCCATCTAAATCCCATCTTGCAAATTTAGGGTGCATCTTTATGTGCATTTGTGGCTTCTTCAGCACAAGCATACAACACAGAGATGATTCGGTTTTGTGCTTGTGCTGAGGTGAGAAATGGCATTTTATGAACAATGTTGTTCAGTGTTCCTTGAACAGAGTTTATATTGTTATAATCCTTGTGCAATTCAATACTAGTTTGGAGAATTGATGGCTATTTCATATTTGTACAGGTCATGCTCGGAGGCTATTTTGATTTGAAAAGAGTTGAATATCTATATACATATTTATTGTATCCATTTCCATTTGGAATCAGTAAACCATTAAAAAGTTTTTTCACTGCCTTTGGAAGTAATAAATACCCTATTGATATTCATTTTTATCTCTAGTATATCAGCATTATTTATGGAGGAACAGAAAAAGGGATTGATGTAGTATGGTCGGATGTGTGCCAGCATTTGCTTAATTATAATTTATCATTTATATTCCCAGAATGACAGTCTGCAACTTGGTAAAACCCTGAAGTTGGATCTCTGAACTAATTAGGCTGGTGAATTGGGGTCTCTGAATTATTTTTGTTGTCTTCAGAAGAAATTAGCAATCTATTTATTTCGATATTTATCTCTATTATATGAACATCATATATAGAAAGACAGAAAAATAGGACCCATCTAATATGTTTGTGGTAGTTTTCAATTATAATTTAGTTTTCAGCATGGCACTACTACTGTGTGTAATTCAGTACTAGTTTGCAGAATTGATGGCTTGGACTTCCTTGATTGGATATGATATGCCAATAGCAATTTGGCATGTTCTGTGATTATTAAGGCTAGATATATGAATTATTAATTAACCCTATTTCATGCCAAGAAAATCTTCCCACAATCGTATTTAGGGAGGGCTAACCAAATCCATTTGAGTAGTGAATTTCCTTTAAAGCAGTCAAGGTAGTGATTGTACCGTGATTCAAATAGTTGAAAGTCATTTATTTATCATAAGATGTGAATGGAAATGCCTCAGAAATCACTGAAATAATACTAGTATTCATGCTATCATAAAGGTGAATCCAATTTACCTCATTGGCAGAGAAAATAATTGTTCTTCTGACAACTAAGTTGAGCCATCTTCACCCAGGCTTGTAAGGGCACAGTCTATGGATACCTATCATAGATAATTCTAGGTGCCCATGTAGTAGTTGCATGAATAGTTAAAGAATTCCTCTTCCTCTTTGATCTGCTCCCTATTGACAGTCCATGAAACAACGATGCTGGTCATTTAATTGCTGCAAGGTGGAAGAAAAAAATACCAAACCCAGGTAATGGAATTACTTCCTTTCCATTCTCATTTTTTTCTTGGAGGCCTTTGAGAGATGACATGGTTCGTTTATTGAGACTACCGAATGCAGAAGAGGTAGACTCTTCTTGACATCATTAATAACATGTGCTATCTATTTTCTAGACTGTAAGTCATCATAGACATTCTCCTGTCTCCCCTCTACCTCCTGGCCAAAAGGTTTTCTTGCTTCTCATAAAGAGACATACACATATAACTAGATAGACAGAGAGTTCGAACATAAACTGCCTTAACGTATTTTGTAAAGTTTAAAGCGAGTTTTCCCATATCTAGACTTTAGTTTTTACTAGAGATGCATGAAGCATTAGATAAACACAATGCAATGTTTTGGGAAGTCCATTCAAATGTGGAACATTGCTATGGAAGCCAAGTTAAGAATTGATTTTAGATCTTGCATGCACATTTCATGGATTGTTGTAGTAGTGACATAAAAATAGACTAGGTCAGTTATATCACACATGTCAAAGATAGTTTAACTCAAAGAATGAAACTGCCATTTAAGCTATAAACCTGACTAAATGGTCCAAACTTGAAACTGTGACCCTTCCTTGCAAATTGTATGTGCTACCAATTAATCATAGTTAAATGGTTTTAGATTCAATACGAGAGTAATCTTATGGAGGAGCTATTGGGTTTGGAAAGTGACCACAGAACAAAGGCCAGTGGGTTAATCTCCTAAAACAAGGTGTTAAAATAGTCTGCTGAGATGTACATTTTGCATCAGGATATCCCCTAGACTGATATCTTTTTATGAGGAAGCAAAAACATGGAAAATGTTTGGTTAGGTAGGAATACAACTTGTCAATTTGGTCTAGCTTGAGTGATTAAAAGAGAAGGTTGTTAGGTTCTCCACCATTTCATGGATTGATATAGAGATGAGACAAAGGAGGCTCTCTCTTGAGAATATATGAAATACACCATTCTTATCTATGCATTCATAAGCAACATCTGACAAACACATTTGGCATCTAGCCTTTAGTTTTCACTAGAGATGCATGAAGCATTACATAAAAACAATGCAATGTTTTGGGAAGTCCATTCAAATGTGGAACATTACTATGGAAGCCAAGTTAAGCATTGATTTTAGACCTTGCATGCACATTTCATGGATTTTTGTAGTAGTGACATAAAAATAGACTAGGTCAGTTATATCATATATGTCGAAGATAGTTTAACTCAAAGAATGAAACTGCCATTTAAGCTATAAACCTTACTAAATGGTCCAAACCTGAAACTGTGACCCTTCCTTGCAAATTGTATGTACTACCAATTAATCATAGTTAAATGGTTTTAGATTCAATACGAGAGTAATCTTATGGAGGAGCTATTGGGTTTGGAAAGTCACCATAGAACAAAGGCCAGTGGGTTAATCTCCTAAAACAAGGTGTTAAAATAGTCTGCTGAGATGTACATTTTTCATCAGGATATCCCCTAGACCAATATCTTTTCATGAGGAAGAAAAAACATAGAAAATGTTTGGTTAGGTAGGAATACAGCTTGTCAAACAAACACATTTGGCATCTAGCCTTTAGTTTTCACTAGAGATGCTTGAAGCATTATATAAACACAATGCAATGTTTTGGGAAGTCCATTCAAATGTGGAACATTACTATGGAAGCCAAGTTAAGCATTGATTTTAGACCTTGCATCCACATTTCATGGATTGTTTTAGTAGTGACATAAAAATAGACTAGGTCAGTTATATCATATGTTATGAAACCAGCTCAAGAAAAGATAGAAAAGATAGATCAACGCCTTAGAATTCAGCCTCTTCGAGGGGGCAACCTCCTTTACATTAAATAAATGAATAATTCTTTGATGATTCAAATGACAAAACCTCCTTTCTATATATAGGAGTCTAAGGAGTCACAGTATACTCTAGCTGACCTAACAATAATAATATAAATCCACAATAATAACAATAGTGGGCTTCTATGGGGCAGAATAGTAACAATATGGGCACTACATGGGTACATCAATATAATAAGTGGGTTATACTAATAACAATAAGGGGTTACACTAGTAGTATAGGGGCCTAACATGCCCCTCTCCTTCAGAAAGCGTTGTCCTCAACGCTTGAGTAGTTCTTAATGCTTCTATATAAAATTCTTGTCCTCCCATGTGGAATCTTCAGCGGGTAAGTTCTTCCACTTGATGAGATACTCTGAAATTGATCGATTTCGTAGCTGTCGGGTTCTTGTTTCTCTGACTGCTCTAGGTTCTAATATGATTTTTCCTTCCTCTTCAATTTCTGGCAATATTGTTTCAATTGGGATCTTTTGCAACTTTTGAATAAGTGGCCTTACTTCTTCGTCCTTCTTCCATTCTTCCCTTGCTTCATTTATCCAATCTGGTTGGATAATATAAATAGCACAAAACAATGCTTCCACATCCTCATCCTTGAAGAGTCTTCCCATTCAGTAAGGTCGCCATTTTTTAAGTGCATGTAGTATTGCCAACATTTCCTTCTCATAAATAGCTTGCTTGAGATGTAGCAGTAAAAATACCCAATCACCTACATCAAAACATTTTTCACTACGATGTTGATCTACCTGTTGTTTCGTTTGATTTTGCACCGAAGTGACGTTATCCTTTAAAAGTTGGAGAACTTGTTGTTGATGCTCGATGTGATCTTTCACTGCTTGAACCTTTTTCTTCTTCATATGTCCTTCTATCTCTAGAGTTTGAGGAGTGGTAATTTCTTCCAATCCTTTACAAGATATGGTAGGATTCATTTCTTGATGCTCGATGTGATCTTTCACTTCTTGAACATTTTTCTTCTTGATATGTCCTTCTATCTTGATAGTTTGAGGAGTGGTAATTTCGAACAATGAATTACAAGATATGGTTGGATTCATTTCTTCTTTCTCGATGTGATCTTTCACTTCTTGCACCTTTTTCTTCTTGATATGTCCTTCTATCTTGAGAGTTTGAGGAGTGGTAATTCTTGCCAATGCTTTACAAGATATGGTCTGATTCATTTCTTCTTTCTCTGGGGTGGGATCTTGGCGTATATCTTCTTCTTTTGATGTTTCTTGATCCTTTTCTTCCTCCTCTTCATATTCTATGTAAAATAATTTCTTCTCAGCACACTTATGACCTTTAGTGCATTTGCTATCACAATTGTAACAAAGCCCTTTTTCTCTCTTTTCTTCCAATTGTTGTGGTGTAACCCTTGTAGGTTGTGGAAGGCTAGGGGAAACAACACTTCCATCTTTATAGTTGTGAGGGGTACGCTTCCTGGTTTCCATAATTTTGCTTTCCACTATGTCACAAAGCCCTTTTACTCTTTCCAATTGTTGTGGTGTTGCTCCAAAGAAGGAGTTGCTCTTTGTATCCTCATAATGTGCTATCATTTCCTCCGTGAAAATTGACCACGTAACAAGTTGTTTACGAGAACAAAGCCCTTCGTACCATAAAAATTGATCTGGTTCTAAATATGAAGATGCAATACATACCTTTTGTAACAGTTGTACACCATGTAGATCAAAATATTGCTCCATCTGAAGTATCCAATTTACCGGATCCTTGCCATCAAATTTCCTCATCTTGCGTTTTCTTGATTTTAGGAGCTCGACCTTGAAATGACTGTAATTCTGTACTTTTGGATCTTTAAGTTCTGAAATTGTGAGCTATAGTAGCCCTCTATGTCCTCTTTCTAATGCCACTAGTCTGATCCAAATTGGATTCTCTAAGAAAACGTTATGCACAATCTCCCAGGATGACCTGATTATAGACCTTTCCAGAAGAGCGAACTTGTATGAAGTGCCACGTGTCACTATTTCGACCTTTAGATCTAAAAAATATATAATAAAAAAACTACAATCTGTCCTCTTTCTGTACCTTCTTACAAAACTTCAATCCGATCCCCAGAGAGAAAGTTATGACAATTTTCCCCAGGTCACCTGTTTTAAATGTAATTCAGGATTCTGCAAAAAGACCAACTTCCTCAGATCATATCTCTGTAACTATCACGCGAAAATCTCTGAAATTTGGACCCAAGGTTCAGCGCGATTTTTTCTCAAATGGGTTTTTTTTGCGACTTCTGAAACGGCACCGAAAAAAAGTTATAGCGAAAATTCCACGATGACCTGTTTGGAGC
The DNA here is from genome assembly GCA_031772625.1 of Pinus tabuliformis. NCBI lineage: Eukaryota > Viridiplantae > Streptophyta > Pinopsida > Pinales > Pinaceae > Pinus > Pinus tabuliformis. The sequence continues at coordinate 331,460,213 of CM062812.1, forward strand.
AGCGAAACCCTAGAATCCAAAGCTCTGATACCAAATGTTATGAAACCAACTCAAGAAAAGATAGAAAAGATAGATCAATGCCTTAGAATTCAGCCTCTTCGAGGGGGAAACCTCCTTTACATTACATAAATGAACAATTCTTTGATGATTCAAATGACAAAACCTCCTTTCTATATATAGGAGTCTAAGGAGTCACAATATACTCTAGCCGACCTAACAATAATAATATAAAGCCACAATAATAACAATAGTGGGCTTCTATGGGGCATAATAGTAACAATATGGGCACTACATGGGTACATCAATATAATAAGTGGGTTATACTAATAACAATAAGGGGTTACACTAGTAGTATAGGGGCCTAACATCATATATGTCAAAGATAGTTTAACTCAAAGAATGAAACTGCCATTTAAGCTATAAACCTGACTAAATGTTCGAAACCTGAAACTGTGACCCTTCCTTGCAAATTGTATGTGCTACCAATTAATCATAGTTAAATGGTTTTAGATTCAATACGAGAGTAATCTTATCGAGGAGCTATTGGGTTTGGAAAGTCACCACAGAAGAAAGGCCAGTGGTTTAATCTCCTAAAACAAGGTGTTAAAATAGTCTACTGAGATGTACATTTTGCATCAGGATATCCCCTAGACTGATATCTTTTTATGAGGAAACAAAAACATGGAAAATGTTTGGTTAGGTAGGAATACAGCTTGTCAATTTGGTCTAGCTTGAGTGATTAAAAGAGAATGTTGTTAGGCTCTCCACCATTTCATGGATTGATATAGAGATGAGACAAAAGAGGCTCTCTCTTGAGACTTGACTAGGTTATTCATAACAGTTGTGGTGTTGGTGCCTTAACTTAGCCAGAAAATACCAAAACTCTATTGATGAACAAAATTTATTACTGAATCTACCTCAGAGTATTCCATAGTCACTAAATATGACATGCATGGTTTTACCAACGAGGCCCTAAACTTTTGAACAATGAAACTTTACATTGGTATGGTCAACCTACATGAGGAGAAATGAAACTTTTTTTAATAAGATGCTAGCAAAACTTGGAAACTGCTATGTGGGATTATTGCTTGGTACCTGCAGATTGCACAACGACCTTTGTTGGTTGAGCCAGCAGGAATTGATTTCTTCAAGTGGATCTTCCTGGTACAAATGTTCCTTTCCTTGTAAGACCTTCATAGGGGTTTATAGATTCTTGTCAATAAAATGCATATTTGTCTGTATAGTTGTTTATTACATAATCATCTAAAGGAAAACTGGTTACATGAATATGGGTTAGGCTGCCTCATAACTGTATAGTTGTTGAGGCTCAATTGTGATTACGTGATCTTGGAAGATTTTGAGAGTATATAAACTCTTCATGTATTATGATTTCTCTGGCAATGTTCTCAAGGCAACTGTTCCAAAAATAACAAAAAAATATCTTTTGTCATTAAACAGAGATTGTTTTCCTTTAGAAACAGAGAGAGATTGTCTTTACAATACCTTCTTTTGTTTGTGGCATGTAAGGAGATCTTGAGAGTAATCTAGAATAGGAAAACTAGTTGGTCAACTTGTGATAAAGGTGAGTAACTACTTGGACACTAACTTTTGAGCCTGCCACATTCTTCTAAGAACATTGGATCCAGAAATCTCGAAGGCTTCAACTACATTGATTATGTCATAGAAGTTGGAAGAACTAGAGATGTCATGGATGTGTAACTGTTAACATTATGAAGATGATAGCACGTGTGTCTTTCAAGGTACATTACCAATCATAGTGAAAACAACAAATTTTACCACTAATATAGTTCATCGATGTTAATTTAGGTATGTTCTATGCTTAGAGCAATTTATTTCAATTTTCACAGTTAGCTCAATATCTTTTCCAGATTAGCAATCACATCAGCATTAAAGTAAACTACAGATAGAACATAAACATAAATCGCAGAAGACAAGCCAAGACAAGAGGACACAAGATGTGGTGCTAGCCAATGACAAACCCCAGTGTGGGGAAACCCTTGATCAATTCTTCTTATATGTTCTTCAATAGTTCAGCAGAGAGAGATAGTACATTTACAAAAAGTCAACATTTTGACTTATCTAGATAAGTGCATAGATCATCTCTAAGAAGATGATACATGAGATCAGTTGAAGACATGTTGCTTCAACTGATTCTCCAAGGTGACTCCTTCACCTATCGTTGTGCTGCATTTTGTCATCATGTTGTACCATGCTTCACCCATCATCACTATGCTGCATCTCATCATGCTTCCTTAATCATGACTATACCCATCACTGTACAACATTATGTGCCATTATTGCACCATGTTGCCATACTAACCTATGTGTTGGTTGCATCTTGCTTGCTTGTTGTCTCTAGCTTGCTTGTTGTCCTTAGCATGCTTGTTGTTGCATGCTAGTTGTCCCTTGCATGCTAGTTGTAACATTGTATGCTTGATGTATTTGCTGCTAAGTACCATACAACTATCCCAATGTTAGTTAGTTGTCTCTTGCATGTTGCTCTCCTTCGGAGACAGATGCTCTGGCTGTTCCGGCAGTTCCCGACAGTTCCAACAGTTCCTGGCAGTCCCGACAGTTCCGACTATTCCCGACAGTTCTAGCAATTTCGGTTGTTCCTAGTAGTCCCAGCAGTTCTGACAATTTCGATTGTTCTTGACAGTTCCCAGCAGTTTCGACATTTCCAGCTTTTCCCGGCAGTTCTGACTTCTACCCTCTGCGTAAGCTTCCCGGCTGTTTCGGCAGTTCCAGATAGTTCCGACTATTCACGGTAGTTTCGGTAATTTCGACTATTCCCATCAGTTTCAGCAGTTCCAACTTTTCTGGCTATTCTCGGCAGTTCTGGCAATTCTTGATAATTCCAGCAATTCTGGTAGTTCCGGCAGTTCCGACAATTCTGGCTATTTCCGGCAGTTCTGGCAGTTCCAACCTTTCCAGCTTTTCCGGCTTTTCCCGACAGTTCCAGCAATTCCAGCTTTTCCCGACAGTTCTGGCAGTTTCGGCTTTTGTCCTCTGCGTCAGCTTCCCGGCTGTTCCAACAGTTCCGGCTGTTCTCAACAGTTTCGACTATTCCCGGCAGTTTCAAGAGTTTCAGCAATTCCGGCTATTCCCGGCTGTTTTGGCTATTCCGGCAATTCTGGCAATTCCGATTATTCTCGGCAATTTCGGCTGTTCTCGACAGTTCTGACTATTCCCAGCAGTTCCGACAATTTTGGCTATTCCTAGCTGTTTCGGCAGTTCCGGCTGTTTCCGACAATTCTGACTATTCACGGCAGTTCCGGCTATTCCCGTCAGTTTTGACAGTTCTGACTTTTCTGGCTATTCCCGGCAGTTCTAGCAATTCCCGACAATTCCAACAGTTCTGGCAGTTCCGACAATTCTGGCTATTTCCGGCTATTCCGGCAGTTCTGACCTTTCCGGCTTTTCTGGCTTTTCCTGATAGTTCCGGCAGTTCTGGCTTTTCCCAGCAGTTCCGGCTTCTGTCCTCTGCGTCAGCTTCCTGACTGTTCCGACAGTTCCGGCTGTTCTCGACAATTCCGACTATTCCCGGCAGTTCCGACAGTTCCGACAATTCTAGCTATTCCCGACAGTTACGGATTTTTCGGCTATTCCCGGTAGTTTTGGCTTCTACCCTCTAGATTAGGGCAGCATTATCCCTTAGGATTTCTCCTCCTACTAAAACCCAAAGACAACTAGAGAGGAAGAGATCCCAAGTGTGTTAAAATGACTTGAAGGCCACCTCTATTTATACTAAAACGTTGAGCACAGGTGGGGCTTATTTGGTTGCTGGCCGACCTTGACGAATTGTCCCATAACACAAATAAATTCATATCTCCATGAATACTTATCAGAATCAGATGATCTTTAGATCAATCCTACACCTCTCGATGAGAGGGATCCAAGAAAAATATCAGCTCCCAGCAGTTCCGGCAGTTCCCGGCAGTTCCGGCAATTCCGGCTGTTCCCGACAGTTCTGAAAATTTCGGTTGTTCCCGACAGTTCCGATGATTCCAGCTTCTACCCTCTACATTAACTTTCTCGCATGTTTCAACAGTTCCTAGCAGTTTCGGCAATTTTAGCTATTCCCAGCAGTTCCAGCAATTCTGGCTATTCCCGGTAATTTTGGCAGTTCCAGCTTTTCCTGACAGTTCCAACTTCTGCCATCTGTGTCAGCTTCCTGGATGTTTTGGTAGTTCCCACCAGTAATCAAATTTGAACACGTCAGAGCCCTTCAAAGGGCCTCTGGCACAACGCAGAAGTAGGAAGAAAATTTTGCTATTCAAAAAAAAAATTTAAATTTGAATTTTTCCATTTAAAGAAAAATTAGAATAATATTATAAATTTTTTTAAGAAGGGTTGTTAAGTTGTCAACCTGTCCAATTTTTTTTTTTTAATTTCATTTTTTTTCTAAAATCCAGATTTTGGGAATTCCAAATTCCAAACTGTCAGTGCACTGTGGGTCTATCACAAATTACAATGGTTGAACTTGTGAATTTCCTTTCTCAATTGATGTTAAATCCCATTTCAGAAACAATAGTTTCCAACTTCGGAGTTGCTCCCATTTCAAAAACAACAATTTCCTTTTGAATTGCTTTTTCTAATTGTAACTTGTGCATATGATGCAAGTTAGTGGTTGTGCCTGCAGGCTGCCCATAAAGCAAGGTTTGACGACGATTGGAGAGGATCGTAGATTCATCATTCAACAGACGCCTGTCAAGCAAGGTTTAAGCACGATTTATGATTGGAGAGGAGCGCATTCAAGAGACTTAATAAGTTCATAGCATACTGGATTTCACAGAACTTCACATTATGCTTCAATATATACATCTAGGTCCTGTTGTTTATGCGATGTGAAGGAGCAAGACTAAATACAAATAGATCTGTAAGTTACTCATTTTGCTTTGATATCTATATTTTTCACTTACCTCTAAGAATATGCGATTCAAACATCAAGACAAAAATTAAATTTAATGCCTTAATAGCATGAATGAATCAAATAGTAATAAGAATAAATTCCACTGTCTCACCAATACAATTTACAGTTCAATTGAATCAAATAGTAATAAGAATAAATTACATTGTCTCACCAATACAGTTTACAGTTCAATTGAATCAAATAGTAATAAGAATAAATTAAATTCCACTGTCTCACCAATACAGTTTACAGTTCAATTGAGCTCTCATCATTAGAAACACCATCCAAATCAAAATCCTAACCAAAGCACCTTCAACTAATCCCTTGTTAGGCCTAAGTCATTAAGTCCCAACTATTTAATATCCAATGAATAAAAAATTAATGAAATATATGAGTAGCATAAGTCATAATTCATAATGTCCCAACAACCTAAATTATAAAAGGAAAGAAGCCAAAGTCCTCCCAAGTTATCAGGATAAGCAGGAATTGTTGAATAGTAAAGTTCACTCCCACTGCTACAAATTAAAGCATTGAATTCAAGAGGCAATATATTGCCAGAGTTCAACATCCCCAGAGTTTCATCAACTGTTAATGTAGTTGATAGTACAAGACCGAAAAATCTTGTTGTTGTTGCATCAGAACGCACAGCTTTGATTATCTCTTGAATTATTTCCAACATATGGGGATATACATTGCCACTGTAATCATAGCAGTCCACAACTATAACAAAAAGCTTCTTCTTATTTCTCAGTGCAGGATACTTGTTTGAGACAATCAGGTTATTCACTGGAGGCCTTGGCTTAGGTTCAGTTTCTTCAATGTTAAAAGATAGCAATGCCCTTTTTAGTTTATCCAAAATAAGTTCTGGGTCGCCCTTTGGTGCCAGAAGTTTGTCAACTTTGGTAGAATTATCTAGAGAGCCATTGATGGAATATTTCTCGCCATCGACAGAAAGCTGAAGAGACATGTCCTTCAGGGAATCACCCATCGATTCCTCCCCCATAGTAGTATCCATTACAGTGATAGTCTGCCATTGAGGATGCCTCATCCCGCATATAGTTACCCGAGACAAATATTTTCTACAATGTTCAGGCCATGAGAAAAGGTGAATGTTTCTCAATCCATTACAGCGGCATTCATTCCATGGGTTTTTAGCTCTAGCAATACATTTTCTATGGCCTTCTGATCATGGTGTTTGACTAATAGTCCATTGTTCAAAGTCTGCAAAATTTTCAGAAACAGAGAATTTTTTAGAGCTTTGCTTTTTTTGCCACATGCTTAAACATCAGATTTGAAACTGAAAAATTTTCCTGGAAACTTAGTTTACCGTCAAAATTATTGCCAGAACCTAATTAACACAAGGTGGAAACTCAAACTAATTCTTTTTTGGATGTTCTTACACCAACCTCTGCTTAATATGACAATAATTCAAGGAAAAAGACAGAAAACATAAGATTTGGTGAACATAAATGTTATGATCACAGTTGGCTTGTCACTTGTCAGTTACAATGTGTATGAATTGTATGATAAATACTAGACTTGCAGCTGTGTTGGAAGGGGTTATTGTTCTTGATAAACTGAGGAATATCTTGCAGCTTGCAACATTGTAAAGACATCGACAACCAATAGTATGTTGTCTTGGAACTCACAGCGTTAGTTCCAACCAAACAATTACTGATTCACCATGTGTTAAAAAAAAAGAAATTTGAAAATAATTTACTGTTGTCAGTTGAATTTCATTTTTTTTGTGCTTTTCATTATAGAAGGGTGACCTCAATGTGCGCCCTTCTAAATAAAATTAAGACCTGCCCTTCAAATTTGATCACTGGTTCCCATTGTTCCCGTCAGTTCCGACGATTCCTGGCAGTTCCGGATATTCCCGACAGTTCTGGCTTTTCCGACAGTTTCGACAGTTCCCGGCGATTCCGCCAATTCCGGCTATTCCCGACAATTTCGGCAGTTTTGGCAATTCCGGCTATTCTCGACAGTTCCAACTTTTTCAACTTTTCCAGCTATTTAAGTATGGGGGATTTACGCAGTACATTATATTATATCATTTTTGGGATTCAACTGCGTTAAGTAAGTCATTCAAACGTATGACCATTTCCATGAGAGGTAGTCGTAACTGACTAATTTCTCATGATTTTTGAATAGTTCACTTAGCACTCATTGCATCGGGTGATGCTCACAGGGGTGAAGAAGTGGGATTGAAACTAGTGAAATGTGGAGAACGAATCACATAGCATCAATCATCACTTCCGGGGCTTGCACCCGGTAACCAGGACTTCCCAGGAGGTCACCCATCCCAGAACTCCTCTAGTTTCGGCAGTCAGCCAGTTCATACTTTTCCCGGCAGTTTGGGCTTCTGCCCTTTGCGTTAGCTTCCCGGCTGTTCCGACTATTTCCAACAGTTCCGACAATTCCTGCTATTCCCGACAGTTCTAGCTTTTCCGACTATTCTTGGCGGTTCTGGATTTTTCCATCTGGATTAGGGCAGCGTTATCCCTTAGGATCTCTCCTCCTACTAAAACCCAAAGACAAGTGGAGAGGAAGAGATCTCAAGTGTGTTAAAACGACTTGAAGGCCACCTCTATTTATACTAAAACGTTGAGCACATGTGGGGCTTATTTGGTTGTTAACTAACCTTGACGAATTGTCCCATAACACAAATAAATTCATATCTCCATGAATACTTATTGGAATCGGATGATCTTTAGATCAATCCTACACCTCTCGATGAGAGGGATCCAAGAAAAATATCATCTTCCATTAATAAGGTGACCTACATGGGTACTGTGATGTGTGGTTTGACGGTAAGTCTACTTGGGCGAAGCCTAGGAGACTGCAGTTCAAATCTCATTGAGTACACTGACCTGCTGTGGTGGCGGCTCGAGGAGCAGATTCCCCACCCCCGCCTTGGCGGCACGAGAGTCTTGTTCTTGCTAAAATCATAGGATCTTATTATATCAACTTGCAGGTAGTTGGATGTACTCCTAGTGTTATAGAGGCAGCTATGAGGATTGATCCTGGGTCTCCCATAGATTAGGACTGACAGTTACTGATTCACCATGTAGTTAAAAAAAAAAAAAGATGACCCACATGGAGTTTGGCCCTAGTTGCCAATTTTAACAATCAGGCATGGATATCAATCAAGCCTAGTTAGCCTTACTTTCTTGGTAAGGAGATGAGGCTTCATGTTTTTCACCCTTTTTCCCCCAAAGAAATTTATTCTAGCAGGAAGAATTATTCATTACTTTCCCCTCTTACAAGCAAACACTCGGCAAAAAAAGGATTTCACACCTGGGAGTTTTTTGTAGGATAAAGGGAAAGGTGAGTGGCTATCCTGCAGTAGTTGCATTGGTCTTATTAGCATTACGCCACTTTTCATATGGGTCTTCACAACAGAGAATCACCATTACACTTTGTTGATTTGTTTTAAAAATAAACATAACATGCAATAGATTTCTTTTGGGATGCAATGTTGTTGTTGGTAGTATGATTGTATTTGTGCCACATGTAAAGCTAATATACATTAAATTTCTTTCACCTTGCAATATTTTTATTGGAAATGTGCTTGTGTTTGGGCTAGAAACTATGCTAGATTTCTTTTGCTTTGCAATAGTGTTGTTGTCAATTTGGTTGTTTATGATAAAAGGAAATCTAGCAAGTGTTAGATTTCCATCACTTTGGCAATGTTATTGGAAATGTTGTGCTTGTGTTTGGGCTAGAAGTTGTGCTAGATTTCTTTTGCTATGCAATATTGTTGTTTTCAATTTGGTTGTTTATTATAGAAGGAAATCTAACACGTGTTAGATCTCCTTCACCTTGTTAATGTGCTTTTGTTTGTGTTAGAAGGAAATATAGCATGCACTAGATTTCTTCTGGCATGAAATGTTGTTATTGGTAGTATGCTTGTATTTATGCTACATGTAAAGCTAACATCTTTTAAATTTATTTTACCTTGCGATGTTGTTGTTGGCAATGTGATTGTGTTTGTGATAGAAGTTGTTGGATTTTGTTGGCTTTTGTTTGCCTTACAATGTTATTGTTGGCAATGTGCTTTTGTTTGTGCTAGAAGTAAATCAAGCGTATGCTAGATATCTTCTACACTGCAATGTTATTTTTGGCAATGTGATTGTGTTTGTGCTACAATAAACTCTAGAATGTGTAAGATTTCTTTTACTTTGAAATGTTTTTGTGAGTAATATGCTTCTATTTATGTTAGAAGAAAATTTAGCATGTGGTGGATTTCCTTTGCCTTAGAATATTGTTATTGGCAATGTGTTTGTGTTTGTGCTAGAAGGAAATCTAGCATGTGCTAGAATTATTTGACCATGTAATGTTGCTTCTAGCAATATGCTTATGTTTGTAGTAGAAGGAATGATATTGATTGTTAGCTTTCATTTGAGGAAACAATGTTTCATTACATACAACATGACTACCATTCGATTTTTATTTTTGCATCTATATTACTTTTTCGTAAGTTGTGTGTTTTTGGGAAAATATAAAGTCACACTTTACACGATTCATTCTTTTAATTACAAGTTACAATGTAATTGTTGTTATAGAATTGATGCAAGCTACAATGGAAAATATAATTTTGGCAAAAGGGAACTATGTTGATCTCCTTATTAATGATCAAGTCATTGGGCTAGCAAGGGTTGAATCTACAAAGTCTAGAACTTATTATGTTGGAGAAAGGGTTAATGCTGGTTATGTTGCAATTTTGATAATTGATGTCATTCAACCACATTTGATTGATGATCATGTTAATGAAGGGGACATATATCCATGGAAGATTGTGGATTTGAGACACCACATAGGTAAATCAAAATATTGAAGCATGTGTTATATATTATTGATACTATAATAAATGTTTTTTTTTTTTTTCAATAACTACTAACATTATTTACATTTGTTTATAGGTACAAATGTTTCTTCTACATTTTCTATTGGAGGCAAGGTAAATCTTCTGCAACATGGAGTGAAGGTGGGCGAGGGCTCCATATTCAATACAGAGCTTGGGCATAAAGTGCATGGAAAGATGGTAAAGAAAGGATGCATAGTGGTTAAAATTGAAAAGGTGTTAAAACATAATGCTCCTCTACCACATCCAACAAGATTTGAGCATACACTTGCGGGTGCATTAGAATCTTATGAAATTTGGCCAGAATCAGATTTGGAGCCTCACTTTCATGATCATGCCATAAATTTTTCCCAAGATAGGGTTAAATTCATATGTGAAAAGGTTTCTCTTACACATGAATGCATGGGAACAAACATGTGCATTGCGAAAGGAATGCTAGTTAATGTCCGCGAGGATGACATTGTTGAGGGTGAAACACTAGGTGAAATGGATTTTGGTGTTTTTCTAGAAGAGATAGATGGACATTGTGAGATATGAAAAATTGGTGATAAGTCTATATAGTGTTTGGTTAGATGGCCAATAAATAAGTTGTGGACAACAAAGGTGTGATATTAAGGGTCAAGGAAAATTTCAAGGAACCACCCAAAGAAATGGTGATATGGGATGTTATAGAGGACACAAATCCCTTAAACAAATGGGATGGGTACCTTTGTAATGAAAAAGATAGAAACTCAATTGATATGAATGTAACAAGGCCATATAAAAGGATTAAACGAGTTATGGCTACAAAAAAAATTGCAAAATGTCAAACAAAAATAGATGAAGAGAAAGAAATTCGACTTTTGGCAGCAGATGTATGTTGTAGAAAAGATTGTCTTCAACATGTGGATAGGAAGGCCATTGCAGGTGCTAGAAGCAGTATGAGACAAATAAATACAAATGGTATTAGAGAATTTGTCTTGAATTCACTCATGTCAAACATGGTCATGTCAAGCGGCCATAGCCTACCACCTATTGCTAGAAATGTAAAGGACATGAGATTTAATGGGAATATTATTTGTAAGAAAGCATGGTATAACATACATAAAATTCCTCAAAGCACATTCTATAACTACCAGCATTATTTCCAACATGGACAGATCAAAGCTATTCATGGTAACACTAACACATGCAAAGCACGAGCTCACACAGTGGCAGCCATAGAAATATTGCACAAAATTGTAATGGATAATTCAGATTTTTCACCAAACCAAACATGTCAAAGTTGAAGAAGATGGAACATCTGCTCCTTTAAGATTGCTTCCTTCAACTTACACACAAAATTCTTTTTTAAAAGAGATCAATGAGGCTCTTCAAAAGCTCAATTACCCATCAATATCACAACCAACAATGAGCAAGATCTAGAATACTAAGTTTCGAGATGTGGCATTTTCAAAGAACACCAACTTCAGTAAATGCAATGAATGTATTGTGTCGAAAGCACAAATGAAGTCAGCAACTACAAAAGAGTTGGAAGAAAAGGCACGAGGTAGGTTGATGAAACATAACAAGATTGTTATGTGTGGAAGATATTGCTACTATGCCCATAGAATTATGTCAGAGCGGTTTCCAGAGTATTTGAGCATTATCCATGATAAAATGGACAAAACAAAGACTTCAATCCCAAGGCTATGTGTCAAATCAAAATCTATTGTAGGAACAAATTTGGGTTTGTCATTGACATATATGCTTACACATGGGCATAAGGCAGGAGGTTTTGTTCATTTCTCCTTACCATCTGTCCATATGGGATCACAATTTACTATTACATCCCTTGCAAAGTGCTTAAGGGACCTTGAAGACCCACAAATGGATATGTATGGTGATCTACTTTATGAAAGTGGAATTTCAAGAAACCCACTTACAAATGCATTACTTGACACCTCCATTTACTCAAAATGTCAAGGGTACAAAGATGATTTTATATCTCATGGAAGTTCAAAAAGTCAAAATGTTGATTTTAAACCTCTTCCTCCACATTTGTTGTTACTGTTGGACAATGCAGCAAGTGATAATAAGAATCGCTATCTTTTCATGTTTCTATCACTTTTAACTGCACTTGGTGTCTTCATCACTATTGAGGTTGGGTTCTTGCCTGCGGGGTACACCCATGAAGACATAGATGGAACCTATGGAAGAATGTCTTCCAACCTAAAAAGTAAAGATATTTATTCTTTACCTGAAATGATGGATACATGTCACAGAATTGAAGAAAATAGAGTGTTTCCACCTACACTTTTGACAAGGTCTATGACTTCAAAAGTTTCCTTTATGGATACATTAAGGAGGGAAAAAATGCACTAGTTGGACATCTTAATGTCCAATACTTCCAATTTCTTATACTCAATGATGTTCTAGTACTAAGGTATAAAGAATCAATTAGAGATATTAAGTGGTCAAAACCAGTTGAGTTATGGAATATAGATGATGAAGGTCGACCTATAATTCCCATAGGGAAGCCATCTTTCTTAGCTTCCAAACAGAATGATGTCTATTTAAAAGAACTAAAGAAGGGATAACATCATATATAAAAATGTGGAAAGACACTATTGGGAATGAGGATTCACCAATTGTTACAGAGGAATGGAAAAATAAAGTAATGTATTGGGAAAAAGTTCTTGATACATTAGATGGAATCTATAATGATCATAAAATAATAGATGGAAGTGATTCATCTTTTGAGGATTTCTGGCCCAAGACAAGGCACATTGTTGATGTTGATCGTAATGCACTCCAAGTAATCTCAAGTATTATGGATGGAGATTTTGATAATGCGATAAATGAACCAATATATGTTGGACCCAAATGCAACAAGCCAAAGCCAACATTCAATCCAATGATTGACGTTGAGAAAGGAAAGATGTTTCTAGTTAGATCAGGAAATGAGGATGCAGGTGAGATGATTTGGATGGCAAAATCCATCTCAGATATCTTCAGGGATAATGAAAGTGAGAATCTTCATGTAAAGGTTGACTGGTGGAAGCCTATGTCAGGGAAATACAATGGAAAATTTTTAGAGAAATATTGGGTACCAAATCCTGATGACAAAGAACTTGGCTCTATTCCAATAAATACCATAGTGTGGGCATGGATGCCAAAGAAATAACATTGCAAGAAGACTAAGATAAATAAATATGGTGTAGAAGCCATTCTTGATCTACTTGAGCGAATATCTTAAGAGTAGGTTTATATGATACATGAATGTAATTTTTTTTTGGAGGATCTATTAAGATACATTCAGACACACTTTTCCATATTTGTTGTATAAATATTCTCTTCATATTTTTTTTGAAGGAGTTTTATATTATTTAATATTTCAATGTAATCATGTGTTATACAAATTACATGACAATGCCATAAAATATTTAAGTTTTCAAAGCTTTATTTGACCAACATGAATTCTCACCATATCAAATATGCATAATCAAATTCAATAATGCACCTAAAAACATCTTCTAAACTTGGTATATTAAAACAACAGTGGAGTACCTAATTAGTATTCTATTTAATATAAACCATTTAAACACTTAATGAATAAATGCTACACTTGATATAATTTTTGAGGTGAGCTTTCCCTAGTTTTCCTTATTATAATTGATATAAATCAAATTCTCTATTTTGTTGCACTCTAATTTATAAAAAAAATATTTTGATCATTGAACAACACAACTAGAATTATAAAATATTTCCTCTTATAGATTTTGAAGTGGTGCCAACATTATACTAGTATAATTAATTTGTACTCAACTTAGGAAAAGTAGTTATTGTCAATTTAAAATGGTCAATAATAGTAAGAAAAACAATATTAATATATTGTTAAATAACTTTATAGGTAAGATTTTTTTTTACACAATCTAGTATTCACGAGTCAAATTTAATACATAAATATAAATGTTAATGATAATAGAAATAATGTAAGGAATCTAAGTTTTAGATGAATGTTAATATGTTCTTTTCAATATAATATCCTTAAACATTTCAGGGATAAAAACTAAACATTTGTAATAAATATCTTAATCATTTTTCTCTCTTTCTTGTTGTATTTGAAAATAATCAAATTGTACTACTTTGTTACTATTCTAATTCATGATTGATTTTGATCATTAAAATGATTAGTAATTGAGACGAGCTCATTTTACAACCCAATATGGGGGGATGTGTAAGTTTGTTTGTCCGTCTATGCCCTTTTAAAATAAAAATTATGTTCTAAATAGAAAAATATTAAAAAGGAATATTTTTGAAAGTAATTAGAAGTAAAAAAAATGTGTGAATTAGATGTTTAAATCTTATACTTTTCAAAAGTAACTATTTGAAGATTTATGTTAACTAATTTATGTCAATATCAACTTCATATATATATATATATATATATATATATATATATATATATATATATATATATATATATATATATATATATAAGTTTTTTTATGGTCAAAATTATTATTTGTTCGTATATATACTCTATTTAGCATTCAAAAATATAGTTTCAACAATTAAAAATAACACATTGTATCTTTCACTCTAAAAATGTTTGCACTTGAAGAAATTTGATCCCTACATCTGCACTTAAAATGGATCTATGATGGTATATATTGGACACATTACTATGATCATTTGTCATTGAATAACTTTATACTTAATATATAGCTTGCATATTAATCTATTATTCATTAAGCAAGCCTCAACCAACTTCGTTTTTTACATAAAAGTACAAATAATAAATAATAAATAAATTATATTCAACATTTATTTTGATCCTAAAAAAATATTTTCTCCTTAACTCTAAAATGGTGCAAACTTCCTACAATAGTATGTAATGATGATGGTGATAATGATGATTATCATCCACTAAGACCAAATATGGTATATAAGAAGGTAAAAAGATATTACTAAAAGTTATTTTGAATTTTATTGTTATGCTAAAAAAGTATTAAAATAAATGTTTCAAGATCATCATAATTTTGTTTAGGTAAACAATCAAGAAGGTTAGTAGCATCACAAATATTTTGAAATTTAATTCCAATATTTTAAATTGTGCCAACATTGTCTTAGTAATAATCGTAACTTAACATATACATGATATTTACTATATCGGATTATAATTAAATCGGTTAATAATAGTTACACACACATCATTATTTTCATAAAATAACCTTAACAAACTTATCTTTTTAATATAAACCATAAAAATATTTAAATAGATAATGTAAGGAATCCAAGATTAATATGTGAAATATTTTCTCTTTCAAGTTTATATAAATTTGTTTTATAAAGTTTATCATGTTAATTTTTACACAAAAAATGGTGAATATCTATATAAAAATTAGTGAACTAAGTGACTTTCTAATTCCTCATTTTGAAAAAATATAATCTAGTTAAAGTTCTAAATAATGCTATATATTGGACACATTACTAAAAATTTCATTTGTCATTAAATAACTTTATACTTAATATATATCTTGCATATTAATCTATTATTCATAAAGCGAGCCTCAATCAACTTCTTTATTAACATAAACGTACAACTAATAAATAAAAATAAATTATGCTACTACTCACATTCAACATTTAATTTGATCATAAATTTATTTTTCTCCTCAACTCTAAAATGGTGCAAACTTTCTACAATAGTATGTAATTATGATGGTGATAATGATGATTATCATCCACTAAGACCAACTATGGTAAATAAGAAGATAAAAAGATATTATTAAAAGTTATTTCGAATTTTATTGTTATGCCGAAAAAGCATTAAAAGAAGTGTTTCAAGATCATCATAATTTTGTTTAGTTAAACAATCAAGAAGGTTGGTAGCGTCACAAATATTTTGAAATTTAATTCCAATACGAGTATAAACTCGATGATCTTTGAGAGTTTTTTAATCTTCAACCATAATATAACTAGTGTTGCAAAGGTGATAGACTTTTAAATTGTGCCAACACTGCCTTAGTAATAATCATGACTTAACACATACATGATATTTACTATATCAGATTATAATTAAATGGATTAATAATAGTAACATACGCATCATTATTTTCATAAAATAACCTTAACAAACTCATCTTTTACTATAAACCATAAAAAATATTAAAATTAATAATGTAAGGAATCCAAGATTAAAATGTGAAAGATTTTCTTTAGCAAGTTTATATAAATTTGTTTTATAAAGTTTATCATGATAATTTTTACACAAAACTGGTGAATATCTACATTAAAATTAGTGAACTAAGTGACTTTCTAATTCCTCATTTTGAAAACACTTAATCTAGTTAAAGTTCTAAATTCTAGATCCACTGAATACTTCCATATTTAATGAAATATGTGTTGTGTTTTAAAGGGGTGTTTTAAAGGGGTTTTTATGGTATTGAATATGTTTTTACCATCAAAAAACGATTCTAACACTTGCGTTCTGATTTTTTTTTTTTAATTAATGATCCTGGCAAGAATTGAATTCTTTTTTACCAGATTCCGGCGAGAAAACTACCATTCAAGCACAAAGGCAACAAAATCACATTGAAAGATATTTTTCACCAAAATCCCTTTTTCAAAACATCTTATGGTAAGAGCATTTGAATCGTTTTTTATTGTGGAAATGGTTTCACCACCATCAAAAACCCCTCGAGCACCCAAAATTTTGACAATTGTAACCCAAATTTCCGGCCAAATTTGAAAAAAATCATGCCAAAATTTCCACTATTTCCCAGTGAATTTGTGGCCTCCTTAAACTACTTTTAAATTAAATTGTGCTTAATCTCACTATTAGCATAGTCCTACAAGTTCAATCGCTGACAAATACGTCACAATCTACTTGTGCTTAATCTCACTTATTAGCATGATCCTGCAAATTAAATTGCTGACAAATACGTCCCAGTCTACTTGTCTTATATAAAAAGTTGAGGAGGAGATCTAAAATGTAAAAACTATTTGGAAACCCTTAATTTCATCCATTGAGTTGTTTATGCCACAAAGTAGTAGTCTAACCAGACTGTTTTTTTGCCCTGAAAATCATGGAAAACTCAGCAATATTTTGATAAAATCCGATAGGGATTTTTGTAAATCCATGTTATAGTTGTCAAACTTCAAGATTTTGGGTGCCCCAAAGGTTTGTGAGGGTGTTGAATCCATTTCCGCAATAAAAAATACAATTCAAATGGTGCTACTGCATGCCTGGATTCCCACCACTTTTGGCCATTCGGGCAATTCAATTCCTCTACCTCCATAGATGATGGCTACAACACAGGTTATTCTTAGCTTATTGAAAGTGGATATTGGAAATAGAAAAACTATTTGGAAACCCTTAAAGTGCATCCATGAGTTGTGTGTACAACAAAAAAAAAATATTCTCAACTTATTAAATCTACACCATCCAATTTATTTTGTTTTTAAAGAATATAAACTATGGAAGGCCCATTTAAAAATAAACCACACCTATTTTGTCTTAAAAAAAACCTCAGATTTAGAAGATTTATTTCTTTTCATTTTTTTACAATGGATTTATTTCTTTTCAATATGCAAAAAAAAGTACATATTTCATAAAATTGGATAATTTAAAAAAATATATATATACTTTTTTATATTTTTACTTTCTACCTGTGAACTAATTATTTATAAATTAAAACAATTAAAAATATTATACATGTATCTAATATTATATAATTCTATAAAAAAAAAACCATAAAACAATATATTTTTAAAAAAGAGTAACAACCTCAAATCATAAATTTGAATATAACTTTTAAAAACGAAAATTAACAACATTATTAATTCTATAAAAATATTATACATGTATCTAATATTATATAATACTATAAAAAAATCATAGAACAATATATTTTTAAAAAAGAGTAACAACCTCAAATCATAAATTTTAATATAACTAAAACAACCTAAATATAACTAAAACTGGTACAACCTTCTATCCAATGGCCTTTTTTGCTTTTTTCTTTTTTGGAAAGAATTTTGATCATAAAAGCCAGGGTTATATTTTAATGGAAGGTTTAATTTTATTTTAATTTTTCAATATTAACTAAAAATCACATATAGCATAAATTATTAAATTTTTAAGTAGGAAAAATGTTAAAAAAGAAAATTATATATATTATTATTACACTAAATTGGTGTATTAAACTTTTTTGTTTGTGGAATAAGGTAGGTCAGAGCCAAGCCAAAAACTAAATTGGTGTATGAGACTCTTTTGTTTGTGGAATAAGGTACCCACGCATACATACTCTACGCCTTTGTTTTTGAACATGTGACCTCTTAGGAAGAAACACATGCTATTAACTAGCTCACTCAAATTATATATATATAGAAACCCATTCCTACAAAATTCAAATGGGTCTAGGTAGAGGATCCAATAATTATGCTGAGCTTTTCGCTGCCAAATACCTCATACATTTTGCCTTGAACAAACAATGCACAAATCTCCAACTCTTTGGTGACTCAAAATTAGTATGCAACTGGATAAACAAAAAATCTCTCTACAATGCATACACTTTGAGGCATATTTTGGATGATACTCACAGACTCATCTCGACTTTTGACTCATTTGCTTGCCATCATATTTACAAGGAGCGCAACACAGCTGCTGATCACCTATCCAAGGAAGCAACCCACAGGGATGATGGTACTTGGATGATACAAGAAGACAAGGATGGTGTTACTTATCAGCGCTATCATAGACAGTTCATAGATCCAGAAGCATAACTGAAGGCCCATTTTGAGTCAGAAATATATATTTTGATCTTATGTAAATATTTATATACACTTTACCTATTTATCAAAGAACTATGCTACACAATACTCTCTCTGAGAAGAGACCAAATGCTTTTTGCTTTTTTCAACAGCTTGCTCCCTGCCTGGAGTACTATATCACTGATATTACCTTTTTGGACAGGCAAGGCCTTACCTTATGCATATGCTCAGCATTTACAAAATGTAATTTTCTCTTTCAATAATGAAAATTACCACTTTTTCCACAGGAATATATATCTATCTATCTATCTATCTATATATATATATATATATATATATATATATATATATATAATTTTTAGTGTGTCAATTTGGGCATACCTTAGACAGAGAATTTTATATAGAGACCCAAATTCTAGGTAGTAGACATAAAATAGAAATCATATGGAGCAAATTTAATAGGACTATTCACTCTTTCATCTCATGGATACCATTTTTCAAATACAATGAAACTATTTTTCTTTCTTACATGGTACTGGGCTCAATCATTCAAAAACTTGTAATGAGTTCTTAAAAGAAATCAAAAAATATATTATTTTTTGAATATCATTGAAATTTCCAATTAAAAAAAAAAACAAAAAACTATTTAAAACCTTTAATAACAAAATTTACATAAAATAAATATAACTTTGAAGAATGTTTTGCCATAAAAATTATAGGCCTACAGATTAGCACACATATGCATTATAATACATGACAACATCTCTCTCTCTCTCTCTCTCTCTCTCTCTCTCACACACACACACACACACACACACACACACACACACATATAACACCTACTTTATATGCATTATAATGCATGACAACATCTCATATGTATATATATATATATATATATATATATATATATATATATATATATGACCTACTTATTATTTAGTATTGATTTTTTTATAATAAGGATATCAATTTTGATCCTTAGTGCTTATTGTTGTGTCTTCATATTAAGTAGGCATAAAGAAGACATGAAGATAATACTCATAAATGCGGGCAAGAATAGCAAGTAGTAAATGTAAGCAAGCTATGTAGGTAGTAAATACAAGTGGAATAGGAAGTAAGAAGATTTTCTAGATACCATTTGTAAATCCAAACTCCTAAGAGGATGGGGAGCTTATTTGAATTGGAATTGTATCTCCTCTTTGATCAACTAAAGGATTCACCACAACCAAATTCTTTTATCTACAATGCCCTACTACTAAGATAAAATTTCAATAAATAGGTGATACGTGGATGCATGAGCTCCATTTGCATAAAAATGATAACATCTTTATTGAACGAGAAAAATTGTTAACATTATTTCATTTTCAAATGTTATAGTACATAGGAAAATGATCGATAAAGAAAAAATATAAAAATAATGATAAGTAGAATATGTTATGAAAAATTTATGTCCTTCAATTAAAAAAAAAAAAAAACAATTTCCATTTTAAATTTGACAAGTAACCTTTTTATTTTAATTTTCATTTACATTGGAAATAATTCTACACCTTTTCATCATGCTCTTAAAAAGCAATCACAATTTCAAATTTGAACTCTAATTGTGATATACTAAAAAACTATTACAACCTCAATAAAATTAACATATTGAGCTCATAGAATTCATTAATACGATCCACTTAATTACTTTAATTCCAAAATAACTAGTGATACAAAAAGAATCAGGTAAGCTTATATGAAAAATTAAAAAGCAAGTTCATATGAAAAATTAAAACAAGTGATCCACAATTTGATGAAGAGATGGCTTCATATATATATATATATATATATATATATATATATATATATAAAAGGAATGTCAATCAGTCTTTACACTTGGAAATTAAGTGATCACTAAAATATCAAATCCTCTTTTAAATTCTATTCAATGTAAAGAGTATGTTTTTTTTCAAGTTTTTCAAATTATTTTGTAATGTAAGTGAATTACTAAATATTAAAAAACATCTTATTTTTTTACAATATTAGTAAACATTAATATTAAAATTTTGTAAATAATTATGACATCTCTAATTACAATGTATTTTATGCTTTTTATTTATTTTTTTCATCAAACATCTAAATATCTAAAAATAAAACATTGCATTATGTATTATATTAACAAAATAGTCCCTATAATATAATTTCATTATTTCCTATTTTTTATGGTAAGGTATAAAACCAATCTAAAAAAAAATAGTAAACTCAAATATGGCAAGCTTTTGTAAATGAGTTTGTTAATAAGTGGAAGATCTTTAAATACCCAAATAGGTATTTTTGCAAACATCATTTCCACATAAATAAAAGTGAAATATTAACCTCAAACAACACCATCTACAATGAACAATGTCGTCATAGTTCATGTATTTCCAAAGATGCCCATCCCCATCATTCATGTAATTCCAAAAATGCCCCAACCATGTGGGTATGTCATCGCTAATCAACCAAAAGATATACTTGGTGTCACTAACCCCTCATAGCACCCTAAAACACATGTGGTGACACGCTATAGCTCCATTCATGATTTCGTAAAATAAAATAGACTTGGCACCACTAACCCCTACCCCACTGGTAGTGCAAAACACATATGGTGACACTTTATTCATAAATCTGGAATAAAATGATAAGTTCAATAACAAAATAATTATTAATTACCTTCCCTCCAACTAGATTAATTATGTATGTGAACTCATCTTCCATTTAACTAGATTAATGTACACGAACTCATCTTCCATCTAACTAGATTAGTAATGCACGTAACTTGAACTCTAGTTCCTTAGCAACATCTACCCGATAAAATGCATGGCAACATCTACAAGATAGACCAATGTATTCATAGCTATTAAATAGAGCAATGTTATCCAAAACACCATTTGCAAAAATAAAGATTGATGCTTGAAAATGCAAATTTTCATAGACATCTTAATGTATGTGAGTTTCTAAATATCATTAAATAATTCACAAATAGAAAAATTCAATGAAAGACTTCACTATGGACACAAAACATTATATGAATCTTAGCACAAATAACCTAATGAATAGCAAATCTACTCTACCATAGAGATTATCAAAATCAATTCTTAATAAAAAAAATATTGACCAAACTCACACACTTAGATCATTCCAATATGTCATATATCAAAGTTGTATTAAGAATAAATTTAACGTCAAAAATTCTCGGCGAAGCCTTGATAAGACACATTAAACAATGAAGACATGTAATTATAATATCTATAACCAAATTTTTAAAAATGAACTTAATCAATCCCTAGATAATATCCTAACTAAATTTTTAAAAATAAACTTAATCAATTTCTTAAAAAACCAATGTATTCCATTATAAAAAATAAAAACAACATATATTTGTTTTATAAAATATTTTATTTTCTTATATATTTTTAAATTTAAATATATAAAATTTATATATCTCATTATGAAACATATTATATAAAATTATAATATAGATAAAGTTGACATTCATACACATATGACATCCATCCGCTTCATCCAAGATTGTAGAATATAATTTGAGTACAACCACCTTCATCTCTTTTAAAATTGCTTCCTTCCATGATTCAACATTTAATCTATTTTTTAAATTGATGTTATAATAAAGGAGATCTGCTCATTCAACTTGTCCTGACGATGAACCACACTAGTTGGTTCAAAATGTGTCGACAAAAGTTTCTCTATGTGATTTTCGCCGAAGAATCTTCAAAAATTTGATATGGATCACAGAAGTATCAATTCAATAAGAGATTATTTTTTAATAATATCATCTTTTCTCTCCGCTAATTATGAAAACTGCTTTTGAAATGTCTTTATTTTTTGTTAAAGATATTTCAACATGGGATGTAGGTTAAGTTTAACATGGTCTAATATTACTTTAAGTTAAAGTGTATTTTTAATGTGTTTTATAATTGTGTTTTTGTATTTTATTAATTTGATTATCATAATCATGTTTTATACATTACTAATTTAATGGGCCAAATATCTTGGTTATATTAATAGAAATTTATGGCTTAACACTTGATTGCTACATGTTCTTTTTAAAATACCATAAATACTTGTTTTTTGATGATTGTTATGAATCTTATGCCTTAAAAATGATAAGAAACTAATAATTACAGTCATTTTTAAGGGGGAAACCTCTTTTTACAATGAACACAATATATAAGATATATTTGATGATGCTAAGACTAGGTATCCTTACTATATATATATATATATATATATATATATATATATATATATATATATAGAGAGAGAGAGAGAGAGAGAGAGAGAGAGAGAGAGAGGACAAGGCCTGCAATTATAATAAAATGGGACCATGAAAGGTTCTAGTTGACCTCCTAATATAATAATTAAACTAATAATGAATGCTTATTAGGGCCTTAATATATGGCCCAAGGGACATAACATAGCCCCCACTTTTAGAAAGGATTTTCCCTCAAAGCTTGTTGTTGAGGGTGTTTCTTCATGAGCTGCTCATTTTCTCAAGTAGTTTCTTCTAAAGGTATGTCCAACCACTTAATTAGGTACTCCATAGTGATTCTATTTCGAGGAGATAGAGAGTGTTGATCCATAACATTTTCTAGTTCAAAAAATCAACTTTCCTTATGCATCTAATTCTAGAAGTTATGTTTGCACTAGCACGATTTGTCCCATAACCCTTTTTAGGAAAAATACATGAAAAAACTTATGAACATGAGAAAAGGGCAATTCTAACTCATACACCATATGTCCAATCCTATGAATATCGTGTAGTGCCCATCAAGTTTTGGAGCTGATTTTTTATTCTTCTTTTTCTTAAGGGTAGTTTGCTTATACAGTTGTAGTCTTTGAAATACCTAATTAGCCTCCTCAACTTGTCTTTCACTTCAATGTTGATCTACTTGTTGTTTCATATTGTTTTGCACCATTTGAAGGTTTTTCTTAATAATTGTCAAAGTTTCTTTAGTCTTCTCTATAAGTAACTCTATTACTTGTACTTTGGACTTATCTTATAAAAAACATGAGATATTAGCATCCAAATATACATAAAGAGCCTCAAATGTGGTCATTTTAGTTGATATATGATATGCAGTATTATACCACCATTAGAGGAAGCCACTTCATCCATTCAGATTGCTTATTTGAAGAATAACATCGTAGATAACCTTCTAAATATTTTTCACTATTTCTCCTTGACCATCTATTTGTGGATGATATGTTAAACTCATTGCTAGTGTTGTTCCACTCATCTTCCATAATTCTTTCCAAAAATTACCTATGAAT
The DNA here is from genome assembly GCA_031772625.1 of Pinus tabuliformis. Lineage (NCBI taxonomy): Eukaryota > Viridiplantae > Streptophyta > Pinopsida > Pinales > Pinaceae > Pinus > Pinus tabuliformis. The sequence goes on from CM062812.1 coordinate 331,484,065, forward strand.
TTTGGATCTCTGTCACTTACTATTACCTTAGGAAGACCATGAAGTATATAAATTTCCTTCATGAATGCGTTGGATAGTTTGTTTGTACCTTGAATTCCACAAAAATGTGCATATTTTGTGAGTCTATCGATGACCGAAAAAATGGAATTATGAGGAGTGTTTCCAGGTATTAATTAAATTTGATGTTCATGATCTTTGGATGGAGGTATACCTTTTGGAATTTCTTGGAAAGCCCTATGGTGCCTTTTTAAGGTGTCTTTTAATTCGCTGAGAATGTTTTTATCTTCTTACTTAACTTCCATAGAATACAATTAAACCACAATTCCATTGCTACCAATTTTTAGGAGCCTTTCCATTCTATGAGATTTGACGGCTCGACAGGGTCCAAATTTTAACTCTTCGATATCATGTGAACTCCTTTCAATTCAAAGCTTATGAATAATTAATCATAGTTTGTAGAAATTGCACCCAATGTTCTCAACCATTAAATTCCTAAAACAACATCCATACCTCCAATTGAAACGACATACATTGATCTTTCCATATTATATTCTCCCATAACCATCTTTAATGTTGTGGCATTTTCCCGCACAATCAATCCTCTCCATTGGCAACTAAAACTTGAAAATTTGTCATTGGATGTACAAAACAACTGAGGTGTTCTCCCAATCTTTTATCAATGAAGTTATGGGTACTATCTGATTCAATAACCACTAGGAATTTTGCTTCTTAATGTAGCCAACAATCCTTAGGGACTAAGGATGATCCGGACTTAAACAGGAATGCAACAAATTACAGAGATAACCATAAACACAGATATGCAGCGGAAATAATACTTCATTTCATTAATGTAAAATACTGAAATATGCTTACAAATAGTAATGGAAATAAACCAGCTAGGGCGATGGTAGCTTATCTCTGAGAAGAGATGTGGTGGCTACATGCCTCTGAACTGTGTTACAATGAGGCTTGAAGGCCTACTTATTGTTGAGAAACAATGGAAAACCCTTAACATTCCAAAACCTAACCCTAGAAGATGAAACGCCAAACTGTGGGCCCCGTTTGGGTAAATTGGTACATCAACTTCCCGAGGTCGTAACTTTGGCATACAATCTCTGTTTGACGCGTACAATAACTCGTTAGAAAGATCTATCTAACCACTACCACTTTGGGAAGGGCAACATCGGTCCATGGACCCATGTTGCCCCTAGATTTCCCAAAAAACGTCGTTTAGGGCCTCAAAATGGCTTCGAAAGTTCAGGACCCGAAAAACTGCTAAAAATAGTAAGTTGTGCTACAACTAAGGAAACTGAAAATGCTAAGAGAAACAATGGTGGGGTTCCAGGTGGACTTGGCAGGTGGCCACCAATATCCACCTGGATCATTCCTCCCCACATAGGAAGCAATGGTCCCCATTACGTTGAGTTCCTCCATGAGATGAGGAAACTTTTGCTGAACTTGGTCAGTGGTGAGCCACTTGCCCTGGTGAAGGAGTTGGCCTGCTTTGACAACCCGATATAGTTGGATATTCTGTTGGCAATTGTTTTTGATCTATGTGTCCATGATCCGATCAGTTGTAGCTTGTTCCATGCAATCTAGATTTAATTCTGTGGGTGTGAGCTGTTCTGCAATGTCGGATGTGTCTAGCAATGGTGGAAAGTATGGCCGAAGGCAGTCCACATTGAACACTGGGTGCTGGCCAAGGAATGGGGGAATGCTGAGCTCAAATGCATTGTTTCCCACCGCCTTAGTAATGGTGTAAGGACCATATTGGAGTGGTCTTAGTTTCCGATAGGCTCCTGTAAGGCGTTCCTTTTGCAAATGCAACCAGACTTTGTTGCCCACCCGAAACTTTTGTGGCACCCAATGTTGATCATGTCGCTGCTTGTACTTGGCATTTGATTTCCCCAGAATGTCATGGACCTGCTGGCAAATATGTTGGATGTGCTCAATGAAGTTGGTTGCCTTGTCTGTTTCGGACTGGACATGAGCCGAAGCCGTGTGAGTAGCTGCAAGTGGCATGGCCACATCAATGGGGCATAGTGGCTGGAATCCCAAGCCCACCTGAAAAGGTCTGTGGCTAGTCGAGCTGTGAAGATCTCGGTTGTAGCTGTGCTGAACATAGGGGAGGCTCTCATCCCATGTGCGTGGATGCTTTGAGTTGTACATGCAGAATGTGTACAATCATCCTATTGGCAACCTTTGTCTGGCCATCAGTTTGAGGATGGAAGGCTGTGGACTTGGTGAGTTTGGTGTCCAGCATTGACCAGAGACTGGACCAAAATGTTCTGAGGAACCGACTGTCCCGATCTGAGATGATAGACTGTGGGATCCCAAAGTGCACCCACAATCGTTCAAAGAAGAGTTTAGTAGTGGATTTTGCTGTGATATTCTTCTTACAGGCCGCCATAATGGCCATCTTTGAGAACTTGTCGATGACCAGAAAAACACAATCATTCCCATGCTTAGTGGAAGGAAGGCTTGACATGTAATCCATGGAGATGGATTCCCAAGGTCGACCAGGGGTAGGCAGTGGGGTATAGAGGCCTTGCTTCTTGATGGTCGGTTTGGCAATGGCACGGGTAGTACATTATCTGATGTACTTCCAAACATCCTGTCGAAGATTCGGCCAATAGAAATACTTTTACAGTACTGCCACAGTTTTCTCGACCCCGAAATGCCCAGCAGCCCGACTGTAGTGTACTTCCAAAATCATCTTGGCATGCTCGCTTGAAGGAACACAAAGGTGACCCAGGTGGCATAACAGGGCATCCTGGAGGTGAAAATCTGGAACATGCCAACCCTCCAAGAGTGTCTGGTATGTGTGGTCGAATTTTGGGTTGCTTTGGTAGAGAAGTGGCCAATCAGAAGTCTCGTGCCCACAAGAGTTGAGCACGGTGGTTAACGCCATGATCGGTGGTCGACTGAGGCAATCTGCAACATTATTGGTGCTGCCCTTCTTATACTTGATATTCAAATGGAACTGTTGCAGGTATGTAGACCACTTCTGATTCCGATCATTCTGCAATTCCCTTGGGTCTGTATGAACTGCAGGGGTCGGTGGTCTGTGTGGATGACCGTTTCCTTCCCCAAAATGTAATGCTTCCATTGTCATCAAGCCTGCACAATGGAATACATCTCTTTATCATAAGTGGGATACTTCTGGACTGTGTCTGAAAGTGTTTCACTGTGATATGCCAATGGATGCCCATGTTGAGTAAGGACTGCCCCAATAGCATAGTTAGAGGCATCTGTCTCAACCTCAAATGGTTGTTGTAAATCTGGTAATGCGAGCACTGGTGCTATGCAGAGGCGATCTTTCAACTCTATGAATGCCTTCTGTTGAGATTCAGACCAAAAGAATTTTGCTTTCGCTCCTCCCTTGGTGACTTGACTCAAGGGCCAGGTGATATGAGAAAACCCCAACACAAACCTACGATAGAAGTTGGCAAGACCTAGAAAGCTACATAGCTTTGTCAGAGTGGTCGAAGATGGCCAATCCCGAATGACTTGGATCTTGGCTGGATCCACATGCACCCCCTGTTCATCAATAATGTATCCCAGATACTGAACCTGGGTCATGCCAAAAGTGCATTTCTCCAAATTGGCACATAGCTTGTGTTGCCGCAGTGTTTGGAGAACCTATCGGATATGGTGGAGGTGCTCTTCCAAACGCTAGCTGAAGATCAGAATATCATCCAAGTATACCACTACAAATGAGTTGGTGAATGGCCGCAAGATGTCATCCATTAGCCTCATGAAGGTTGCAGGAGCATTTGTCAACCCGAAAGGCATAACCAACCATTCGAAAAGGCCCTCCTTAGCTTTGAAGGCAGTCTTCCACACATCAGAGGGTTCGATTGGTACCTGGTGATATCTTGACTTCAGATCGATCTTGCTAAAATATTTTTCCCCCTTTAGTTGGTCCAGGAGGTCATCAATCTATGGGATCGGGTACCTATTACGAATAGTGATCTTGTTCAGCACCCAATAGTCAATACAGAGTCTCCAAGTCCCATCCTTCTTCTGTACCAACACGATCGGGCTCCCACAAGGAGATGAACTCGGACGGATGTGACCTTTCTGCACCAACTCCTGAGTCTGCCTCTTGATTTCATCGTTCTCCAAAACGGAGCACCGATAAATTGGTCCATTGGGTAGCGGTGCACCTGGGGTTAGATCGATGGAGTGCTTGACCCGACAGTGCAGAGGAACCCCTGCAGGGGAGGTGAAGATGTCCTCGTACTCCTCCATGACCTTGTTCATCTGTAGTTGTCGTGCAGAGGGGCCTTGTGTAGAGGCCGTGGCTACCGTCTTCTTCTTTCCTTGAGGGCGTATCATCAGGAAAATAAATTTCCCGGTTTTGGAAATGAGCTTACTGCATTGTTTTGCAATAATCAAAGAGATGGCGGTAGGCGGTGCTACCTCTGGTTTCCTGTACAGCTTATCTCCCAATGTAATAATAACAGCACAGGGCCTTGATTCATACACAGCATGTCGCTTCCACAAGTATGGTTGTCCTAATAATACATCACAAACTTCAAGGGGAGCAATGTCACATAATACCTCATTTGTGAAGGGCTTGATGTTGTATTGAAGGTGCCATTGCTGGCTCACGCGAAGATCCCGTCGTTGTTGAAGACACCCGATGGTGTACGGTTGTGGATGTGCTGTGGTTGGTAAGCCCAACCGCCTCACGACCTTTGCCGAAATGAGGTTCTTTTGGCTCCCGCTATCAACAATGCACTGTAGCGGGGAGCCCTTTACCCACATCTGGGAGTGGAAGAGACGCTCCTCCTCCTCTGGATCTTCGAGTTCATTTTTTTGGATCTTGGCAGTAGCAACAGTGGCATTGGGATCCGCATCAATGATCTGCTTCCCTTTGTCATTCCCCTTGTTGGGTTCTGACTCATTGTTGGAACATGCATCTAATTCCGAAACCTTTAGCTCAGCCACCAGTGACTGCTTGGCCCGACACTCACTTGTGTTGTAAGTGGAGCTCTTATGGAACTCACACCATTTTCCCGTGTCCTTTTTTGGCTTTGTGGCATTGTTCTTTGCTTGCAGCTTTGGCAGGTTGTCTTGGGCTGCCTTACCTTGGCTTTGTCCTTTGTTTTGTGGTTTAGGGGCACCTTTCCCTTGCTTTAGATTCGCAGATCCAAAGGCTCACTTCTTTTGTTTAAACTTCTGCTTGACCTTGATGACATATCAGTATGTTGTGCCGAGCGAGGAGATGTTCAGGAATTCTATTTCATCCTGGATGTACTTATGCAGGTAGCCACGATATTTGAGTATCAAATGCTGCTCTGAATCCTTGATACCCAACTTTGTGCGAAGGGTATGGAAAAGATTGGTGAACTCCAGCACATCTTGGTCCCTTCCCTGCCGCAACGTGGTCCACTTTATTTATTCATCCTCATAGCTTCCGACAGGGTAGTACTACTCCTTGATGGCATCCCAGAATGAATTCCAGGTAGGTGCATCTGAAAATAGTGAGCCGGTATTTTCATCCTTCTGCTCGCAGTAAGTTTCCCACCAGTGCTTGACGTGGGGGGTTGCTTTGAGAAGAGCGAAAACAATCTTTGCCCAACTCGAAAATTCATGAACAGAAAAATAACCCTCTAGCAGATTTAACCATTTATCTACGGCATCTGCGTCTATCTGACTCTCGCATATGGGGATTTCAAAATTAACTTGTACCTTCAAGGGCGTGGCGTTTCCAGAGTAGCTGCTGGAAGGGGCAAAGCTGTCCATCATCGCGTTCCGTTTTCGCTCGAGGGCTTCTTTGAGCAAGATTTTGATAGGATCTCTAGCCCCCTCTTCTTTCTTCTCATCCGCCATGGGAGGCCGTCGGGATTTGCGAGGCTGGTCTTACAAAGGTTCGACTGGTTCAATCCCTAACTCCTTATATCCCGACCTTGTTGGGGACAGGTAAAGAAAAATAGAGAAAAAGCAGACCGCTCTAATACCACTGATCCGAACTTCAACAGGAACGTCAAAAATTATAGAGATAACCATAAACATAGATATGCATCAGAAATAATACTTCATTTCATTAATGTAAAATACTGAAATATGCTTACAAACAGTAATGGAAATAAACCAGCTAGGGCAATGGTAACTTATCTCTGAGAAGAGATGTGGTGGCTACATGCCTCTGAACTGTGTTACAATGAGGCTCGAAGGCCTACTTATTGTTGAGAAACAATGGAAAACCCTTAACATTCAAAAACTGAACCCTAGAAGATGAAACACTAAACTGTGGGCCTCGTTTGGGTAAATTGGTACATCAACTTCTCGGGGTCGTAACTTTGGCATACGATCTCCGTTTGATGCGTACAATAACTCGTTAGAAAGATCTATCCAAGCACTACCACTTTGGGAAGGGCAACATCGATCCATGAACCCATGTTGCCCCCATATTCCCCAAAAAACATCGTTTAGGGCCTCAAAACGGCTTTGGAAGTTCAGGACCCGAAAAACTGCTAAAAATAGTAAGTTGTACTACAATTAAGGAAACTGAAAATGCTAAGAGAAACAATGGTGGGGGTCCAGGTGGACTTGGCAGGTGGCAACCAATATCCACCTAGATCATTCCTCCCCCCTTAGGAATCAATGGTCCCCATTGCGTTGAGTTCCTCCATGAGATGAGGAAACTTTTGCTGAACTTGGTCCCTGGTGAGCCACTTGGCCTGGTGAAGGAGTTGGCCTGCTTTGACAACTCGATGCAATTGGATATTCTGTTGGTAAGTGTTTTTGATCTCTGTTTCCATGATCTGATCAGTTGTAGCTTGTTCCATGCAATCTGGATTTAATTCTGTGGGTGTGAGCTGTTCTGCAATGTCGGATGTGTCTAGTAATGGTGGAAAGTATGGCTGAAGGCGGTCCACATTGAACACTGGGTGCAAGCCAAGGAGTGGGGGAATTCTGAGCTCAAATGCATTGTCTCCCACCGCCTTAGTAATGGTGTAAGGACCATATCATAGTGGTCTTAGTTTTCGATAGGCTCCCGTAAGGCATTCCTTTTGCAAATGCAACCAAACTTTTTCGCCCACCTAAAACTTGTGTGGCACTCGATGTTGATCATGTTGTTGCTTGTACTTGGCATTTGATTTCTCCAAAATGTCATGGACCTGCTAGCGAATATGTTGGATGTGCTCAATGAAGTTGGTTGCCTTGTCTGTTTCGGACTAGACATGTGCCGAATCCATGTGAGTAGTTGCAAGTGGCATGGCCACATCAATGGGGCATAGTGGCTGGAATCCCAAGCCCACCTGAAAAGGGCTGTGGCCAGTCGAGCTATGAAGAGCTTGGTTGTAGCTGTGCTAAACATAGGGGAGGCTCTCGTCCCATGTGCGTGGATGCTTTGAGTTGTACATGCGCAGAATGTGTACAATCATCCTATTGACAACCTCTGTCTAGCCATCAATTTGAGGATGGAAGGCTGTGGACTTGGTGAGTTTGGTGTCCAGCATTGACCAGAGACTGGACCAAAATGTACTGAGGAACCAACTATCCTGATTTGAGATGATAGACTGTGGGATCCCAAAGTGCACCCACACTCGTTCAAAGAAGAGTTTAGTAGTGGCTTTTGCTGTGATATTCTTCTTGCAGGCCGCCATAATGGCCATCTTTGAGAACCTGTCGACGACCACAAAAACACAGTCATTCCCATGCTTAGTGGAAGGAAGGCCTGACATGTAATCCATGGAGATGGATTCCCAAGGTCGACTAGGAGTAGGCAGCGGGGTATAGAGGCCTTGCTTCTTGATGGTCAGTTTGGCAATGGCACAGGCAGTACATGATCTGATGTACTTCCCAACATCCTGTCGAAGATTTGGACAATAGAAATACTTTTGTAGTACTGCCACCATTTTCTCGACACCGAAATGCCCAGCAGCCCGACTGTAGTGTGCTTCCAAAATCATCTTGGCACGCTCGCTTGAAGGAACACAAAGGTGACCCAGGTGGCATAACAGGGCATCCTGGAGGTGAAAATCTGGAACATGCCGACCCTCCAAGAGTGTCTGGTATGTGTGGCCGAATTCTGGGTCGCCTTTGTAGAAGTGGCCAATCAGAATTCTCGTGCCCACAAGAGTTGAGCACGGTGGTTAACTCCATGATCGGTGGTCGACTAAGGCAATCTGCAACATTATTGGTGCTACCCTTCTTATACTTGATATTCAAATGGAACTGTTGCAGGTATGTAGACCACTTCTGATGCTGATCATTCTACAATTTCCCTTGGGTCTGTATGAACTACAGGGGTCGGTGGTCAGTGTGGATGACCGTTTCCTTCCCCAAAATGTAATTCTTCATTGTCAACAGGCCTGCACAATGGAATACATCTCTTTATCATAAGTAGGATACTTCTGGACTGTGTCTGGAAGTGTTTCACTGTGATATGCCACTGGATGTCTGTGTTGAGTAAGGACTACCCCAATAGCATAGTTAGAGGCATCTGTCTCGACCTCAAATGGTTGTTGTAAATCTGGTAATGCGAGCACTGGTGCTATGCAGAGGCGATCTTTCAACTCTATGAATGCCTTCTGTTGATATTCAGACCAAAAGAATTTTTCTTTCGCTCCTCCCTTGGTGACTTTACTCAAGGGCCAAGTGATATGAGAAAACCCCAACACGAACCTACGGTAGAAGTTGGCAAGACCTAGAAAGCTACGGAGCTCTGTTAGAGTGGTGGGAGATGGCCAATCTCGAATGACTTGGATCTTGGCTGGATCCACATGCACCCCCTATTCATCAATAATGTATCCCATATATTGAACCTGGGTCATGCCAAAAGTGCATTTCTCCAAATTGGCACATAGCTTGTGTTGTCGTAGTGTTTGGAGAACCTATCGGATGTGGTGGAGGTGCTCTTCCCAACTCTGGCTGAAGATCAGAATATCATCCAAGTATACCACTACAAATGAGTTGGTGAATGGCCACAAGATGTCATCCATTAGCCTCATGAAGGTTTCAGGAGCATTTGTCGCTAAAGGATCTGCGCAAAGCTATCCATCATCGCGTTCCGTTGTCACTCGAGGGCTTCTTTGAGCAATATTTTGATAGGATCTCCAGCCCCCTCATCTTTCTTCTCATCCGCCATGGGAGGCTGTCGGGATTTGCGAGGCTGGTCTTGCAAAGGTTTGACTAGTTCAAGCCCTAACTCCTTATATCCCGACCTCGTTGGGGACATGCAAAGAAAAACAGAGAAAAAGCAGACCGCTATGATACCACTGATCCAGACTTAAACAGGAACACAAAAAATTACAGAGATAACCATAAACACAGATATGCAACGGAAATAATACTTCATTTCATTAATGTAAAAGACTGAAATATGCTTACAAACAGTAATGGAAATAAACCAGCTAGGGCGATGGTAGCTTATCTCTGAGAAGAGATGTGGTGGCTACATGCCTCTGAACTGTGTTACAATGAGGCTCGAAGGCCTACTTATTGTTGAGAAACAATGGAAAACCCTTAACATTCCAAAACCTAACCCTAGAAGATGAAACGCCAAACTGTGGGCCCCGTTTGGGTAAATTGGTACTTTAACTTCTCGGGGTCGTAACTTTGGCATATGATCTCTGTTTGACACGTACAATAGCTCGTTAGAAAGATCTATCCGAGCATTGCCACTTTGGGAAGGGAAACATTAGTCCATGGACCCATGTTTCCCCCAGATTTCCCAAAAAACATCGTTTAGGGCCTCAAAACGTCTTCGGAAGTTCAGGACTCGAAAAACTGCAAAAAATAGTAAGTTGTGCTACAATTAAGGAAACTGAAACTGCTAAGAGAAACAATGGTGGGGGTCCAGGTGGACTTGGCAGGTGGCCACCAATATCCACCTGGATCAAAGGAGCTAATAAACCTTCCAATACCTGAACATATATCTCACACATGTTCGAATAATGTCTGCAGAATTTCTATGTGTATTTCCTGTTCTTTCAAATTGACAATTTCTTTCTCACTTATTTAAGTAGATGCCTACACTTCCTCTTCATTGTTATTTTCCAATGTTAAAACTTTTGTTTCTTGGCATTTATGCTCTTATGACTATTTGTTGTCACAACAAAAACATAGTCATTTTGATTTTTCCTCCTCCATTTACTTTTGTGATATTCTAGTAGGTTGAGGTAGAATTGTCTTAAGAAACCAAAAATCATCTTTGCTTCATGTGTATTCTCTCATCACTTGTGTGTAGCCTTAATCGATACTTGAATATGACGAGAAAATGACATAGTTTCCATAACATTTTTTGGCTATTTCAGGGAAATCTCATGTTTAATGTTTTCTTTTAATCTCTTTTTTTTGGTCAAGTAATAATGGAACCTTCTATTAACCGTATGAGTGAATTACATATGTTACAAGTGTTTACCAGTGCAAATACCAACACAGACAAACTCGACACTGGTAAACCACCAATAGGGTCCACAGGACCCAAGATCAAACATCTATTCACGGAGTTTCACCTATTTTTAAGCTGAAAACCAAAGAAATCTATCACTCAAGAAGCGAGATCCTATCTGTTCACAATGCACCATAATGTGCATTTACTAGAATCTCAAATCTATACAGACTGCGAAGACTACCAACCCTTCCAGAACATACCAAATCGCGCCAAAATTCGTCGTCTCGTTTGCTCAAGCCCCAACCTGAACACACAATTCCCACCGTCGCTGTCTCCTTTTCATCCGCTAGTTAACAACCCTTCTATCATGAGAGCTGCATGGAGGTCCAGCATCGTTGATAAGAGTCTAATTGATCCAACGATCGACCTCGATTTCAGCCTGACCAATAGCGCAACAAATAACGAGAATTCAGACCCTAAAATATTAGAGTACATCATTCTAAAGGATTTCGGGTCCAGCCAAAAGCTTAACGGTCGAGCTTCTTCTAGCCCGAAAACCGTAAGATACACCCTCGATCAATATCTATTTGATTCAACGGCTCACCACAATTTCGGCCTGAGTTACAAGCATGAAGGAAAACAAAAAATGGACCCGAAAAAGAATAGAGCCCTTCAATCTAAAGCATTTCGGGTCCAACCAAGCTATTAACGGATGATCACTTTTCAACTCGAAATTTGATGGATGACAGAAGCAAAATAACCTGTGGACGGTGGCCATGCAACATGTGAGCTGGTTAAGCAGCGTTTAACTTCCACAGGTCTCCTCATCACCATTGATCCAACTTGTCGATCCAACAATCCAGATCGATCCGTGTAAACCTGATCCACCTGAGATTGTACGTAGTTCTATTGTCCCTTTTGAGCTCCTTCTAAAGCAGCTTGTTCCAAACCACACCACTACCGCTGAACCCAACTAACTGTATATTCACTTCACTTCTTCGAATCATTTTTCCTTGGGAAAGATATCTCCTCTCTCTTCACCTTTCTTTAATCTTCCTCCTTCTCGCTGCTGAAGATTTGGAAGAGTTCCATGTCTTTTGTAGCATGACAAAGATAGTCATCACACAGTTTTCCTGGGGGTATCGACTCCCAGACCTGCCTGTTGCAGCCTTCCTTACTAATCACTCCTTCATTTGCTAGACGATCAGCCAACCCATTTGCTTTTCATTTCACATGGACAAAGTTAATAGTTCTCAAGCTTTTGAGGTGGGTATGTATACAGTGAAATACTTGTGATAGCCTCCAATGTTTCGACACTCTTTTGGGTGTCGTTCCATTGCACATTTTCTTGACCGCTTTAATGATCAATTTTGAATCAACTTCAATGATGACATTATGTAAATTTGAGTCCACCAAGAATTCTAAGCATTGCTCTAGGGCCATGTGTTCCACCATATTATTAGAGACCCTCCCAAAGTGGTTGTAAAAGATCTCCTTTATGCGTCCCTGCTCATCTCTTATAACACCCCCAAAACCAGCTAACCCTGGGTTTCCCTTAGATGCTCCGTCTATATTGACTTTTAAGAAACCCTGTGGAGGAGGCTTCCAAATATTCATATTTGCATTTATTTGGCTCACACCCTTGTTTATGCCCTGTGGAACTATTGCCTAGAGATCCAAATGCAGTAGTATACAAGCATCCTGGGGCAGAGGAGGGTCCTCAGGAAATTTCCCCAACAAAATTTTAATTGTGTCTTTGAGTTGCCTTAAAATTTGATCAATTATGTGCTGGGGCGTACATGTTTTGTTCTTGAAGATCCTACTATTGTGTTCTTTCCAAACATCCCAGATGACAAAGCCTGGAATCAAAGTCCAGGATTTATTGATGATTTCATTTCCTGAGACGTTTTTCCTCCAATTTTTCAAAGTGTTGGAGATGTTGAGTCTATCCCTATCAGTGTGCCTAAAGACCGAGGCCACCCACTCCCACATAGTGGAGGTGAAAGGGCAGAGGTTGAGTAGGTGATCCATCGTCTCCTCTTGTGAGCCACATAGGTAACATTTGGATGGGCCAGTAAAACCTCTTTTCAGGAGATTCTCCCAAGTTAAATTTTTTTTTTGTTAAACTAGCCAAATGAACAACTTTATTTTCATCCAGTGAACGTTCTACCAAAGATTCTTGCAAACTTGATCAGGGTTTTGGTAGTTAAGCCCTATTACTACTCGTTTAGCTTCTTTAATGTTGAAGTTTCCTTCGGTGTTCCTTCCCCATCTTAGTTGGTCCGACAAGTATGATAGCAAAATCTTCCTTTTCTCTAAATCCTGAGCAAGGGAGTCTGCCTGGGCCTTCAGAGGGCTCTCTTCATTGTGGCCTAGATCCCTCCATATTCTCCATTTACCATTGTTCCTTACCTGGTCCCAGAAGTCACTTACCATAAGTATACCTTTGTTGTCAGTGTCATTCTTGAGAGCTGCTAATTCATCCTTATACAAAATGGGTTCCTATTGCGAGTTATCCTCCCAAAATCGTGCCAGGTTCCCAGCTCGGATCTCCCTGAAACTATGCTGCTGGATAATACCTTTATTTTCCCAAGCAAGGTTCCAAATGTGGGAGGCTTTAATATTCCCTGACATTCAAATATGATCCTTCTCCTGCAAATTCTTTGCATATTTCTGTTTCCAGAGTTTGGCCCAAGGGGTTGCTAATTCCTTGAGCCACCTCCACAAGGGTTTAGCTCCCAAAACTTTGCTGAGGGTTTCAGGGTCATGTAGCCCCAAACCACCATGGATCTTGGGTTTGCAGATCTTGTCCCAGGCTACCAAAGCCCATTTCTTTTTCTCTTCTCCTTTTCCCCATAGAAAATCTTGTTGAATGCTCCTAATCTATTGCATAACTCCTTTAGGAGTAGGAAGATCTGAGAACATGAATATGAGAATCGCTTGCAAGATAGCCTATGTGAGCATAAGGCGTCCCGCCAGATTTAAAGACCTACATGTCCATTTTTTGATCTTGTCTTGAAGTTTATTTATTATCGGCTCCCACACTCCCTTGCTTAGAGGTTTATCTATAAGAGGTATGCCCAGGTACTTGGAAGGTAACTGGTCCCTTTTAAACCCAAGAATTCTAGTGATGTTTCTCTGAATAACAATGTTAGTATTGAAGATTTTTTTTTTTGATTTGTTGAGGCTTACCTCTGTGTCGGCCGCCATAGCAAAGTCATTTAAGATTTGTTTGATCGCTCTGGCTTCCCTGACCATGGGTATACCTTGCAGCATCGTATCATCCACAAATTGTTGATGAGTATTTGACACTCCATCCAGGGTGAGTTTGATACCCTGGATTCTTCCTTCAGCATTTTCCATTTTGATTTCTCTGCCTAGCCCTTCCATCATAAGAGCAAATAGGAAGGGTGAGAGCAGATTCCCTTGTTTGAGACCTCTGGAGGGTATGAAAGTTCTTGAAGGAGCGCCATTAAGCAGGATGGAAAAATTGGTTGTAGAAACTAGTGCCATGACCCATCTTATCCAGTTGTGGTCGAAGCCATAGGCTTTTAGTACTGCCCTTATATAAGACCAACTTAGCTTATCGTAAGCTTTCACTAGGTCCAGCTGAATGATCATACCAGCTTTCCTATTGCTTTTGAGAGAGTGTACCACCTCGTGAGCTTGGATGATGTTATTGAGGATCTGTCTTCCTTCCACATAGCCAGTTTGCTCCTCTGAAATGAGAGCTGGTAAAAGGGGCTTGAGTCTGTTGGCGATAACTTTGGAAATAATTTTATACACCACATTACATAAAGCTATGGGTCTGAAACCATCCGAGTCATGGATTTTTCCTGTTTTGGGATCAAAGCTATGAAGGAGGCATTAAGAGCCTTTAGAACCATCTTGGATCTTCTTGAGTCTTCCACCACCTCAAGGATATCCTGTTTGACTTTTTTCCAGCAGGCTTTGCAGAAGTCTTGGAGCTTTTCCATTTTTCATTTCATTGATCACTTCATTGACCTCCTCTTCTGACACTAGCCTATTAAGATTATGGTTGTCTTCTCTGGTAACTAGCCAAGGGATGTACTGAGTGAAATGGTTAATAAACCTAGATCTATCCACCAGAGGCTCCTCTGCTATGCTGAGGAAATGTTGAACAAGGATAGATTCTATTTCTTTATGCCCTATGATCCATGGTGGATTTATGGAAAAACTTCGTGTTCCTTTCTCCCTCTCTAATCCATCGCACCCGCGATTTCTGTCTCCAAAAAATCTCCTCTTGCATGCATCGATCTTCCCATTCTGCCTGTAGAGAATTAGCTAGCTTTTTCCGCTCCTCGATAAAGCCATCTATGATGATGATCTAATTGATCTCCTAGATTTTTTGCTCAACTTCTCTTTTGGCTTTGAAATGTTACCAAATTACTTTTTTTTCCAATCTTTAAGCTTGGATTTGATGTGTTTAAGTTTTTGTTGGAGCAGGAACATTCTAGTGCCTTGAATGTTCAGATCCTCTCTCCACCATTTGTCGATATTACTGGTGAATTCAGGGTGCGAGAGCCAAGCATTTTCAAACCTGAAAGATCTGTTTCTTAGTGTACCCATACTAGTGGCTTCCAGCTGTACAGGCCAATGATCCGAGCCCCCAAAGGGAAGAATAGAAGTTGACATGGCAGGACCTGAAAGAAAGAGGTCCTCTGAAATAATAAATCTGTCTAGCTTGGAGGCGACTTGAGAAGCTCCTCCCCTCTTATTGTTCCAGGTAAAGGTACCATTTATTGTTTCAGTGTCCACTAACCCCATGTTCATTATGAAGTTCTGGAAGGCAATGGAGTCTCTGCCTAGATGCCTGATACCACCTTTTTTCTCTATAAGAGATCTGGTCATATTGAAATCTCCTGCAAAAATCCAAGGTACATTATGGTGTCTCGCTCATAGCTCCTCAAGGGAGGTTTAAGCTTGAGTTTGTCTTCTTGATTTTGAGTTCCATAGACATTTATTATCATGTAAATCTCTGGATCACTTAAAGGTTGACACATCAAAGAAAGATAGTTCCTAGATGCTTCGGCATCCAGGATTCCAAATTTCTGGGGATCCCAGAGCGTAAGAATCCCCCTCGCCGAGTTGTTTGCTTTAACCTCTAGATATTCATACTTGATTAGCCATTTGTTATGTATTTCTCTAATCTTGTCCATCGAACATTTTGTTTCCTGAATAAAAACCATATCTGGTTTTTCTTCTTTTATTCTGTTACTAAGATTTCTTTGTTTTCTTCTATTTCCTATGCCTCTAATATTCCAGGTTGTAAGCTTCATTAAGAAAGGTTTGTAAAGGAATAACTAGTGAGATCTCTCATCTTACCTGATTTAATCATGAGTTTTCCACATTCTTTCAACAACTCATTTTGTCGTTTTCTTCCTCTCTTCCTGCCTGGGTTCTTGGGAGATTGTGTCTATGTCTCCTCCATGATTGTGACCCCTCTATGTTCCTGGATTTCATGGTTTCTTTTGACTCTACAGCCCTTCGATTGTGATCTCCATAGGAAGAGCTGTTGAACCTTATCAAATTCCTCTTGTGGTAGGGAGTCCACTCCTTTGGTCGTCCCTTGTTCCAGAAACTTTTCTAGATCTAAATTCTCCCTCTCTAGAATCTCCTACAGTTCATGGTCCTCCGTTCCAGCCTCACTTTGAGTCATCTCATGGTCCCTATTTATCTCCATATCACTTAGCAGATCATCCTTTTGTTGGCTGTTTCCTGTGATATCTTCCATTCTAGCATCCCTTTCCTTCTCAGTGATAATGTTCTTCGATTCCTGATTTGTTTCTTTGTTTCCATCTTCATCTTCTAGGATCTTGAAACCCTTGTAGCTTGATTTTATTTCCTCATTAATATTCTTTTGAGGCCTCTTCCCGCCTTTCCCTTTTCCCCCAACCTTGGTGAAACCCTCGGGATTTTTGTCCGGGGTGGTTTTTACATTTCTTTCCAAATTGTTTGTTGGGCAGTCTCTGTATAGATGCCCGTGTTCATGGCATTTGCGGCACCTAAATGGGATGTGCTCATAGTCCACCGCCTGCACCCATTCTTCATCATATACTTCTAAAATTATCACTTCCGGAAGTGCTCCAGAGAGGTCCATTTCCACACATATCCGAGCGAAGGAGTTATATTTACCTTTCAGAGTTGCTTTTGAGATCTTTAGAAAATGCCCCAACTTGTTGCCTATTGTTTTCAGATACTTTGATAACCAATAATCCAAAGGAAGGGAGTATAGTCTAATCCATACCGGAACCGATGTGAATGTTTCATGTTCTGGGACAAAGTTCATCATCCATGGCCACATGTAGAGGCCTGCAGCTGCATAGAAATATGGTCCTCCTTCGAAAACTCTGTCTTTATCCTCTAGGCTTGTGAACACCACCGTGAAGAAGCCCTTAGATCCCAGATGAAGGTTTATTTCCCCCTTTGGTTTCCAATGGCTCCTTATCCATACATGCAATGCCCTCTTCATCGGCCATATCCCCATGAATTTTCATATAACCACATATTTTGCCATGTGATCTCTGTGCACTTGTAGCGCAAGGTCGTTTAAAATGACCCGAAGAATGATGTTTGATTTGGGTTTGTAGATCCCAGTTGTACTCATAGAAGCAGTTTTCTGAATGCTACCCTCTGTCCTCTTTTCCTTACTAGCTTCCTACTAATCTCCTTCATGTTCTAGGGGTCTGTTTTTTTCCTAGTTTTTCAATGTTGGTTGCCTCTGTTGCCATTTACAAAGGTTTCTTAAAACATTGGTTTCCAGCTTCCTTGCTTCTGTCCATCACTATTTGATTGTAGGAGGGAGCAGCACTCTCCCTGCGCGTCCCGCCATGGTACCCAACTTTAGAACCCTAATGCCAACCCTAGATTAGTTTGCAGAGGTCCACCGTTCCCGCACTCACCAAAACAATGTAAATTCAATGTCTTCTTTTAATCTCACCATGTAAGATTCCAATAAATGTTCATCACTTAAGGTATCCACCCTTGTCCCCAAAACCTAAACTTCTAAATTATAGTCTTCGTTATCATCAAATTTATTGATTTTTGCCAATTGACTAAAATAGTCTTGTTCCTAAGCTTTGTCATATTGTTCTTTTAAGTGGTTTGTAAATAAACCCAAAGTATAATGATAAGAATGGAGCTTTCTTTTAACTACCCATTGATATCATTGATAGGGTTTTATCTCAAAGTTTAAAGTTTCTATGTGAATCCTTTGCTTATCATCCATAATATTATGCAATTCAAAATATTGCTTTATTGGTGCACCCAATTAAAGATCTATGTTCCATCAAAACAATTTAATTCAGCCTTAGGAAGGTTCACTCTTTTAGGAAACCATCCATGAGTAGCTCCACAATTAGAGTCATTTGAAAATTCTTATTATTGGCAAGTTGTTCAACTTGAATATTACCTTTATTTTCATGATTTCCTTCATACACATTATCAATTTTAAGGAACCTCTTTTTTATGGTTTATATAATATTTGTTCCATTTTTTCAACTTCTTATCCATTTCTTCTTATTTTCCTTCACATTTTGTTTGATGTCCCATTTTATTTGATTCTTGCAACTATGACGATTGATTTTCCAACTTGATTATCCAATAGTTGGCATCCTTTATTTCTTCATGAGTCATGGATGAACCTTCATGAGGTTTAATTGGCATAGTAGTTTTTTATATTTCTTTGGAGACATGTGGGAAAATAACAATAATAATAATATTCCTCTTTATCACAACTTCTAGTCACCCAAAAGAAAATGGATCTTCTAATCCAAAGTTATGTCACTTGTAAGTTAGGTACCTTAATACTTTAATTTGTTGAATGTCTAAATGGTTGACATTTTTCTTGATATGTCTCTAATATTTGAGCCCTTCTAAATTTGAAATTTCAATATGTAATACTTTGATATTTCTTCTCTGGAATTCCACAAGTTTGGCCAAATTTTGATGTTCCAAGTGAAAGTTATGGTAACTTTCCCAAGACTTGCTAATTTTTTGTCTCTTCCTAATAGAAAATACATATAGCTTGCCACATGTCCAATCCTTCAGATATAATTATGAAATTTTTATTTGAGGTACTTTATTATGTATCCTCGGATCCCTAAAAATTTCATATTCTAAACAGGAAAAAAATGGTTATAGTGAAAATGTTGAGTTCATTTTTTTAAATTGATTTCAGGACTGATCACAAAGCCTAACTTTTGGAGAGTACATCTCAATTATAGTGAACCAAAATATAAATTTTTAACAAGATGTTCCTAGAGATACCTCTGTAATATGCTCAAACTTTTACTATCTAAAGCATTCCAAAAAAAAACTATAGTGAAAATTTCAAGCTGACTTGTTTGAAACTAATTTTAGGATCCTTCACAAACCCTAACTTCTACAAAGTATATCTCAGAAAATATAGCAAACCAAACTTTAAAATTTTAACTAGATATTTTCCAAGATCTCACCACAATATTCTCCAAGTTTCACCATTTGAAATGTCCCAAAAAAAAAATTAACAAAAATGCCAAATTAACTTGTTTGAAATTGATTTCGGGAGCATTCAAGAACTGTAAATTCCTCAATGCATATCTCAAAAAGTATAGTGAACCAATATCTTAAATTTTAACTAGATTTTCCCTAATATTTCTCCTTAATATGTTCCAAAATTCACCTTTTGAAGCATCCCAGTAAAAAAAATCATAGCAACAATTCCAAGATGGTTCGTTTGAAGCAACAAAACCCTAGGGTCATATGCTTTGATACAAAATGTTACGAAACTTGCACCTTAAAAATGATAAGAAACCAATAATTATAGTTCTCTTTGAGGGGGAAACCTCCTTTTACAATGAATACAATGTATAAGACAATATTTGATGATCCTACGACTACGTCTCCCTAGTGTATATATATAGGAGACAAGAAGTATAATTATAATAAAATGGGACCATGAAAGGTTGTAGCCAATCTACCAATGTAAAACTTACACTAATAATGAATAGTTATTAGGGCCTTAATATAGGTCCCAGAGCTATAACAATGATCATAAACTGAATAGATGTTCATATAAATTATTTCTTGCATTAATCAATTGTCTAAGTACCCTATATTGTTTCTCTCCTTAAGGGTTTTAACCACATAAATCACGGTGTAATAATCTTTGATCTAAGTGTGAGCTTTTTTCATAATGTATTAAACTAGTGTGAATATACGTTGTCTTTAAACATTTTTTACAAATGCTTTCTCCAAGTTCATCTTTGAGATCTTATTGACAATTTTATTATTCAATGTGACATTATGGCAGAGTCACGTGAGTAGCTTCTTCAAACCATTTTCTTTTGGATATTATTTTTACCATAATTATTTTCACTCTCCTCTTGTTCACTAATTTTGTACATAATCATTGTTTCAATAAAAGAGAGCTCATCAAATATGCATATGTATTTTAAGGATATTTCGAAAATCACCCTTCTCTTCTTAAATTTGTTTAATAAGTTTTTGTTGGGTGTGGAGCTTGATTATCTCCCTAGTTCAGAGGTCTTATTTGAGTCGCTTTTGGATCTCAATCCTTGATAGGGGGGTGTGGGGGGGCTGCCCCCCCACTCCCACTGGTGTCACCACGGGGGGTGGTAGTAATTCTTGGATGGAACCACCCCTGAAGTAAAAATTAAATAAAAATTTCCTTGTAAAATATTGTAATTTTGTAGTCAATTTGGGTTGTTCATTAGGCGGAAGATTTGATGGTAGAAGATATGTTAATTTATGGATTTTTTTCTTAGAAGGCAACCCTTGATTTATATGGGGGAATTGTATTGTGGTTGTGTATTATTTTGTGCGAGAAAAACAGAGGAGATTGTGTGAGAGCGAAGAGGAAGTTACAACAGATTTTTTGTAGATTTTATCCCTTCATTTTGTTGGATAATATAAAGGAAATAATTTATTGTTTCTGTGTAGAAATAGCCCAAATTGGGAAAACCACGTATATTTTTGTCTCTCTTGTTCTATGTTTTGTTGTTTCCACAATATTTTATGTGTTCCATTGCTCTGTTATTTGATTTCTAATAGTTTTTACTTCTTAAAAATAATGTAAACTCATTTTGTTTCCATTGAATTTATTTTCTTCCCTTCACCATTGCTCTATATTTTCAAGTACCCCATATTGTGTCATTCACACTCTCAAATCAAAAGTGTGTATTTTGAGGTTTGGATATTTTTTTTCCAAGAGTTATTGACCAATGGTCAAAATCTATGCCTTTGACTCAATGATCCATGTTGTCCAAGTAAGGACAATGAACAATGGTGTTAACTAAATAATCAGTCTATGTTATGGTGGAAACATGTAGTAACAATGATGTAAAACCATCATACATAGAAAACAAAGACAAACCAATGAAAACAATAAATAATAGCAAAACACATGAAGATGAGCTAGGAAATGGTCATAGAGAAACCCCAAGGGGTAAAATATCTAATTTAGTGTGAAATATCCCTTGGAATTCAATATTAAAAGTGTGTAATATCTATATTGGAATAGAGTTGAACTAAGTTGATAGATTGGTATATAATGACAAAGGAAACTACAAGTCTAACAATTCCAAATTTAAAATCAAGGCCATTTACTCATAGAGCTTGTGTATACTTATAAAATCTCTAAGTGATGCTTGGGTTCCCAACTTGTTACATTTCACTTGAATTCCATTACAAGGACCATTGAAGTAGACCAAGCAACTCCTTGTAAGTCATTGGCTAGAAAAAGAAAAAAGTATGCATGTTGTGATATCAAATCATGGTGTTTGCTCAAATGTCCATTATATGTTGAAAATTTCATATGACATGTCTACTAAATCATTAAAAAATTTCTAACATGCATAATGATCTATTCTTATTGAAGGATGCATGAATCAAATAAAGTCTATAAAAGGAGTTTTAACTAAGATATCAACTTAGATTTGACCAAGAAATCAAATTAGGACTGTATACAAGTTCATTCAATAATAATGAAGTCTTGGCCTTGCATCACTCAAATATTTAATCCACCCAAGTTAAGAATCTACTAACTAATGATATATTTGTTTAATGGAAATGAAGTTTGATCCTCTCAAACTATTAATACATGTATAACAATTTCTTTATAGTAAGTAAATGATTAGCTTCTATGAACTATCTAAAAGATTGAAATGCTAGTTCACCCTTCTTTGAATTCCTTTTTTCTCATCCAAATTTGTTATATCAATGAAGTCGCAGTCTATATTTATATTGGTTATAGTGATCTTGTGGAACTAATTTCCCTTTAAGCATGGCTAATCTTTATCAAATGGAAAGAAAAAAAAATTGAGGACGAGATAAATTAGTTCATACTTGTAGGTCTAGAGGGATCTACTATATTTAACAGAAACATAAAAAAGACCATAAATTTGCTTCGAAAGAACATTAATTAACATGAAAATTACTATATTATACTATTAAAAATGAACAATGATTAGCTAATTGATGGTTTTGTATATGTTATAATAATGTTTACTTATATGTCAATACAAATCAATTGTTGTAATGTATAAATTTTGTGTCATGTTCCTTAAATTAAGTTACTCAAGTTAAAAAATCCATATATATTTTTATCAACATATCTTTTGATTTGAGAAAGAACTTTAAAACAAACAAAAGTAGTAAGAAAAAAAATTCAAATGTTGAAGTTGTCATGTCAATTACAATTCAAAAATAAGGACTCAATCATCGTTTTAGTAGAGAGAAGAAAGGATAATGATTGTATTGTCCTTTTTCTTCATTAAAAATTTCCATCCTAAATTTTAGCATGATAATAGTCACCTCAACTATTGGGACCTTACACTAGTACAAAATGGCTAATTAGTTACTAAAACAATGACTCAAATTTGCATATAAATGACTATTTTTCAGTCGGTCACCAGTAGTAGCTAATTTACAATATCTTATAATGTGACCAACTTTTAGTCGTTTTTAGCCTAGTCATTAATTGTTTGTCTCAATTTTAATATCTAGTAGTATATTTAGTCATAAATTTGGTCATTAATTTGGTTATTGATTTAGTCATTAATCGCCACAATTAATGACCAAATATACAACAAAATATATTACTATATGATCATCTGAGAAAACCAATTAATGACCAAAGAAATATGACCAAAATATTGGTCGTGTTATAAGATACTGTAAATTGGCTACTAATAGTCATATATATGCAAATTTTAGTCATCGTTTGAAAACAATTAATGACCAAAGAAATATGACTAAATTTTTGTCGTATTATAAGATCCTATAGATTAGCTACTACCAGTCGTATATATGTAAAATTTAGTTGTCATTTGTAATGAAAAATTAATCATTTGCAGTACTCATTTATATTTTTTGGTAGATTCATATTCATTATATAAACGACTAATTTAGTAGTTTATATTCATTTGATTTATTTTCATTAATAATCATTATAAACGACTAATTTAGTCATATATTCATTTTATTTGTGTTCATCATCAATTAATATAAACTACTAATTTAGTAGTTTTAGATTGATTTTATGTGTTCATTATTAATCAACATAGATTAATTAGTATGATTTTGCGACTAAATTAAAAAAACATCATACAATGTGAATTGGTTCACCTAAAATGAAAATTCAAAATTACATATGTTAGTTAAAATACTAAACAATATCAAGTGCAACTATAAATAATTTCAACCACAGAAATTATATTATATGAAATGTCAAGTATTACAATATGAGTTTCCAACTTAACATTGGCTGGACTATAATTTACACATGAAATGTTGTTTCATCACTATAAAACATTATCATCGTGATGTCAAGTCATTGCAGGTGAATTCACCAACTATGAAGACTTGAACATCAGTCTCTATGTGTGTGTCTTATGTGGGATATTGGCTTTAAGGGTACCACTAGACTGGTTCTCTTCTCTCTCTTTTTGCATTTGTCGCTCTATTGTTAGTGTTCTCCTCTTTCTTCAAATCTTGCTGCTTACCATCAATACTAAGTTCCTTTTCTGAAAACAAAAGAACCTAGAATTCAAAGTGTAAGACATGAAAGACAATGAACAGTAGAATATAAATCAAATTAGACTATAAAAGATTTATATTACATATACCTCAAAATCAACAATGTTAAATCCATTCTTCCCCATAAGAGAAATAAACTCGAACAAGTTTTCTTCAATTGAGTGATAGTGGCCACTATGTGGCCAGATGACCTGTATAAACAAATTAAAGTCACAATAGAAAAGAACACCTTAGTAACTTAGTATTCAACCTTCATGGAAGGCTTAGGCACAATCATGCCAACTAAGTTACATGCTAAAAAGTTCAAGTTGTAAATAACTTGTTAAAACAAATAATCTAAGGTGTGATGTCTAATCCTTGTCATTTTATTCGCAACAACAATTTGTTGTCTAATGCATGAAATTGGTCAAGTATATAAACAACATGTTCTCAAATAACAACATGAAAGTAAACTTTTCTAATAATCATGAAAATATTTCAATACAAAATAGTTAAAAGGATTTCAATCAATATCGTGTAATATTAATTTCATCTTCAAGCTTTGGTTGTTGTTTAAATAGACATAATACCAAGTACTTTCAATTTCATAGTTAAAATACAAAGAAAAATCGAAATAAACGTTCAAAATACAATCAAACAATAAAGAGAGGATATCATGGAATGGACATTGCAATTATAAAAAAAATTGTTTACCTGTCCATCGATATCTTATCACGCATTCCTAAAACATTTTCTTGCCCAAAATAACCATGAGGTGAAAGAATCACAACATAAAAAACCATAGGAATACTTACTAGAAACATTTCCAAAGTCGATGGTTGAAGTGCCTGAAGGGTATCCAACAACAAATGAATCATATCCAAGACATGATCTCTATATTGTCTCCCCATTCTTTTTCCAATCACATTTCATGTAACCTGCCTACACCAGAGTCAAGTAACAATCAAATGAAGGAATTGACATTTGTTTTTATCTTTTATATGTAATAACTTTAAATATAATTTGTTTTGGTAACGTATTAATTCATATTTAAAGCCTTCCTATCATGAGAATGTATCAATCAAGTAGAACATAAGAAAAATTGACCTCAATGAGTTCCTCTAACAATTTCTACAATATCAATATTTTTCTTGTTGTGATATCTTGGATAGAAAAAAGAACATATCTGCAAACGAAATAGCCATATATTACTTATGTTCAAACTATGTATATGGTGTATTTTTAAGTAACTTTTTAATATGTCCCTCTACCTTTATCAAAGCGGATTGTAGCTTGGTTAAACTCTTTATTCTTTCATTCAACATCAATTTCTGCAAGATAAATGTCACACATTATTCTTTCCCATTTCTCAACATGCTAGATATGATAAATTGAAAGTCACATAAAAGTAAGAGAAAACCATTTTCTAACCAAAACAAATAAACAAACAATGCCTCTAATAAAACTTCACACCTCAGAAATTACTCTACCACGTGCTCAGACTAAAGGTGATATTCTTTGAATCATATTTAGGTCATATTTAATGGGATATTCATATTTTTACCATGATTTCAATTTGGTGCTAAAAGAAATATATAAATCCAGGTTATTATTAGTAAACTTCAAGTATGATTCAAAAAAATAATGTCATTATAAGGTGTGGAGAGAGAAACATCTTCATAACTAGGATTCTCTATTTTGGTTTGGTTTGAGTCGAGTTGGTATTTGAATATGTAGTTTTCTCTAAAGAAGTAAAATAGAAAGATAAGAATCAAAATAACCATGTGAATTTTTAATTAATTCATATCATATATCTCTAAAACAGCCAGGTCATCCTTCTCTTCTATTTGATAGAGATTTATTGGCATAGAATAATAATGAATTAACTATCAAACACAATGATGCAATATATTAACCAAGGAAAGAAAAATGACATGGCTTTGGTATTTTTGTGCTCGAAGGAAATCCAACAATGGTTGTGTTCTTTCTTTATCATGAAATAGTATTGAAGAAAAATGTTTGTTCAGAAATTGAACTCCATTACCAATAGGAGATGGTTGTGTTGTGTAAGGAAAGGATGAATTGAAGGGCTCAAGATCTAGCTCCAACACATAGTTATCCTTGTCACTACAAAATACAAAGTTGTCATCATTAGCTTATCCAGGTAAAAAGAAAAGTGAGTTTGTATTTGTGCACTTGCGATAGTATATGAAAAAGAGAGTACTAGCAGAAATCAAAGTGTGTTGTCCCATCATTCAACATAAAATAAAAATTATATATTCAGTTGTTGACTACAGTGGAAATCAAATGTAAAACCCACTCAAATTGATCTTTACATGACATAGTCGTAATGAACTAGTACAATAGAAGCATTCTCACTCATAAACAAGAGATGCTAAAAAAGAATAATGGAACATTATTTCCTGCCACATAATTGGCATGAATAAAATTTCCACAGAATTCATCCAAAAAATGAGAAGAACTTATGGCAAAAGAACATATCATTAGTGTTTTGTACCCTTTTTAACACATGTAGCCTAGGGAAGTAGAGGAGGCCAAATGTAGCAGGATTCCAATTGTCTGGGATATAAAAACAGAAATGTGGAAAAACACGCCTGCCAATTCACAAAATCTCACTCTAAATAATACAACATGTTGAGGATAGTAATGATGAAAATATATCATGTATTAATATTAAGCCCCTTATTGGTCATGAATTAGCAAGGCGACTGGTAATTTTTACTCGTAAAAAAATATGTCATAATTAGTGTAATCACTGTGTGGATCTTTTTGTGAACTTTTTTACATTTATATTATGGCATCCTTGCAGGAGAGAGTGATGAAAGTTATCCATGTTTGGTCAAATTGGTTTCTCCTTTCATACGCTTATGTGAATGGATGGAGAGCTACCTTTCTTCGGTTTGGAAATTCAGGTGTCCCTCCCTTTCATTCAATATGTGGAGATGCCCCACAGTTGAAGGACCTTGATAGTTCTAAATCCAATCTTACAAATATAAAAGATGGATCTAGTCCAAATCAAGATGTTTCTATGGTGATTGGAGAGGGAGCAACAACTCGAGAATTGTCTAGTATTCCTCTTGTGGAGCTTGAAATATAGTGTAGGAAAAATGGTTTATCTATTTGTGGTGGTAGGGAGGTAATGTTTTTCCGATTGCTTAGCTTAGAATAAGAAGACAAGCATAAGGACCAAGATCAATATGAGGATTTCAGGTATGGGTATAACTTTTCAATCGGAAGGAAGCATGCAAGATAAATTGATGCTTATAAACAATTGGGAGGAGGAAGGTGGAGCATGGGTGAAGAAAGAAAATCCATAATTTATGATGATAGGGACTATATATCATTATCATCATCTAGGAAAAATGTTTAGGAAGAATCAACTCTACGGTCACGGGTTATGGAATGTGAATCAGTGGATGCCTTTTGTAGTGGAACTTTACCAACAAATGTTGGTGTCGTGATGGTAGTATCACGTGATGTGCCCCAAAAAGTTCAAAATATTCTAGGCAATGTCAAGGAAAATTTCTTTCTCTACTCCTTAACTCATATTTCACCCCATACACATTTTTATAGACCAATTATCAAGATCATAGAATGATCTTTTCTTTAATGAAGGAGTCCAAGGGCTAACAATTTAAGAATATGATCGATTTTTTTTTAAAATGGACAATCTTGTCTGACTTGCAAGGACTTGGGTGTCAAACTTGTTGTCAATCCAATGTTATTCACATGTAAAAATTTTGATTATGACTTGAGGTTGAGTTTGAATGAGAGGATTTTTCTTAATACTATTTAGTCAAGGAAAAGAACCAAATTCAAAGTCCATTTGAATTATGATTCATGAAGCATAGTAACAGAGTTAGTGAGCTTAATAGGACTCATCCTTGTCGTGATGTGTTACATATGAATGGAATGAATGCATGAATTTCAAAAGGCTGAGATATGATATAAATCTTAGGGAATTTTGACCAAATAAATAACTCAAACCTGACAATTGAGATATGATATAAATCTTGGGAAATTTTAACCAAATACATAACCCAAACCTTAAACCTAGTAGTGTGAAATCCATTGTTTGAAGTGTGGCTACTGAAAACAAATTTCTTAAATACTTTTAAAAATTAACCTACAAATAATTTATAAAAGCATGGAATTTCGTTGTCAATCAAATGTCAAATCGGATAACAATTAAAGCGATAACCCGCAATGACAATCCAAAATCAACAAGACATATTGGACAAATGTTCAAAACTCATTGGGAACATCCTAATCCTACAGGTTGCTCACCTAAAGTAGTCGAAGATGTTACCTTCCATGAGAAACATGGAATGTTAATGATGTAAATGACAAAAAGATAAATAATTAAAACTCAATATTAAAACTAGTGCAAACAACGAATAATAAACAAAATGAAAATGGGGCAAAATGTCGTGTACCCACTCTATGAGACTGTCATCTGTTTCCATACTCGATGTTTCCCAAGATTAAGCAAGTCATTCCACTGGTTTCCACATCCTCGTATCCACAATAGAATTCATCCTCGTATCCATATACAACCTGCATTGGTCATACCCTTCCGTAAAGAAAAAAAGAAAAATAAAATGAAGCTCAAAAGCCTTTTTACTGGTCAATGGTTTAAAGATTTTGAAGTGTGTATTTAAAAATGAGATTATCATACCAATATCCTTGTTTGCCTTGAAACTCTATTCAAATACATCACTTCCTCCAAAAAATTCACATATCGTGGATCGTCATAATTCAAGTTATCAATTAAATGAAGTTTTATCATCTCTAGAGCAGGGGTGCTCTGAAGAAAGAAACCTAATACACTGATTTCCCTATCATGAAATTCAGTTATGTCTACATAAACCTGTATATACAGAGATGAGAGAGTGGGGATCTGAGACGTCGAGGTATGGGATATTTTGAAAGTTCCTGCATTGCATTTCAAAACTAGAATAAGCCAACTTTGCACTCATTTATGAGGTAAAAGACATAAATATTCATTATGAACATCATGGAAAAAAAACATGGAAGAATTTTATGGTCTTTTCACATCTTATAGCAGGTTAACTTTTTAAATTTAGGTAGTGTAGATTTTCATTAAGGAATAGATATGAAACAAAGTCGTTACTTAGTTTTGTTTCATATCTATTAGATATATTGAATCTACAAATAGGACATAATAATGAACCAAAACATAATAGTCAACCTAAGCTACATCAATATATGCTTTGTATAATTTTTTTTTTTTATGCTATACCTGACAAGTAAGTAGCAAATGCAAACATTCTTAAACATTGAAACATGTTGTTCGTTGCACATGTAAAAGAAAAGTAGAAATTCTATTTTTACCAAGATAAAGTTGTCACCCATTAACAAACATTGGAGATTAGGAAGCCTCTCGAACAACAAATTGAGAAGACACATATTTCTTTAAGCAAAGGCACAACACATATGACCAGCTCCTTTAATGATTTAAATCTACCCATCAGCTCAATGAATATGTCCACAAAGAAATTGTATGCATTATCGGGATATAAGTCCATTTCCAGTATGGTCAAATTACTTCCACGTTGCATATTGAGTCTCAAGGTAGAGCATGAAAGCTCTTGAAACAGTATCCCATTCGCTCTCAAATATTTTATCATGTATACCCCTACATGCACATACAAGACAACCCGCGTTTACAGTGGTTTATTTTTAAGCACATACAACCTGGATTTACACTGGTTTCATTGTAAAGTGTTAAAAGTAATAGTAAAATCCAGACTTACATGGTTGTAGTTTGAAGCAATGTGATTGAAGAGATTCTGGCCATATATATCGGTTGTTTGACACAAATTCAGTGATTCCTCTACTTAGGACCACAAAAATCAGGGAGTGCACAGAAGGTCGAATACTGACGATCAAATATCCATTATGGTTTGGCTAGTAGAGTGAGGTGCTCGATCAAATTGGATGAAAATACAACTAATATTCAAAAGGGGTCCTATGCAAGTGATTTTAAATGATATCCCTTGGAAGCTTCAACATAGTACTCAGTATCATCATACAAAGGACCACCCAAAAACAGACCATCTGATCCTGTCAAATTTTGAAGAACCAAGTCACCCTTTTTCAGAAGACCATTGCTACTATCATTTTGAGCAATTATTTTAATGTCAACACCTGGGATTGTTGGTAGCACTGACCCTGAATGTACTTTCCTAGGCACCCCACAAAATAAGGAATATCAAGTTGGCACCCATCAGTTTTAATAGCAACGTGCCGACTTCTTGGATAAAGCAAGACCTTTTCAAAACTATTTTTCTCACTAGCATTCCTTTTATCTCTCAAAACAAAAACCATTTCATCTTCAAGATTGTCCCAATGAGTGTACTTATATACAACAATGTTGCTTGGTCCATTAGCACTTGAAACAAGTTTGACATTATTGATCATATCTATAAATGCTCCCTCCTTTTTCCATATGTCTATAGTAGTGCTTCGAGACAACTCATTTGCTTTGGGATAAGAACTTCAATCAACATGTATTTCACCACTCAGTAAATATTTTTCACTAGTCAAATATATAGGCTAATGGTTCAATACATTGAATTCTAATGAAGACATTCCAAAGAAAATGCACGATTTCAAGAAATGAAGCATGTGCACACGAGAAGCTTCTAAGCAGATTTGCTACCATCCTTTCTCAATCAACAAATTAATTGGCTCTTTGTTTGGCAGTATGATGTAAGAAGCCACAGGATGAGTAGACATAATATGCAACCAATAGCCTTTTTGGATAAACACTATCTCTGAATGATCAAAAACACCAACATTGACATTAATAACCTTTCTCTCCCAACACCAGTCATCATCCCAATCTAACAAATCAAATGAAGGTCCATGTTTTACCTCAAAATGCAATCCACCAGGTAGGACTTTCTCAAATATGAAGTCACTGCTCTCATTTGTTAAACTTAAAGAGTTAAGCTTCTCTGAACCTAGAGTTCAACAGCCAGAGAAGTAAGTGATATAGAAACCGAGGAGTCACATCCTTCCTTGCATATCACTGATCCATGGATATCAACAAGGGCCTTTATAAATTCAATGCCAAACATTGGTCTAGTTACTATCACATCAATATGTGATGGTGAAAATTGAAGACCATAATCACATTCTGTTGTTGTGGTCAGTGGGGATATTCAATATTAACATGGCTGAAACTGGAAGCAGAATTTTCCCATATCATCAATCCTCTTTAGTTGAGGCTTAACATTGTCTGGCCCATGTGTCAAGCCAACTTGACGCTTGCCATAATAGCCATTTATCACTAATTTTAGGGAACCAAAAATATTATAATGTGTTTCTTCTATCTTTGGGATTGAATCCATGTTTGGCACGACCATGAAATTATCCAAACTGCTAAACTCAAAGTGATCCTTCTCAGCCTTGATTGTGTAGTGTGTTGTTGTTGCATGATCAAGTTTGTAATATCCCTGGACATCTATTGTAGCTCTTTCTCATCCATCAACTAATATCTTAACACCTTCAAAACGGACTCCTTCAGAAGTCACCACAAGTCCTCCAACTGAGAAACCTGTGACCTAAAATGGCTGAGATATATTAACATGATTGTGCTCAACAAGAACCTCTATAGATGGAAATGAAACATCAAATATTGTATTCTCACCCTTATAGAATGGCAACAACATTTGTTTTCCACATGGAATAAAATTAAAATCAAATTTCCCATTTGCATCAAATATTGCATGATAAAGCGCTTGATTTGGCCAAGGAGCTTCTTTGAGGGCACTTCACCTCATGGACATCATCTAAATAAAGGTATACATGAACACCTAAAATAGGGTTACCTTGAGAAACAAATAAGTTATCCATATCATAACTTGGGACATAAAATATGTCATCTACTACCAGATTTCCAAAGCCCAACTCCATCTTTGGAGAGCCTCTTTGGAAAATTGTTAAGAGAACATGAGAATCATGTATTTGAAAGAGAATATTATAGAAAATATACTCTATAAACCTCAATCATTGTACCTCATGTGTAGCGCTATCATAGCTAGGATTGACATTACATATGACCTTGTATCTTCTTCCTCTGTTTAACAATTGGCTCACAGAGCCCGCTCTTTCCACTTCTTCACATTTGATTTCATGGAGGGCTACTGTGTCCTCTAGACACTCATCCTTAAGGAATCTCCAAACTTATTATGTGTATCAAATGAAGGCAAAGAGAGAAAAATATCATGGCCTTTCCTTTTTGAAAAAAAATGTAGTGGGATTTGATATGACTTGATATTCGTATACTGCTTAAGGATTGATGAAGTTTATGTATTCATGATGGGAAGGAACCATCCTATATTTCCTTGGAGTAGTATTTGTGAACGTGTATCTACCTCCCTGCAATGTAAATACATCATTAATGAGATCATTTCTAGTGGAAATGAGTTCAACGTTCACATTGGCATGACCTCCATTTATATCTGGACAACTTTCTGCTCCAACAGCCCCATCACTCTCCCAAAAATAGTGAATCCAGTGAAGTGAAAATTGATGTCTTCATAGCCATTGCAACCATTGCAATCCACTGATACATATTCACCCATTTAAGATATATTCACCAATTCATGGAATATGAATATTTCCACTATAGTTTCTCCACTCATAATCTTAACATCAAATCTAAAACTATCTCATTCACCTTCACATCAAATCGGAAATTGTCTCATTCATCTTCAAAGAGCTCTTGAAACACCTTTTCATAATTGTATCGAATCTACACAAATATATTAGACAAATTATTAATGTATGTTGTTTGATTACCAATCAAAATGTTTAAAACAATACAACACCAATAAATTTGTATTTCATCTCCATTGCACATAATTCACCTTCATAGATCGTTTCCAAGTGCTTCAATTGTTGTAACATATATTTTGTAGATGATCTTGATAACCCCACTATCTGCAATATGACTATCACTTTGCAATGATTCATTTTATGTATTTTTTATATATAATTATGGTAAATCAATAATTCTTTAGATTAAATAACGAATCTACTCCTTGAACAAAGATTATATGCAGAAATTATATGCAAAGTAAAAGTAAAATTTACATGAGTAAATTTTTAACTTTTCAAATTCCACTTATATTCATCAAAATTTCGAGTAAGAAACATAGAGTATCGTTACAACTTACGTTGTTTGGTGAACTAACCATTGTGTCCAGAGCCTGCCCATAATTCTCCATAGTATTAACACAGGTCAATTGCTTCAACAATTTTACTGGGTTTCCTTTGCAATCAATGTAGGGATTACATTTAAAATGTTCAAATATTATTTTTAAAAATTCTTGAATTGTTATGGGATTTACCACCAAAGAAGCAACTTGATAAACCTTTAAGCCATGCTTTCCTGCGTGTTTGGCCATGGCTACTAAAGTTGCATTCGCAACCATGTCTGTCGATATCTGCAATTTGAATTCAACCAAAAAAAATAACACATTTAAGAGAAAAAGGATAATGGTTTTTTGGGTCGAAGTTTTGAATCTGATCTCCCAAGAGAAATAAATAATGTAGAGAAGCTCTGAAAAAAACCAAATAAATGTCAAATATAAGTTTGGAATCATCCACTGTCATCTTCCAGATATAGATGAAAACACAATCTAATATTTTTTTTTTTATGGAAATACTCCAGAAAATCTAAAATTAATTACGAAATGCTTTTTCACACTTTGTTAAGAGTTACTCACCAGATCTAGCACAGTATCTGGATCGGCCAAGAAGCAAGATAGTTGACCTTTGACATAGTATGTAAAGATTGGATCAATCATTCTGTAAGTTGAATATTCGATTTAGCTCAACAACAATGTGAGAGTAATCGAGCATTAGATCTGAAAGTTTCCTCAACTTTCTCAAAGACTGACTTTCCAAGAAACCTCAGCATCC
Organism: Pinus tabuliformis; assembly: GCA_031772625.1. NCBI lineage: Eukaryota > Viridiplantae > Streptophyta > Pinopsida > Pinales > Pinaceae > Pinus > Pinus tabuliformis. The sequence continues at coordinate 331,517,435 of CM062812.1, forward strand.
ATTGATATGTCGACAATGGTTCGAACTGCCAGACATGTAACCAACATCTAAAGCACCCACCATGTCTCCATTACAAGGAACTTCGAATCTAAAACCCTATTAATTTTTTTCCAGGTTTCAGCAGCACACTACATCTCTCTCTTTCTAGTTCCCAACTAGTTGTCGCTCTCTCTTTTTCTAGTTCCCAACTAGTTGTCGCTAGTTCAATGCCCATAGAATCTAAAATCACTCTGATGGTTGAGATGTCCTCTCTTTCTCTAGTTCCCAACTAGTTGTCACTAGTTCAATGCCCATAGAATCTGAAATCACTCTAATGGTTGATAGGTTGGTTTTCAACAGCACCAAACACATGGATTCACTGACCACATGATTTGGATTAGATTTGGATTAGTTTTATCTTCCCAGAGATTTGGATAGGTGTTACCCTCGTAGAAATAGTGCTAGATGTAAAACAATGCCTTTACATTGCCAATTATCTAGACAAATGATCTATAACCCCTACGGTTTAGGGAAAAATCGCCCAAAACCCCAAATTTACGACAGTTTAAATTATTAAATTATTTGTAATTCAAAGTTTAAATAAAATAATTACAAATTTCTTTACTATTTTTGACAATAGAAATAAACTTTTCATTCAAATAATATTATTTTAACTTTCAATTAATTGAAACTTATTTTATTTTAATTAATATAAAATTGTGTTTGGCTATTTATATGCATTTTTCAAAGTTATTTGTAATTTGAGATTAAAAATAAAATAATTATTGTGCCCATAGGGTAGATTTCATGTAAAAACACAAACATGTAAACTTAAATGTAAATATAAACATGTAAATGTAATATTTAACATTTAACATTGTTAATCTTGTCAGCCCTATTTAAAAATCAATCTAATTATTATTATGTATAAACACAACATAAATTTAAAATATAAAGAGGTTTAAGAATAGTTAAAAAAAAGAGCTATGGTAAATAAATAAAAATATAAATAAACCATAAGCATGCTAAATAAATAAGACTTTTTTTTTAATATTTACTCCGAAGGTATGGTAAATAATTTCTTTTAAAATAAACTAGAGTTATGGTAAATAAGTAAAACCTCTTTTTATCTTTACTCCATTAACCTCTTTATATTTATTGAAAACTCAAAAAATAGGTTTTATTTAGGTGCCAGACACATAATTATTAATACCATGGGCCAATTACCATATTTATAAAAGAGGTATGATAAATAAATAAATATAAAAGAGGTATAAAGATGTAGAGTAAATAAATAAAAACATATCAAATAAGATTAGAAATCAACATCTAATTATATACCAAGCCTATGGGCCAAATACCATTGTAAATAAAATAAATATGATAAATAAATATAAATATAAATAAACAAGAGGTATGGTAAATAAATAAAACATAGTTTTATATTTGCTCCATAAACCTCTTTACACTTACTAACACTAAAAAAAAAGTTTTACTTAGGTGAATCCTATGGGCAAAATTATTATTAATACCAATCAAAAAATACTATTAACCATAATATTAATATTAAAAGATGATTATTATTATTATTATTATTATTAAATCTAATATTCATATTAATATATCATAATATTGATATTATTAAATATAATAACTTTGTTTTAATCCAATATTAAATTTTTTATATTACAATATATATTAATATATCATGATATATATTAACTCTATATATATGGGAGGTAAGGACAAAGACATAAAGTTATAGAGGTGGAGAGATAGGGGGAGTGACAAGGGAGAGATGGAGATAAACTGAAGAAGAGGGGAGAGGAGGAATAAAAAGAGAGAGAGTTAAAGAAGGGTAAAAGAGGGAGAGGGAGACACAAAGATGGAGGGGTAAAAGAGAGGAGAGTGGGAGGGAGATAGTGAGAGGATTGGAGGGCAGAGAGAGAGAGAAAGAGAGAGATGGGGGAAGAGAGATAAATGTAGGAGAGAAAGGGCGAGAGAGGAAGGATGAGAGAGAGGAGGAGAGAGGGAGGGATAGAGATATGGAGTTGGAGGGGGGAGAGGGAAGGGCGTAGAAAGACATAGACAGTGAGAAGTGGAGAGAGAGGGACTGACAAGGAAGAGATGGAGAGAAAGGGTGTATGTTTAGGGGTGAGATAAATAGATAAATAAGGAGAGATAGAGAGAAGGGGGGAGAGAAGGAGACAAAAGGAGAGAGGGAGGGATATAGTAACATAGGGAGAGAGAGAGAGAGAAGGAGAGTGATGGGGTAAGATAGAGGTTTAGAGGGAAGAGAGAGAGAGAGAGAGAGAGAGAGAGAGAGATGGGGGAAGAGAGAGGGAGGTAGGAGAGAAAGGGAGAAAGAGGAAGTACGAGAGAGAAGATTTGAGAGTGTAGATATTTCTCTATAGATCAGCGACCTTTGATACCATGCAGAAATTATGCAAATTCTCTACAAATCTCACTCTGAGACCATATAGAAAATCTAACTGTAGATTAACCCGATAATGCAATATACCAAAGCAAAATATTATAATCTATTTCTACTATCAATTTGCGGAAGCTTAAAATTGAGCAAGATTGAGTTGAACACATATAACCAGAAGAAGAAGAATCAATGCACATGAAACACAGAAAATACTTAGGGGAAAGCCTCAGCTAAAAACCCCACTATCTGTATTATCATACAAGGTGGAAATACATCAGAATTATACAAAGTCTTAGCTCTCATAGCTAGCCAGCTCTCAGTACAATCCTCTTGGATGCTCACAGGCAATCAAAGCTTCTCACAAGCCTTCTTCTCTACCCTCCAAGCTCCTATTTCCTTGCGCTGTTTCTCTTGGGTGATCCTCCTGTTACCAAGTGGAAGACTGATCTCTCACACTAATCTCACACCCTCTCAGAACTGCGCAATCCTCCAACGAACCTTATTCCTTCTGCATGCATGAGTTTCCTTTATAGGAAAACACAAAAAACTGATAGTACACTTTCCTTAACATTTAGCTCAACTGGGTCTTTCCTAGAATAAACATCCATGAGTTTGTGATGAGGGAATATTCAGTTATCTGGAGTACACTGGTTGAGTGCATGCATGCATCAACTGAATGATAACTCACAATTAGTTCCTCAAACAATTTGGAACTAATTTAACTGGACTTATATCAGTAGACTGAGTTAACTAATTACAACTCAAATATAACTCAATCTTATCTCCTTAATTTAAGGGATAATTGTTGCATGACTTCAGAAAGACTTCTAAATTGAATTTCTCCAACTAATTAATCCATAATTAATTAATTAATTAATTCCAAGTAGCTAGTGAGACTAAATTCGATTTTAATTCAAGTACAAATTAAAATTGGAATTTCTGGATTCTATTTTTATCATTTCTTGTTGCTATTTTCAACACTCCCTTTCAATAGGAAAGGAATTAAACTTGATCCCAAACATGAACCTTTGGAATGTTCTGCATGCAACTCTTCTCTCCAGTGTTGTTGCTCCAACAACTCCAGAAACAAAAAAAATATCCAACCTAAATCAGTATGATGCATTTTTCATCAAAGTCTCTCTCTGCTATTGTCATTGTCAACTGAAAAATTTGTGCTTCAGTTGACTCTGCCTTTCTGCACTGTTGTCAATCCTTCTCTGCACTCTTCAGTATTTGACTGCTCTAGCCTCTGTCACTTTGATCTCTGACTGCATCAATCCCACTGATTCCTCCTGCTACTATTTACTTTGGGCTCCCATAGCAAGGTACAATCCATGAGTTAAAACCTATCAATGGACCCTACCCAATTTCAGCCTTCTTGAGACTATCACTTCACATCGTCCCACCTCACACCTGGAGGTATGCTTGCATGTGATCCCTCTGCCCACTTCTCCAATTGTGGCTCCTCCACAATTGTCTGAGACTTCTTCTGGGATTGCATATTGAGAGGTAATTTACTCTCCCTCTCAACCACCAAGTCTCTAACGTTTGCCTTGCTCCTCAAGGCTTTGCATGCATGTTGAACCTCAAGAGTATACAGGTTCTTAACTCGTGAACCGATCTGTTTCACCTGTCTCGTGATGATGTGTCTAAGGAAAACCTTTCCCTTACCGAAGACAACATCGTAGCCTTTGTCCTTCAACATCACGACCGATACCAGATCCTTCTTCAGTCCAGGCACATACTTCACATCTTTCAAGGTGATAGGAACTCCATGCTCCCTCTGAAAAGCAACTTTACCCACTCCCAAAACACTATACCTTTCGTTGTTACCCATCTCTATGCGCATCTTGAGGTCTTTCTCCTTTAAGGCACTTAATAAACTTTTATCACCGGTCATGTGGAATGAGGCTCCACTATCAAGATACCAACCACAACCCATCATCGATGACACCATACATGCAATGAGGGTAAAGTCCATTTCGAACTGAGAGGCTAATGCTTCACCTTCTGATCCTTCTAAGGATCCCTTCTTGGACTTATTCGATGGGCAATTAGTCACATAATGTCCCATCTCAATTAAAGTATGATATAATTTGATTTGCACCTGTAACCTCGAACTTAAAACTTCGAATTCTCTTCTCGGTATACTGTTCACATCTCCGATAAACTAGGCTCCGATAAACCTCGCTATGATACCATGTAGAAATTTCTTTATAGATCAGCTACCTCTGATACCATGTAGAAATTCTGCAAATTCTCTACAAATCTCGCTCTGAGACCATATATAAAATCTAACTGTAGATTAACCCGATAATGCAATATACCAAAGCAAAATACTATAATCTACTTTTATTATCAATTTGTGAAAGCTTAAAATTGAGCAAGATTGAGTTGAACACATATAACCAGAAGAAGAAGAATTAATGGACATGAAACACAGAAAATATTGAAGGGAAAGCCTCAGCTAAAAGCCCTACTATCTGTATTATCATATAATGTGGATATACATCAAAATTATACAAAGCCTTAGCTCTCACAGCTAGCTATTTCTCAGTACAATCCTCTTGGATGCTCACAGGCAATCAAAGCTTCTCACAAGCCTTCTCCTCTGCCCTCCAAGCTCCTATTTCTTTGTACTGTTTCTCCTAAGTGATCCTCCAGTTACCAAGTGGAAGACTGATCTCTCACACTAATCTCACACCCTCTCAGAACTACGCATTCCTCCAAGGAACCTTATTCCTTCTACATGCATGAGTTTCCTTTATAGGAAAAAACATGCAACTGATAGTACATTGTCCTTGACATTTAGCTCAACTGGGTCTTTCTCAGAATAGACATGCATGAGTTTCTGATGAGGGAATTTTCAGTTATCTAGAGTACACTGGTTGAGTGCATGCATGCATCAACTGACTGATAACTCACAATTAGTTCCTCAAATAGTTTGGAACTAATTTAACTGGACTTAACTCAGTAAACTGAGTTAACTAATTACAACTCAAATATAGCTCAATCTTATCTCCTTAATTAAGGGATAATCTCCTTAATTTAAGGGATAACTGTTGCATGACTTCAGAAAGACTTCTAACTTGAATTTCTCCAACTAATTAATCCATAATGAATGAATTAATTATTTCCAAGCAACTGGTGAGACTAAATTTGATTTAATTCACAATTTTAATTCAAGGACAAATTAAAAATGGAATTTTTGGATTCTATTTTTATCATTTCTTGTTGTTATTTTCAACATAGAGAGAGGAGGAGAGAGGGATGGATAGGGAGATGGAGTTGGAGGGGGGAGAGGGAGGGAAGAAGAAATACATAGAGTGTGAGAAGTGGAGAGAGAGAGGGAGTAACAATGAAGAGATGGAGAGAGAGTGTGTATGTTTGGGGTTGAGATAAAAAAAGAAGAAGGAGAGATGGAGAGAATGGGAGAGATACGGATATAGTAACAGAGTTGGAGGCTAAAGAGTAAGAGAGAGAGAGAGAAAGAGAGAGAGAGAGAGAGAGAGAGAGAGAGAGGAAGGAAGAGAGAGAGGATGTGAGAGAATGGAGTGAGGGAGGGAAAGAGAGATGGAGTTGGAGGGGGGAGACAGAGGTAATAAGAAAGAAATATAGAGAGAAACGTGGAGAGAGAGAGGTAAGAAGAAAGAAATATAGAGAGAAAGGTGGAGAGAGAGAGAGAGGGAGTGATAAAGAGGATGGAGAGAGAGGGAGAGAGGAAAGAAGTAGGGAAGAGAGATAGAAGCAAGGGAGAGGGAGAGAAGGGGAAGAGAGAGAGAGAGAGAGGACGAGGGAGGGATAGGTAGATAGATTGAAGAAATAGAGTGTATGTTTTGGTGGTGATATATAGAGGCAAATGGAGATAGAGATATAGATGGAAAGTGAAGAGAGGAAAGAAGAGAGAGACAGAGAGAGGGAGGGAGGGACACAGAGATTGATAGATATGAAGTGAAATAGCAGGTGTGTTTGGGGGGTTGAGATAGAGTGGAAAATAAGGAGAGTTGAAGGGAGATATAGATATATATCGGGAGGGGGGCGGGGGCGGGAGATGGAAGAATATTTCTTGCACTAGATACATTGATTTCAGTGTAGACAGTGATTTCTAATTCAATTTGATTTATGGCACTAGATGCATTGATTTTAGTGTAGATGTTGATTTCTAATGATATTTGATTGCTTTCACTAGATGCATTAATTTCAATGTAGATGATTTCTAATCCTATTTGATTGATTGCACTAAATGCATTGATTTCAATGTAGATGGTGATTTCTATTCCTATTTGATTGCTTGCACTAGATGCATTGATTTCAATGTAGATGTTTATTTCTAATAATGTTTGATTGTTTGCACTAGATGCATTGATTTCAATGTAGGTGGTGATTTCTAATATTATTTTATTGCTTGCATTAAATGCAGTGGTGTAAATGTAGATGGTGATTTATAAGCCTATTTGATTGCTTGCACTAGATGCATTGATTTCAGTGTAGATGTTGCTTTATAATCCTATTTGCTTACTTGCACTAGGTGCTTTAATTTCAGTGTAGATGTTGGTTTATAATCCAATTCTCTTACATGCACTAGATGAATTGATTTGAGTGTAAATGTTGATTTCTAATCTTATTTGATTGCTTTCATTAGATGCAGTGATTTTAGTGTAAATGTTGTTTTCTAATCTTATTTAATTGCTTGCATTAGATTCATTAATTTCAGTGTAAATGTTGATTTCTATTTTGATGTAATTGGGTGTATGATGGTACATTAATTTTAAAGTGATTGGATTAACATTGTGCATTGATTTCAGTGTAAGCACAAAAAATTATTGACAATGTACATTGATGTTTGTGTTATAGTAATTCAACGTATTAATATTGGAGAGAAGGAGAGACAAGGAATGATGTTTGCTACAATAGATTGAGCTAAATATTTAAATGGTTTCTGGTTTAACTTATCCTTTTCATATAATCGATATGAAAATATGACAATCAATATGAAAAGATGACAAAAGTAAAAAGGGTGACAATAAGAATAATAGAAGAAAATAGTTTTAGATTAACCACAATGAAAACTATTTGTAATTGACTATATTCTTATTATTCACATTTTCTATCATTCAACACTATTACATTATCCCTTTACATTCAAAATTTATATTTCATCATTTTTCATCATTAAATTTATTATCATCATAACAAACTAGGGCAACTAAGCAAAATTAAAATTAAAATATACAAACATATTAGCATATTTAAGATGATTATATTAATATTAGATGAATTTACGTATTATTGATCAAATTAATCATATGTTCGTTAGATTTTATTTGGCCACACATAACTGAAACCAACCTAGATCCATCTTAACTCTGGATCTATCAAGCACCGAGAGGGATCAAATCTCTCGAGGTACAAACCTTAATTTTTTCACTCAAGAAAGAGGTTTGCACCTCAAGAGATGTATCCCTCTCATTGCTTGATTGATATGGAGTTAAGATGGAACTAGGCTGGATTTATTTTAAAATTGAGGAAATTACAAATATTTTTGAAAGTAAATTTTCATTAAAATAATAATTCTTTACTTTCAATTACATAAATTGATATAAAACTAGCTTGGATCTATCTTAATTTTAGATCTTAATTTTGGATTTACCAAGGGCAGAGCGGATACACTTGTAAATTAGGAGTAATATGATTGAATTATTAATTATAATTATTGTTATTAATTTTATATTTCACTTTACTTATTTTTATTTTTATAATTTACCCCAACTTTATTTTGCTTAACATTTTTCACATTAAATTTTATTTTATGGAGTTTCCTCAAATTAGATGTTAAAATTGATTTTCAAATAAAATAAATTGGCCATATTTTTTAATATTAGAAGTTATTTTTAATTTTCCCCATGGTGTAGATTAGTTGATGATAGAATGGGTTGTTAAGGCATTTCTTATGATGTTATTGGTTTAAACTTTGATTAGCTCAGTGTGCCACGTGTGAGGCAATGTGGGTACACTTGGAGGTAATTGTGGTAGTGGATAGAATCGATCCTTAAGTACGAACATGCTATAGTTGTCTATTCTCTCATATGCAAAAAAATACCAATAATAATAATAAGCTTATTCTTTTAATTTTATTGAAGTAATTATTTATCAAAATTAGATTTTATTAAAAGCACGTGATTTTATTGGAAGCAGTTTAGGTGATGGAAATAAAGGAAACTAATTTTCTTGTAATAATTTTCTAAATTGTATCTCCACTCAAACAATCACATAGAAAAAAAAGGTCTTGACCCCACCCATCAAGCAAGCCACCCAATGTCACCTTGGTGGCCTTCTCTCACTCTTTAGACTACAAGAAGCATATCATTATCTAGGGGGGAATCCTTAAATATCAAGCTAAGCTAGGTCATTGAGTAATGAAAGGAAGTTCCTTAATGAAGACTAGTGATTTGACACTACTCACTCTCAAAGTAAAAGGTCAAGGATAAGTGTGGGAATAGTCAAACAAACCATGAATTATTAATGAATTTTGAATGATTTTAATTACACAACTATGCTTATTCATGCAACCAAATTATACTTGAAAACTGAAAGATAAAGCTTACTCAATTAACCATATAACATAAGATTCTAGAAAAGCATATATACAATGGCACAATAAAAATATAAAATGAATCATAAATTGTATATACATTTAAGGCATTAGATCATTCATTCATCGTATTCATGAGCTTTGGAGATTGAGAGTTCGTTATCATCATCAAAAGACCATTCCACAATTAAGAGATCATACACCAACAATATTAACTATATTTGGGACAACAAAGAGTTATGTGTTTGCTACGATAAATAAAGGAAATATTCAAACTTGTCGTTGTTACTAAGGAAAATGAAGACAACAAAGTTGAATGTGGACTACTTACACGTTTGTAACATTCAAATGTCATCCATTTATCATCATGCAAGTTGCATGAAAGAAATTTGGTAGTGGTACTAAGTGAACATTCTTTGATCAAAGTTCATACCCTCTCCTTAGCACTACCACTTTGCAAGACGAAGAAGAAATGTGAAATATATGTGCAACCAACTAAATAAGTTGGAAATCCTGTTGCAACATATATAGGTGGTCATGTCGTGTTGCAAAAGGAGGTGTTGGCCCACTCCCCTTTTCGATAATTTGTCAACCTTTGAATTTGATTCCTTGTGAATGTGATCAAATGATATGACCCTAAAGATTCTAATAAGCTCCATAATTTTAATCATCCTTTGATCCAATAAATATGTGTACAAGGAAGTATAACCTTTCACCCAATCTAAAACAACATTTGAATCCCCTATGACTTGTAATTTTAGATTGTTGAACTGACGCAATTAAAATGACTAACATAAACGTCTAATTCATATTATTGTAGTTTTTGTTAGGTAGTCATATTTTTTTTTCCTAAACTAAATTAGTCATTTATGTTAGTCATTTTTATTAGTATTACTTATTATCTAGTCGTATATTTTAACTTGTGACTAAAATAGTCATTTATGTTAGTCATCTTTAGTTGCGTCTCTTAATATTGCTAATTTTTTGTAGTATTTCACTTGGAAAAGTTGTGGTGACTAACTTTTTTAGTCACCTAGTCACTAATTTCACCATTTTCTACTAGTGTTAACTAGGAAACAATGTTGTGGATATTCATTACAGGATTAATAATATTTTTAGTTAATGCAAGTGAAATTTGGTTATAACTTCTAGTTACAACGAAAAAAGTCAGACACAATGATATCAAACTATTAAATATTACATGAAGTATAGTTTTGTTTATGTTTTGGACACATGGAGAATTTGTTTTTGTTTTAATCTTATTTAGATTTAGATTTAGATTTTGTAATCTTAAATATAATCAATCATTGATCTCATAAAAACAAACTTAAAATTATCTTAAATTGGTTGTATTAAGTATAGTTGAATATTATCTTAAACTTATTAATAAAAATCAATTCAATTCTAGAAATTCTTAACTATATATGCAATGAATAATCTTATTCAAATTTAATATTAAGAGGTAACATAATGAATATCCTTATTCAATTATAATATTAAGGTGTAGTACATCCTGCAAGAAGTTGATTAAGGGGATCAATTTGTATGTCTATTTGTTTATAGCCTATGTTGATAGCCACCAAATAGTCACCTCTCCTAGTTTGTGTTTCTTGTGTTTGAAGATAATAAATATATTATAATGATGTAGTAAATATATTTTTAAGAAAATGTGTTTATAGCACTCAATATTTCAAGAATCATTCAGATTATTTCTCTGAAATACATCATTTACTTGTGATGGGAAGATTAGGCATGTATCCTCCATAGGAATTCTATGTATATTTCACTTACACTGTGAGTTTTCCATTAAAAAAATGAGCAAGCTTCATTTTATCATGACTAAGGTTATCAAGACCATATTTGACATTAAGAATGTCATTAGTTCTATTCAATTCAATAATTTCTCTTTCACTAAGCTGTGATACTCTTCTTTTAGGGCGCCATAATGATCATCTTATAGAATATGTTGACGACCATGTAAACGCGGTTGTTGCCATGCTTAGAAGAAGGAAGGTCTGACATGTAATCCATAGAGATAGATTCCCAAAGTCGACTAGAAGTAGGAAGAGGAGTATATAGGCCTTGCTTCTTAATGGTTGGTTTGGAAATGGCGCAGGCAGTGCAAGATTTAATGTACCTCCCAAAATCCTGATGAAGGTTCGGCTAATAAAAATACTTTTGCAGTACTGCCAATTTTTTCTCTACCTCAAACAGTCCAACGACCCGACTGTAGTGTGCCTCCCAAATAATCTTGGCACGCTCGCTTGAAGGAACATATAGGTGTCCCAGGTGGCATAACAGTGCATCCTGGAGGTAAAAATTTGGAACTTTCTTATCTTCCCGGAGTGTCTAGTATGTGTTGTCGAATTCTAGATCACTCTTGTAAAGATGCACCCACCCCAAAGTCTCGTCCCCACAGGAGTTGAACACAGTGATTAGCGCCATGACTGGTGATTGTATGAGGCAGTCTGCAACATTATTGGTGTTTCCCTTCTTGTACTTAATGTTCAAATGGAATTGTTGTAGGTATGTGGACCATTTCTTTTGGAGATCGTTTTGCAACTTCCCTTGTGTCTGTATGAATTGCAAGAGTTGGTGGTCTATGTGGATGACCATTTCCTTCCCATAATGTAATTCTTCCAATGACGACAGACCTGCACAATGAAATACATTTATTTATCGTAAGTGGGAAACTTTCAGACTGCTTGAAAGTGTCTCACTAGGGTAACCCATTGGATGCCTCTTTTGAGTAAGAATTGCACCAATAGCATAGTCGGAGGTGTCTATCTCAATCTCAAATGGTTGTTGCAGGTTTGGTAATGTGAGCACTGGTGCAGAGTAGAGGTGATGCTTCAACTCAGAAAATTCCTTCTTGTTGGGTTTCAGACTGAAAAAACTTTGCTTTCACTCCACCCTTGGTGACTTGACTTAAAGGCCAAGTGATATGAGAGAGCCCCAACACGAACCTGTGGTAGAAATTGGAAAGACCAAGAAATTTGTAGATCTCTGTTAGAGTGGTTGGGGTTGGCCAATCCTGAATGACTTGTATCATGGTTAGTTTCACATGCACACCTTGTTCATTAATGATGTACCCTAGATATTAAAATTGGGTCATGCCAAAAGTGCATTTCTCCTAATTGTCTCATAGCTTGTGTTTTCGTAGGTTTTGAAGGACTTATCGAATATGGTATAGGTCTTCCCAACTCTCATTGAAGATTGAGATGTCATCAAAATACACCACCAGGAATGCATTGGTGAAGGGTCGCAAAATGCCGTCCATCAATTTCATGAAGGTTCCAAGGGAATTTGTCAACCTGAAAGGCATGACCAATCATTTGAAAAGGCCCTCCTTGGATTTGAAGACAGTCTTCCACACATCAAAGGGTTAAATAGGCGCCTAGTGAAAACCAAACTTGAATTCAATCTTGCTAAAAAATTGGCCCCCTTGAGCTAGTCTAGAAGGTCATCAATATGTGGGATTGGGTACCTATTTTGGGCAGCAATCTTATCCAACACTTGATAGTCAATACAGAGTCTCCAAGTCATGTCCTTCTTCTGTACCAATACAATCGGGCTTCCATAGGGTGATGAAATTGGCCTGATGTTACCTTTCTACAATAGCTCCTGAATCTGCCTCTTAATCTCATCATTATCCAGAACAGAGCATCGATAGATCAATCCATTTGGTAGCGGCACGCCAGGGGTTTGATCGATGGAGTTCTTGACCTGACAATGCAGAGGTACCCTTGTAGGTGAGGCGAAAATGTCCTTGTACTCCTCCATGACCTTGTCCATCTACGGAGGAGACCTGTCTTGAAGTTGTGGCCACAACCTTCTTCTTGGCTTGAGGGCAAATCATAAGGAAAACAAATTTCCTGGTCTGGGAAATGATCATAGTGTAATGGTTTGTAGTGATCAAAGAGATGGTAGTAGGCGGGGCTACCTATGGCATCATGTGCAACTTATTACCCAAAGTCATAATCATAGAGTGAGATCTAGACTCATATACAACATGCCACATCCACAAGTATGGTTTTCCTCATAATACATAACAAACTTCTAAAGGAGAAACATCACACAGTACCTCATCCCTAAAGGGATTAATGTTGTAGGGAAGGTGACACTATTGGCTGACGCGGAGATCCCATCCTTGATGAAGCCACTCGATGGTGTACGACTGTGGTTGTGTTGTCGTTGGTAGGTCCAGCCGCTTAATGACTTCTGTTGAAATGAGATTATTTTGGCTCCCACTATCGACAATGAAATGCAGCGGAGAACCCTTCACCCACATATGTGAGTGGAAGAGGTGTTCCCCCTCCTCTGGATCTTCAGTCTCATTATTCTAGATCTTGGAGGTGGAAATAGTGGCACTAGGCTCTGCGTCAATGATCTGCTTCCCTTTTCCATTCCCCTTGTCGGGTTCTGAATCAGATTCAGAACATGTGTCTAATTCAGAAGCCTTCATCTCAACCATGAGTGACTGTTTGGCTCGACACTCAATTGTGTTGTGAGTGGAGCTCTTATGGAACTCACACCATTTTCCCATGTCCTTCTTTGTCTTCAAGGTTTTTTTCTTTGCTTGCAGTTTTTTTGGGTCGCCCGCCTTGTCTTTAGCATTTTCTCTATGGTTTGGGGGCACCTTTTCCTTGCTTCGGATTCACAAATCCAAAGTCTCGCTTCTTCTGTTTAAACTTTTGCTCAATCTTGACAACGTATCGGTATGTCATGCTGAGCAAGGAGATGTCGAGGAACCACATCTCGTCCTAGATGTATTTATGTAGGTAGTCACAGTACTTGAGTACCAAATGCCACTCAGAATCCTTGATACCCAATTTTGTGCGGAGGGTATGGAAAGCATTTGTGAACTTCGACACATCTTGGTCCCTTCCCTGTTGTAGCGTGGTCCACTTTATGTATTTATCTTCATAGCTCCCGATAAGTTAATATTGTTCCTTGATGGCATCTCGAAAAGAATCCCAAGTGGGTGCAGTTGAAAACAGTGAGAATTCCCTCTCGTCCTTTTGGTCACAGTTGGTTTCCCACTAGTCCTTGACATGTGGGGCAGCTTTGAGAAGTGAAAAAGTAATATTTTCCTTATTGGAAAAGTCATGAACTGAAAAATAACATTTGAATAGATTCAACCATTTATCTACGGCATCTACATCTATCTAGCCCTCAAATATGGGAATGTCAAAGTTAACTTGTACCTTAAAAGGAGTGCCACCTCCAGAGTGGTTGTTAGATGAAGATGTGTCATGTGTGGGTAGTCATCGAAGGATCTGGGCAAAGTTATCCATCATTGCGTTCCTCTATTGCTTGAGTGATTCCTCAAGCAATATTTTGATAGGATCTCCTATCCCCTCATCTTTATTTTCTTCCACCATATGAGGTTGTCGGGGTTTGCAAGGCTAGTCTTGCAAAGGTTCAACTAGATCAAGCCCTAACTCCTTATACATTGACCTTGTTTGGGACATGCAAAGAAAAATAGAGAAAGAGTAGACCGCTCCGATACCACTAATCCAAACTGAAACAAAAATTCAACAAATTACAGATATAACCACAAATAAAAAGATCTAGCAAAAATAACACTTCATTTCATTAATATCATAATATTGAAATATGCTCACAAACAGAATGGAAATAAAGTAGCTCGGGCGATGGTAGCTTATTTTTGAGAAGAGATGCGTTGGCTACATGCCTTTGAACCATGTTACAATGAGGCTCAAGGACCTATTTATTATTGAAAAACAAGGGAAAATCCTAAACAACCAAAACCCTAACCCCAAGAGATGGAACGCCAAGAGTTTGTGGGCCTCGTTGGGGTTAGTTGGGCAGCCAACTTCTCGGGGTCGTAACTTTGTCATATTATCTATGTTTGGTGTGTACGATACCTTGTTGGAAAGGTCTCTCTGAGTACTAAAGGATTTTTGGTAGGCCCATGCCATAGTCTATGGGCCTACAATAGAACTCGAAAAAACGTCGTTTAGTGGGTCAAAACTGCTCTGGAAGTTCAGGACCTGAAAAACTGCTAAAAATAGTAAATTCTCAAATAAACAAGGAAACAGATGAAACTAACTGGAATTCTAGGTGGAATAGGCGAGTGGCCATCAATATCCACATGGATCAACTCCATGGGCGAAAACCTTGGTTTCACTCTTAGTTTTTTTTTTTCACCTGCGAGCATGGCCACACATACAAGGCATGGATTTTCCGGTTGACCACACTGTTAACATGGCCATTTTTCAATTGAAGGCCACATTGTTAACATAACCATTTTTTGGTTGAAGGCTTCCAACTTCCCTTATGGGCCTCCCTCCTTGCCACTGGGGCTTGATGTAGGGAAACTCCTCCACTGCTCAATCCAGAAATTTCCAACCGTATTCCTCATGCTCTTCAACACCTTTTCAAGCCTTTGTATCACCCTACAAACCTCTACAACTTCCTTTATTCAAACATCAATCATGCTCTTGACACTTCAATACTGCACTATGATTGTTGATCATCAAACACACATGAATACATACAGACAAGATATGAACAAATAATCCTCCATGTAAACATATTGATATGGAATTGTGATGAATCCGTCAATCAAAAAAACCATATAATCCATCTCTTAAACATCCATAGAATCCTACTTTTCAACATCCATACAATTCTTCTCTTATGATGATAAAATCTAACTCAACATTCAACATCTAGGTTGACATCAAGGCCAACACATTAGCCACAATGCCTACACTCTGCATTAACAACAACTAAACACACTACGAATAATGGGAAATAAATAACCCTGAAATGTCAATGTAGTAGAATACCAACTTCAGCAAATCAACCTTCTCAAGATAACATATATAAACATTGACTTCTGGAAGTTATAAATTTCTCATAAAATCAAAACATAAGGAATTACATAACTCCTATGATAAATATGATTAACAAATAACACTACAACACCTAACCAGTGAAGGGATCCCTCCTTCACCAATCATGGTTGCTAAAGCTTACTCACAGATTAGCGCTTCAGATAATAGAAAATTACACGCTTTATTAAAAATATGATGCAACAACAATCTCATTGTGTCTTTGTTTACTGATACAACCCCTGTTCTATTAATTCTTCCTCTAACTTAACTTAACACCCAATATTCTATACGCCCATACATTTATAGCAGAAAGGATTAGGGGACGAATTAGAACTAATTCACCCAAATATGAGTTGTAGCAATTATGGACATATTATAGATTATTTACTTTGTTTGTTTATGGGAGATATTGGTTGTATAACAACTCAAGATTAGATTACATTTGACTTATTTAACATATAATCACCTTAGAGTAGGCTAAAGTTGTTTCAATTGATAACTGGTTGCTATGTTTGGGACTGTTAGGCCCCTATACTACTAGTATAACCCCTTATTGTTGTTAGTACAACCCTCTTATTATATTGTTGTACCCATGTAGTCCCCATATTGTTACCATTGTGCCCCATAGAAGCCCACTAAAGTTATTATTGTGCCCTTACATTATTATTGTTATGTTGGCTTTGATTATATTATGACCCCTTAGACTCCTATATATCGAAAGGAGGTCTTGTCATTTGTATCACCCCAGAATTGTTCATTTGTGTAATGTAAAGGAGGTTTCCCCCTTGAAGAGGCTTATTTCTAAGGTGTTGATCTATCTTTTCTATATTTTTGTGAGTTGGTTTCATAACATTTGGTATCAGAGCTTTGGATTCTAGGGTTTTCGCTGCTCCAAACAGGTCATCGTGGAATTTTCGCTATAACTTTTTTTTTGTGATGTTTCAAAAGCTAAAAAGAAAACCCATTTGAGAGGAAATCTCACTGAACCTCGGGTCAAAATTTAAGATCTTGGCTTACTATATTTTTAGAGATATGATCTGAGGAAGTTATAGTTTTTGCAAGCTCTAGAATTTCATCTAAAATAGGTCATTGTGGAATTTTCGCTATAACGTTTTCGCTACGAAGTTTCAGAAGCTAAAACAAAAACCAATTTGAGAAGAAACCGGTTTGAACCACGGGTCTGAATTTCAGATCTTGTCTCGCTACATTTTCAAATATATGCCCTGAGGAAGCTAGGGTTTTTGCAGACTCCCGAATTACATCTTAAACAGGTGACCTTGGGAAAATCATCATAACTTTCTCTCTAAGTATCAGATTGAAATTTCATAAGAAGTTACAGAAAGAGGACAGACTGTAGTTCTTTGTGTGTATTTTTCAGATCCGAAGATCAAAACAATGACACGTGACACGTCATACAAGTTCACCATTCTAAAAAGGTGTATAATCCGGTCATCTTGGGAGATTGTGCATAACTATTTCTTGGAGAATCCAATTTCGATCAGACTAGTGGCATTGGAAAGAGGACACAGAGGACTACTTTAGATCGTGATTTCAGAACTAGAAGATCCAAAATTACAGAGTTACAGTCGTTTCAAGATCGAGCTCCTAAAATCAAGAAAAATCAAGATGAGGAAGTTTGATGGCAAGGATCCGGTAAATTGGATACTACAGATGGAGAAATATTTTGATATACATGGTGTACCACTGTTACAAAAGGTATGTATTGCATCTAATTATTTAGAACCGAATCAATTTTTATGGTATAAAGGGCTTTATTCTCGTAAACCACTTGTCACATGGTCAATTTTCACAAAGGAAATGATAGCACATTATGAGGATACAAAGAGAAACATCTTCTTTAGCCAATTGATAAATCTCAAACAAAAGTGTTCAATCGCAAAGCACATTGAGGACATTCAAAAATTGAATATAAGGGAAAATTATATTCCAGAGAAGCAGAGGATTGATGTCTCCAAAGGGACTTTAAAGGATAACATTCAACATGAGGTTCGTCTTTGGGAACCTGGTTCATTGTTGAGAAGGCGTTCAGGTTGGCAAGAAAAGTGGAAAGCAAAATTATGGAAACAAGGAATTCTACCCCTCACAACTATAAACATGGAAGTGTTGTTTCCCCTAGCCTTCCACAACCTACAAGGGTGACACCACAACAATTGGAAGAAAAAATAATTCCTTACTAAAATCTTTACTCTATTAAAATAAAGGAAAATAAACATTACTTAACCATGAAAGCATAGTTAAGCATGATATGGTATTGTCGAGCAGTAAAAAGGGTCTTTTTCACCTCTATTTACCCTACATAATTATCAATCCATGTACGATTTATTATCGCAAAGAGTCTACTCAGTCTGAGGCGGTCACTTGTTAAGAGTAATGCTAATAGTATAGTGCTTTAAATATAAGAGTAAACGGATGCTTGGAATAAAATATACTTACAATTAAAAGAAACTTAACACTCTGAGACTTAAATCATTCACTCAGAAAAATACAACAATTTATTAGTCAAGGGTGCAGTAATGATAACTCTCCCCTTTGTAAACTGATGCAATTGAAAAGAAATCAAGGAGAAGATCGTCAATCTGGGAACTGGACAACAATAGTCAATGTTCACTACAGTTTCAGATCATTCTGTTCACACCAAAGCAATTACTTGAAATGATAATTCAAATAACAAGAAATGGAACAACAACTAATCTATTTGGCAAAGCCTTAACCTATAAAAATGAATAAAGCAGTAATTGTAATCTATAGGAATTAAGCAACAATATTTACTTCAGAAATAATTTGAACAACAACCTGAAAAGGAAACAACAAACTAAAGTGAGTTATAAAATATTGAACAACACTTGAATCAAATGTAAATGCACAGCAAACCAAATCGAATATTACACACAACACTTATATATTGAAGGAAATAGTAATCTGAGTTTCAACATAACAATTATTAATCATGGCTATGAAGAAACAACAATTGCAATCACGGTGGGTCAGCAATCCCAATGAACAGCAATCACACTTAGAAGTAAACCGTAGACAATAATACCGATTTGTAAATACATAGCACTGTTACTCTGTAAATGAACATGAATGGTAATCTGTAAGGGACAACAAGGTTATACAATAATGTCAATCTTTTAAAGGAACGACAATGCGATATAAATTCACAATGAATAGCATAACATTCTAGTTGCAGAGGATAACCTTACTATTCAAATAGGAACGAGATATAATAGAACCAACAAATGAAATAATAAGGAACAACAAATTACTGAACAAAGCGGATAAAAGAAATCAAACCACACACGATTTGGAATCAAAAAATAATGGTACAAGAAGCAAGTGATCCACCAGGGCTGGGCCCTTAGCCTCCAGGGAAGCACAACTGTGATTACTCCAGAATCAAAGATGGAACAACAACAGAATTTATGTATTAATCATCAAAACAGAGTTACAATAATTGCTCCTTAAAGAGAGTCGATGATCAAAGTTTAAGTTACAACAGTGAATTTCATAAAAACAACAATAGTCCCCCTTAGGCTAGCAATTTCTTATTATAGCAGCCAAGCAGAAATATCAATGATACAAATAATGTTTAAAGTAGCGATCCCTTAGGATCAAAGGATCCTGAGGGATTCACCGGATCATTATTTCTCAGTTATCTCTTCGTTCTCTTGCACCGATTTGGTATCTCCTCTTCCTTTCCCTAGCTTGGATGCTCCAATCTGGATTGCCTCGTTTGGATGTGGTTCCTTGTCAAAGGGACAATAGTTGATTTTGTCTTGTCTTTTCCTTTGGAGCAGTGATCTTCCATTTTCCTCTTTTTTTGCATAGTAAAAGGTAATTATTAGTCATTTTACGTTGCTCACAAATCTTCTAAACTTTATCATAATCTTTCACCATATACCCATTTCATAATGTAAATAAGTTATGAATTTAAGGAAAATATGACAAAATAAGTGGCAATTTACATACCTTCTCTAATGCTCAACACACCCCCCTGCTTACCCTTTTTCATGCCCTCATGAAAACCTTGCAATGGACATGAAAGGCAGTTAGGGAATAGGCTGGAGAAGGGATCTCATTAGGTGGTCTACAACCATGATGCCTAGCTAGGAATTCAAAAGGATGACATGTCTGACCTTCACGCATTTCATATAAGGCTTGATATCCTGGTGCAGGGTGCCAAATGACTGGACTTCGAAACCTACAACCTAACCAAGACGAGCCTTCTCTCAAAATGAGGTCACCATAGATACCCAAGCAGTCAGCAACTAGCTTAAAGTTCTCATAATTGAATGGTTCCCTGTTTTGAATATTCCGATTAGAAGTCTAGTATCGGAATTTGGCTGTTGCTATGGCGAGGTCTTTGATGGTAAAGAAGTATTCTACCCCTTTCCTGATGACTGTTGTGTGAATAGGTCCCAATGCCTCGATCACTCCCTGAGTTCTCATTAGGCTCCTATGTTTATTCCATAGCTGGAGTGGGTCTCTAGGTTCACCCCTCACCCATAAATCTAATCCATTCTCCTGTCTTTGAAAGACATTGTAGGCTTTAAGCCACTTTATTTGATTAACACCAAAAGAAATAAATGCCTGTAGTTGGACATCACCCACAAAAGTGCTAGGGTTCTGCTTTGTTTGTTCATCTAATACAAGATTGTGCAAATAAAATTCACATAATAATCGCTGAACTTTCACCTCGTAATGCTTACAACAATTTATGAAGTCATCAATGGTTTTTATTTCTACAGGTACTCCTGCTTTGACAGCTTTAATTTTAATTTGTAAATATCTTTCCATTAAAAACAAAGCATATTTTCTAGCAGGTGCCCTACACGCTAAGACGTCAGCATACAGAGAACATAAGGTATCCATTTGTTTGATGAATATGTCTAGTCTATGGGTTACCTTTTTGACTCTTTATTTTGCCTTTCACCATCCTTCAAGGCCTGGCTTTCTGATGCGTTAATGTTCTTCAGCCACTGTTGTAATTTCTGGTATTTTTCTTGAGGGACAGTTTTCTCTGTAAGTTCCTCTATTGTTTGTTGGGCTTGTGCTAAATCTTTTCGTAGAGTTACTACCCTTGGGTCCTTATCCAACATGATAGCTTTAGGCAAGAGATCTACTTGGATCTTCTTATCATAGGCCGATACGTTATCTGTTTGTACTTCAACATGTGCAACAGCCAGATGCTGTTCCTTTCGGTTCTAAATAACAGGTTGGACTTGAGTCCTTTTAGTCTTTTTCTTAAGGGGTTTTACCTGGGCGGTTACATGCTTTGCCACAGCGGTCCCTTTCGATTTCTTCCCCATTTTCAAGACTCTTATCTATTGTCGAAGTTTCTTAATCACGTTAAGCAATCTCTGTTGTTCCTTTCGTAATCTTTTAATTTCCTCTATTTTCTTGGAAGGAATAGTCGTTCATTTACTCAGGCCTGGGCTTTGTACCTCAGGTATTGTACCTTCACCTTGGCCAATTTCCTTATTTTCTTCTTGGGGTGCTTCTTCAGTGTTCTGTTGATCGGTTTTTTCAGGGGTAGAAACCCTAGCTTGTTCTGTTGTTTCCTGGGTAGTTTCTTCTTCTACCCCTTCTTCATCGTGGAATTCTTCTGGTGTATTCTGACTAGGAATAGATTGTTCCTCTTCTTCATTCTCGTCACTCTTCTCCCCAGATACGCTCTCGTTATGAGCGGAGTGGTCCTCTTCTCCCTCCTCCTCATCACATAGTTCCTCAGATGCACTTTTGTCATGAGCAGAGTGCTCCTGCGGTCCTTCTTCCTCATCACACAATTCCTTGGATGCACTTTTATCATGAGCAGAGTGCTTCTATGGTCCTTCTTCGGTGTGGGGGTTAAGTGGGTTGTGAGGTTGGACATATTCACCCATATTGGCCAGAATTTGGGCCAATTCATCTTCTTGCAGTGAGTTTTGTAGTGGATTTTCACTGCATTGCTCTGCTTCCTCTTCTTCTTCCTAACCGGATTGTTCAGTCTCCTCCTTCGGTTCTCCTTCATCATTTTCCTCCAATTCTTTTTCGTTCTCCCCTTGTTACACTAAAAAATGTCACCATGGCTATGTACAGTTAGTATGGCTCTATCAACAGTCATGCTATCCTCCTGGGCAAGTCTTAAGCCTCTGCTCTCCATGTCAAACTCCGAAAGAGAGAGAAAGTCTTTAAAAATGTATTTATCTCTGGGTACGCAGGTTCTCTCAACCTTGCCTGCGGGTATGCACCTAATGTTCACAAAATTTGCGTACTTGTACGCTCTGTATGTAAAGGGGCGGGTGCGTCCCCCTGTAAAGGTCAAAATGCGCAAGTTTCATCTTTAAAAAGTTACTTGTGGTCATTTCTAGAGCATTCTAGAAGGTTGTTCGACGTGTATTGAGCGCCTCCAGATGGTTCATGTACCCCTACCAAAGAGGAACTTATCCCATCAATGAGGGAGCTATCCCATCCAAAGAGGGGATTATCCCATTGATGGTGGACCTGAATAACTTCCTCTAGACCACTATAAATACAGGCATTGGGCCAGAAGGAGGGGGGGTTGAAAGCTAAACATTTCTAAGGGTAGATGCTGCAGGAATTAGGACTCCCATTTAGAAGCTTGTGAGGAGAGATTGTCATCCTTACTTGTTCTATTTGGAAGTGGATGAGCTTTGTCAAAGTAAAGGAGAACTCTTGATGGACCCTGGGAGGGACTTGCACAACACCAAGGCTCAGGTTGTAATTGTTCCTTTTGTTTCCTATTAATGCAAATGAGTCCATTCTTCTCAATAACTTGTTATTTATGAGTTGTTTCATGTACTCCTTGGTCTATGTGTTAAATATGTTTTATTCTATGAGATTATCAAGTGCTATTTAATCGTTTGATTGTTAGTGGATGCAGGTTTCAAAGTGAAGGAGGAGCTCATCCGGATCCGCGGAGCTGGACTGCTACAACAACGTTGGACCACAGGTAGGATCTAAACACTTGATTTCTTATATAGTAAATGCATGTTTAGAGAAGGATTGCTCTTGTTTGTCTTGTTTGTCACTAGAGAGTCTTAGGCTCCTAGGGAGGTTGATTTGTGTCCGCACTATCGACTCTTTCCGCCTGACAAAATGGCGACTCCGCTGGGGATTCCATTGATGTGAAAGTCTTTTCCTTTGAATGAACTTTGCTCTGAGAAAATTGGTTTATTTTTCTGGTTTTTGGCTGTGTGAACTTGTATTTGGGTGGATTAGCTTAGGTTTAAATTAGATTTAGTTTTTCTTGAATTTTCCAGTACGACGCACCCTCTGAGTATTGCACAGTGCGTACTTGTACGCACTGTCGCTGTGTGCACAGAGCGGGCCCGCACCTGTCTTAACGGGTTGCCTGCGTCCCCTGCTAAAATTTAAGAAAATTCCATTTTTTGCATTTTTTCTCTTAGATTTTGCTTTTTATTAGTTTTTACTGCCCAGATCCATTAGTCTCTTGTCAAAGATCTTCACCTAAGCTTGTTTCATTAGCATTCCTACTCTAAGCTTTCATCAATTGGGTGTTTTGAGTCTCTTTCTTGAGAAATTCTTAATTTGATTTCCTTTGGTCATTACTTGGAGGTTTGTCTCAGTCTTTTCACAATTTTGCATCTTTTTGCTCTTGTTTTTGCAAAAAAATTTCCCCCTCATTCGCCGGGGGAGGGCTAAATTGTGTATGAGTGTTAATCGCCTTTGAGTGTTTTTATTTTTTGATCTTTGGAACTCTCACCCAATTTTCTCGACTTGCACTTGATTGGTTCTTAGATTACATTAGAATCATCTTGTGTTTGAGAATTCTCTTGCATAGATCACATTTGCATAATTAGAATTCTCATTTTCAGAATATTAATGAAAAATGTGCATAGATTACATTTGCATACTTTTCAAGTGAATTGTGCTTAGATTACAATTGCATAGTTTACATTCTGAAAAATCAATCGTAGATTTAGATCATCTTTCTTTGATTTGAATTTACACAAAAATAAAAACAAAAAAATGGTTTGGAATTGATTTGCATTAGTTTTTCTTGATGAAATTAGTGCATTAGAAAATTGTTATATTTTCTCTTAGTGATCAATTTTTTGCATTGTTGGAAGTGAATGGAAACTCTCTCCTTACTTTAGTTAGGATTCATCGAATTGAAAAGATCACATTATCATATTCAATTGCATTCAGTTGAGTCGGGTCATAACACCATTGGTTTCATATCCATTTACCCCTTTGAGTAATAACAGCCTTAATAACACAGCGCTTAATTAAAATTCATCTAGTAATTTTTACATTTCTAGGGCTCTGATACACCAACTAGCTTAGGCTAGTGTCTTGGATTAGGATCTAGTTAACAATCCAAGACAGTAAAACAAACAAGTAGCTCATCTTGTGGTAGGATAAATCCAACTGTTACATTTATGCTCTGGGAAAGCTCCTCTTAAAGGAGAAGCACGAGACCGTGTCCGAACCAGTGAGGGGATCAATCCTCCTTCATTGGGAAAGATGCCAGATACGCACGTACTACAAACGGTAAACCTCGGATTATTGTCGAGGAGCCTGGGGTCACTTGTCGGTAAACCTTGGATTATTGTCAAGGAGCCGGCAAGGGGATTGAGCTTGTTACTCTGCCCTTGCGTGCTATCGGGTCGTAGACTGTTCCCCCAGGTGTATTTGTTGTTGTTGGTAACCTTAGTGACCATTATCTTTAGGGTTCTACCCAAGGTGACGGTGGAGGGAAGATCCCACTGTACCTGGAATAGACGTCGGCTAGACTCACTTGGATTTTCTGGGGGGTTCACTTCACTCGAGACGGTTAAAGTGGAGGAACTTGGTCCAGTCTATTCATTAAGCAGGTTGCCGGGGTAACTGTTCCACCCGCCACTTCTGTACTGAATTCTGCGATGTTAGGCTTCATCACCAACTAGTGTTTTCGGTCCGGAAGGTTATTGTTTGTGTGTGGTTTGACTCCTAGATTTGATAGCACGTGTTAATTTGTTTGTTTTTACTTTTAGAGACCATAGGTGTGAACTGTGAATTTTAATTGTTAGGTGTGAATTGTGAATTGTTAATTTTAGTTTTAAATTGTTAATAAAATTCACTGAAGTTGAATATAATGGCAAATGTTCCGGAATTTACCAACCTAGGAACCCCTCCTAATGAGAATCCTAGTACGTTTCCTTACTTTGGAAATGTTGGTCCTCCTTATATGGCTACTTTGTCATTACCTGGATTTACAATAGGTTTACTGATATGGTTATTTTCAACTTCGTTGGCCCAAAATACTCCAATTGTTCCATCTCAACCGGATGCTTCACCTCAACAGAGTTCACCATCTCAACATCCCCAACCTTCTGTTGACCCTTTACCCTCTTCGCCTAATTTTTCTTCCTCCATTTCTTCCTCTTCGCCTGGTAAAAGCCTTGATGCTAGTAACCAGGAGGCTAAGAAGAAGAAGAAAGGGAAGAAGAAGAAGAAGAAGAAGAAGAAGAAGCAAGATAAGAAAGAAGTCAACCAACCAGCCGTGGCTGTAAGTGTTAGTTGTGTTGAGGAAAACTCCGACATGCATCGTAAACCCAAATACCCTTGCAGGCTTTGTAAGGGTGACCACTTCCTTGTCAATTGTCCTGGTATTCCAAAGGTCTTGGAAGTATGGTCAGAAAAATCTCATCAACTTTCCGTTGATCCATCAACCAGTGATAGTCAGGTTCCTGGGAAAAAGGGTAAAGTTAGGTTTCCTTGTAAGTTATGCAAAGGGAGTCATCAAACTCACATTTGCCCTCACATGGATGAAGCCTCAACATTGTTGGAAAACCTTACTATTCCACAGCAAGAATTTCCAACTGGTTACCGTAAACTTTCTCCCAACCTACCGTCAACTGACGGAGTGATTAATCAAATTTCAAGTATGGTCAATCACACTCTTCCATTGGAGAGTGAAACTCATGTCACTCAGGTTGATGATCCTTTAGTTGATCAAGTGGTCGATTCAATTTCACATTCGGTCGATCACACTCTCCCTTTCGAGAGTCAATTTCATACCACTGATGTTCTTCTTGTTACATCAGATTCTTCTATGCTGGGGGGCATTTCACCTGTTTCTACAGAACCCCCTCCAAGTACTGAGGTCTTTTCCTTTGATTGGAATAGACTGACAGAACCTCGTCTTCCTTCCTCCATCCCTTTCCAAATCATTGTCAAGGTTGGTGGTAGGGACATACATCGTACACAGGTAGATGAAGGTGCTTCTGTTAGTATTTTATCCTCAACTGTTTGGAAAGCTTTGGGTTCCCCTCAGCTTGCGCCTATTACGCAGAATCTGAAAGCTTTTAACAGAACCATTAGCGAACCTTTAGGGATCCTTCCTAATTTTTCTATTACCTTGGAAGGTAAAACTGTCTGTATTGATCTTATGGTAGTTCGAGGTCCTTTGGATTTCAATTTACTCCTTGGACGAGACTATGTTTATGCAATGAAAGCTGTCGTATCGACACTCTTTCGCGTGATGTCTTTCCCTCACAATGGCAGTATTGTGACTGTAGACCAGCTTTCGTTCCCTAGTCTTGTTTCAACTACCAATAATATGACAGCCCTAAATGTTCCTGATTCTAAAGTGGTATCTACCCTGCCACGGGTTAATTATGTGGCAACTGGTCCCATGTTTTCAGTTACCGATGTAAGTGAGCCTCTCACTGTTGATTTAGATCCGGTAATTGACATGGAAAACTCTATGGGATTATTTGAACACGATGTTCTTATCCCTTTTGAGTCCCTTGACATGTGTTCCTTCCAGAGAAGTATTATTCCTTCTGATGAAGACCTCTTGGAAGCCATGATCAAGGTGTGTCCATTGACATGTCTTTCTTCCAGTTGGAAGCCATGATCAGTGTGAGTGTGAGGAAAGTTCCTTTTACTGTGTCAACCTCGTTAAAAAATGAATCAGTGTTAGCGAGGATAGTTTTTTCCTGTATCAACCTCGTTAAAAAATGAAACAGGCCGCGTGAGGAAAATTCCTTTTACTGTGTCAACCTCATTAAAAAATGAAACAGTGTTAGTGAGGATAGTTTCTTCTAGTCTCAACCTCATTAAAAAATGAAACTGGAAGTCATGAGCATAGTTCCTTGTCTTGTGTCAAGCTCATTAAAAAATGAAACAAGGAGTTGCGAGGACAGTTCCTTTTCCTGTGCCAACCTCGTTAAAAAATGAAACAGGTGTCCACGAGGAAAGTTCCTTTTACTGTGTCGACCTCGTTAAAAAATGAATCAGTGAGTACGAGGATAGTTTTTTCCTGTATCAACCTCGTTAAAAAATGAAACAGGCTAGTATGAGGATAGTTCTTTTACTGAGTCAACCTCATTAAAAAATGAATCAGGTAGATTTTAGGATATGTAGGTAGATTGTAGCAAGTAGGGTTTGAGGATAGTTCCTGTTACTGAGTCAACCTCGTTAAAAAATGAATCAGGTTAGAGGATAGTTCCTGTTACTGAGTCAACCTCGTTAAAAAATGAATCAGGTATGAGGATAGTTCTTTTCTTGTGTCAACCTCCTTAAAAATTAAACAACTCCCTTTTCAAGTTAATTATTGAAAGTAAACCTTCATTCCATCCATCTGGTTGAATGCGATGAAGCCTGGGGGGCATGCACCTCGCTTTATATCATTATACTGGGGGCATGCGAACTTTTTGAGCATAGTTCCTTGTCTTGTGTCAAGCTCGTTAAAAAATGAAACAAGGGTAGGTTAAGTAGGTAGATTGTAGAGAGTAGTCATGAGCATAGTTCCTTGTCTTGTGTCAAGCTCATTAAAACATGAAACAAGGATTTTAGAGCATAGTTCCTTGTCTTGCGTCAAGCTCGTTAAAAAATGAATCAAGGTTTTTAGAGTAAAGTTTTTTTTGTTAGGTAGATTGTAGAGAGTAGTCATGAGCATAGTTCCTTATCTTGTGTCAAGCTCGTTTAAAAAATGAAACAAGGATTTTTAGGATAGTTCTTTTCTTGTGTCAACCTCTCTAAAAATGAAACAACTCCCACAAGTCTTTCCAAGATGTTGAAAGTAAAGCCTCATTCCATCCATCTCATTGAATGCAATGAAGCTTGGGGGGCATGTACCTCGTTTTGCGTCATTATGCTGGGGGCATGTGAATTATAACAAGCATAGTTTTTCGTTTCAAGCTTGCGTAAACATGAAACCGAATCCAAGCATAGTTCTTTTCCTGTGTCAAGCTCGTTAAAAAATGAAACAAATCCTCCTCTACTTGAGTCGAGAGATTGACTAGATCTCGTAGATGTTAAGTTGTATATTTAGGTTAGTTATTTCAGTTTTTTGTTCTAGGTCCAGTCTTTCAAATGATCTCGTAACTCAACCTTCATTTCATCCAACTGGTTGAATGAAATGAAGCTGGGGAGCATGCGCTCTAGCAGTTATGCTTAGGGGGCATCAAGCACAGTTTTCTCTCTGTTTCAAGCTTGTGAAAAAATGAAACTACTTTGAAGCATAGTTTTTATCTGTTTCAAGCTTTTGTAAAAATGAAACCTATCTCGAGTCAATTTCAGTTATTTTCAAGACTCGTTAAACTCATGAAAATCTCGAGATTATTTTGCTATCTTTCATTCTCATAAAACAAATGAAAATGCCGAGTTCTTTCCGTCTTTTCCTGCTCGTAAATTAAATTGAAAGTCGGCCATATGAGTACATTTTTATCATTTTTTCGAACTCATTAAAACTTACGAAAAAGTGAAAACTTGGAGTTCTCTTTTAAGCCCTTTTCAGACTCCTAAAATATGAAAAGATTTCCGAGCGTTTCTTTTACACTCGTTAAAACGGAATTAAAAGACGGTCCCCTTATAGCTCTTTTCTGACCGAAAAAACAGGAAAAGATTGCCGGGTTTTTGTCGCTTCAAACTCGATATGGAAATAAAACGACGTGTCCTTGATCGCTTTTTACTTTTCAGGTCAAAGACACTAATCATGAAAGTACTCCTTGGTCGCAAGATCAAGCGGTTCTCTCAAGTATTATTTTATACTTTTTCGGGCTTGGGAGACACAACTTTACGAAAAAGTTCAACCTGGAGTCTTCTTAAGTTTTTTCAGACTCTCTAAAAATGAAAAACGCCGAGTTTCTCCTATACTGGACTCGTTAAAATTTCACAGTAAAGGACCTGTTCGATTACAAACAAGAACGAACCACTCCTTCCTAGGGTTCGAATCAAAACTAGGTTGGACTCATCCGAAGGATGAGCTTATAATCAAGCATATGTTATCCTCCTCAAGCTTGTTAAAAATAAAGAGGTACTTGCCAGAAATGGTGGGGGAAAAGAGAGAAGAATGAGCCTATTTGTTATCTTTTGTCTCAGAAGAAACTTTATTACCACTCTTGGACACGACACTTTTCATTCACCTGGGTTGGGAAATCCTTTGCCTCACAGTTGATCAAACCACATTGAAAGTCTTCAGCCGGGTTCCGGGGATTAACTTTGAGTTATTCGTCACCAAGCCATCTGTTGTGTCGTTATGTGTTCAAGAGGTCTGCAAGAAAAACTTTCATCTGCAAAATACTTGTCATCCATTTGACCATCCCTGAGTCAGTCCTTACAGCAACATTTCTTCAACTTGAACAATGATTTTGTGTTGTGGGCTTGCCTGCAACGGGTCGCTTTCTATCGACATCAACACATTATCTAGAGAGATGACTTAGAAATCGTCAGTACCTTGAAGTCTGCATGCATCAATGGCAGGTTTCTCGCCTTTGACGTCAGTTTACATCATTGACTTTCGATCGAAGGATTCCGTGAAATGTTCGACATCAACTCATTCATTCACATCTCATGGATTGTACTGGGTACTTTGAGAACCATTGACATTACTGGTGGTCTCTCTCACACTTGTTAACAGTTTACATCATCGACTGGTAATCAAGTGGTTTCTACCATGTTCGACATCAACTCATTTATTCGCATGGCTAGAATCGTACCAATTCGGGAAGCAGAAAGGAAGACCCTGGATCTAGTTTCCACCATCCAGGCTGCAAGGAGTTTTGTATTCATTATCTAGTAGACTAATCATAAACAGATGGCTGCGCCCATACTGTGTCTACAAAAGTCTATGATTATGATGTACTACAAGATCATTCTTGTATCAGAGTAGTTAGTCAGTTAGTTAAAGTTTTGATCTGAGTATGGGAATGCCTACCTCAGTGATGATATAATCTTATACATG
The DNA here is from genome assembly GCA_031772625.1 of Pinus tabuliformis. Taxonomy (NCBI): domain Eukaryota; kingdom Viridiplantae; phylum Streptophyta; class Pinopsida; order Pinales; family Pinaceae; genus Pinus; species Pinus tabuliformis. The sequence continues at coordinate 331,547,521 of CM062812.1, forward strand.
TATTTTGTGTTGAAAATTGCAGGTTCTGACCAGGCTCTCCACGAGATAATCCTTGAAATGATAAAGCGCTTCACCCTTCCTAGATTTACAAAACCCTAATCTATTATAGGCTTCGCACTTTAGGGGGCAATCTGTTACACTAAAAAATGTCACCATGGCTATGTACTGTTAGTATGGCTCTATCAACAGTCATGCTATCCTCCTGGGCAAGTCTTAAGCCTCTGCTCTCCATGTCAAACTCCAAAAGAGAGAGAAAGTCTTTAAAAATGTATTTATCTCTGGGTACGCAGGTTCTCTCAACCTTGCCTGCGGGTACGCACCTAATGTTCACAAAAGTTGCGTACTTGTACGCTCTGTATGTAAAGGGGCAGGTGCGTCCCCCTGTAAAGGTCAAAATGCGCAAGTTTCATCTTTAAAAAGTTACTTGTGGTCATTTCTAGAGCATTCTAGAAGGTTGTTCGATGTGTATTGAGCGCCTCCAGATGGTTCATGTACCCCTACCAAAGAGGAACTTATCCCATCAATGAGGGAGCTATCCCATCCAAAGAGGGGATTATCCCATTGATGGTGGACCTGAATAACTTCCTCTAGACCACTATAAATACAGGCATTGGGCCAGAAGGAGGGGGGGTTGAAAGCTAAACATTTCTAAGGGTAGATGCTGCAGGAATTAGGACTCCCATTTAGAAGCTTGTGAGGAGAGATTGTCATCCTTACTTGTTCTATTTGGAAGTGGGTGAGCTTTGTCAAAGTAAAGGAGAACTCTTGATGGACCCTGGGAGGGACTTGCACAACACCAAGGCTCAGGTTGTAATTGTTCCTTTTGTTTCCTATTAATGCAAATGAGTCCATTCTTCTCAATAACTTGTTATTTATGAGTTGTTTCATGTACTCCTTGGTCTATGTGTTAAATATGTTTTATTCTATGAGATTATCAAGTGCTATTTAATCGTTTGATTGTTAGTGGATGCAGGTTTCAAAGTGAAGGAGGAGCTCATCCGGATCCGCGGAGCTGGACTGCTACAACAGCATTGGACCACAGGTAGGATCTAAACACTTGATTTCTTATATAGTAAATGCATGTTTAGAGAAGGATTGCTCTTGTTTGTCTTGTTTGTCACTATAGAGTCTTAGGCTCCTAGGGAGGTTGATTTGTGTCCGCACTATCGACTCTTTCCGCCTGACACCCCTCCCTCCAATTGTGGGGGTTGCTCGTCTCCTGAATCAGGTATTTCCACCGGTTGACTAATGTTCCCCTAGGAATTTCCCAACATTTCTCTGATCCATGCCAATCTAACAGCTTTTCTTCGTTTCAGTGGTCTACTCGATGTACTAGTAACATGTTTTCGTTTTGGAGCTAGCAAAGCCAATCCCCCATCTATCATGAAAATCAGTTCTTCCCAACTACTCTGCTGTTGAGCAAGATTGTAGCTGACTATCAGCCATATTAACCCGTGGTGGCTTACTACTGACTCTACATGGCGAGATTTATTCATGATTCGAGAAACATCGTGTAATAAAAAATTTCAAAATGCAGGCAAATTCACAGCGCATTTTTGCTTTAACACAGATAAAAGTTTAAGATGGCGTGGTCTTACCACATCTTTCCTATCGTCACAAGTGATGTAGCTCTAGATAATTCTCGCCAACTCTGCCCACGACTCTCCCAAGGCTACTGGCAGAACTCCTTTTCCTTTTATAGTCAGGTTCTACCCTTCATCCTGGAAGATTTTCATGGCGTCTCATAGTCTCACCTTTTTCAGAGTCCACACAGGTCCAGTGGCTGGTAGTCCCGAAACTTCTGCAATTATGTCATCAGTAACTGCTATTTGTCTCCCTCTCACCATGGAATGATGTTCTTGCAAATTTTGCAAAAACTCAATTGCCACTGTCTCATTGGATTGTTGTAGACGGTTAAGGTAAGTTATCCATCCTGCCCTTGATAGGATTTCTCGTGCAGTGTCAGATACCATCAACACCTATGGCTCACTGCAAATTGATCTTCCTCCCATCTTATTTCACACTTAGCACACATTGTGAAAAACACAAAAATGATAATGGAACAATAGGCTATTCAAATTTCACTGTTAGGAAAGCATAAAGAAGGTGATGGAATAGCAAGCCGTTCAAATTTCTAACTTACTGCGGATTTTTGCAGAGCAAAACATGGAAATAGCTTCAGAACAACAAGCCATGCATATTGCGAAACAAAATATTGTTAAGCTTTGCTATTCCCGAGTCATTAATTCTTCCGAATGATGGGCTGACACGTATGCCAGCGAATTATGGAGATCACTCGCACCCCCTGCAATGTGATAGGACATCTTCGGTCATCAAATAAAGGAGCAGCGTGCTAAACTACCATAGTACAGAGTCATAAAGGAATAGCGTATAAAGATATGCCATGTTTACAAAAAAGGAGCAGATTACCGAAATCGAGGCGTATAATAGAATCACTAATAAATAAGTAAATGTCGTGACATGATGCGAGAATTGGAGGATATGACAGCTAACGTGAATAAAAGGTCCTATGCGCTCATTATCGACTTTTACCGTCATAATTGATTTGTAAATGATTTTCATGTATCAAAGGTTCGGAAGGGTTATATACATAATCTCATTTGAAAGCATTTATAAATATATAAGAAGAAGGGTTTTATGATGACTATTGGTGTATAAGAAATATGACTTCAGTACCATCAACAAAGCTCTGTTGCCCTGTTGTGCCCTACAACAACCCCCCATTTCATAACAATTTTATCACAAACAAGTTACATATGAAATGGGTCCCTTTTAAAATTTTTAATTGGCATTAATAAACCTGTTCAAATAAGGTACGGTAATCAAATGAATTTATGCAAAAACCCTTATTGAGCAAGTATTAAGCAATTTTTGGTTAAGTCCAAAGAAGTAATCACATGTTCGGTTGCCATCTTGGTTTTTCCCGATGCGATATCGCTATCGGCCATCGGCAATAGCAAATGCACACACAAAAGGGCACATACCTTTTCCCCGATGCGACGCGATATCGGCGATCGGCTATCGGCATGCCACTATGTCGTGTGGAAAACGTTCTAACACTCCGGCCCGATGCGATATCGGCTATCGGCATTCGGTAAAAGCAATTGACACACATTTGGGGTTATGTTCGCGCGCCGAATGCGATACCGCAATCGGCGTTCGCTTAAAAACTTTCCCAAACGATAACGCCACACACACACTTCCGATGCGATATGATGACGCATAATGATGACCTCAGTTCCAAAAGGTGATTATTTCAAAGCATTAAAGTTATATTTAAATCGATTTGACAAAATCACAGATTTCAAAAAGCCGTTAAATAAAGGGATAAGGTAATGCATGCGTATTTAAAAGCCTTGCCCCTTCGAATTAACGGATAACTACGATTAGACCTTTGAAGGATCTATTACACGCTTTAAGGAGTCATTCGGTTTAATAACTTAAGTAATGGTCATTTATGAAGCTGAAGGCCGTAAAATCACCATCATTACATCTACGGCGCCTGCTCAAATCATTAAATCCGCAGCCTCTTTTTAGAATAATCTCGCCATGCTTCAAATCATATATGTATCCCGTTATGGATTGTCATTGTTATTTCTTTGTTACGGTTTCTCTTGCACTTGTGTAGAATTCGACTGACGAGAGAAGTCTGAATATGATGGGGAAAAAGTCCAAGAAGATGGCAGGTTCTACTGCGACACCCGCCTCAGGCCAAGCTGCTACACCGTCAAGGAAGGGCTTAATCTCAGATACTACATGCACTGGTCTTACTGGTACTACATGGCAAGGGACATACAATTTGCTAGAAGGAGAACAACCAGAAGTAACAGTAGCGGAGGCAAGTGTAGATGAATTAAGAAAGTCTGAGGCAACTCTTAAAGATTTGGCTGACTCTTTTCTGCACAGAATAGCAGCCAGGGAACAAGTCCTGCCTTATACTGACGTGGTTCGTTGGGCAATTGAAGAAGTTCCTCTCACTAATAGAACCTTCGTTTCTAAGGATAGAAGGATTTTCGGCTCCTTCAAACCCGAAGACTTAAGACAAATGTATCATCTGCCCAATCCCGAACAAGTCTATAACAGAGCATTTGTGGAAAAATTTGCCAAAGAGAATGAATCACCAGCCGAACCTCTACGAGAGTGGAGGCAAAATCCAGCAAAACACAAACAAGATATGTCGGGTAAGTACTCCAATGCTTCTCTGGCTTCACCTTACTGCTATGCTGGAATTATGATGTGTAGATTATGGGGACTTCACGATTCTGCAAATATCCATGTTGATATGGTTCCCTTGATGGAAGAGGCCGTTAATAGTATAATTATGGATTGGGCCACTATCTTGTCCGATAAGTTGGTCTTAGCTATTCGCGAGTTTAGGGCCAAAACCAGAGTCAGTGAGAGGAAAGTCCAACCTTTTTATTATTCTGCATATATTATGGATGCCCTTTGTTTTAATTCTGAGTTCCCTGTCCTTGGTTGGAGATGGACAACCCATGACCCAACACCTATTCATTTATATCATCGTAAATTGTGGAAACCTTCTCACAAAGATCATTTATACCAAATTTGCAATGGTTTTATGGTTCCCGTTCATCATTCTATTTTTGACAGACCTATCCCTAGGATTTCCTATGAAGCCTCTTTTGACCTGCCAGCCGTAGCCCATTGGTTCGGCGAAGAATGTTTTTCTTATATCAGAGTTTTTGGAAGCAAGGCCAGGCCACATGTTCTTCCCATATACATCCCAGACAAACTGTTGGCCCGAGAAATCTCTTATCAGATAATGTCTGAAGGTGTTACCCAAACTCTCAAAGAGGAGAAGAAGAGAGGATGGCCATCGTTTCCTTTAAGAATTGGAGTTTATACGCTGCTAAATTATAAACATGCAGAAAAGGAAGCAGCAAAACTCCAAATGCTATCTCTAGTTTCTATTCCTAACAGACTCTATGACCCGAACAAGGCTGCTTTCACTGCCTTGGAACAGGCTAAGCTGACAAAGGTGGTTCATCAAGAAGACCAGTTTGACGACCTGTTCATGGGTGCTGATTCAATAAGCCAAGTCGAACAATTTGCTGCAATGAGATATGGAGATATGGAATTAACTGAATTTAATAGACTCAGAAAGCAAAGGTTGCAAACTTTGCCTCTAAAGCTATTATCTACAACCCCAACTTCATCCTCAAGCGAGCCTGATCAGCCAGAGACAAATTTACCTCCCGTTACAATTAGAGAACAGGAGGAAAGTCAAAGAAAACTACAGGCAGAAAGGCAGCAAAAAGCACAAATTGAACAAGAAAAGAGAAAGCAAAGGGAGATAGAAGAACAGAGGAAACGAGAGGAAGAAGAAAAGATAAGGAAAGAACTGGAAGATAGGCAGAAAAAGGAATTGGAGGAACAGCAACGGAGAATACAAGAGGAGCAACAGCAGAAGGCATTCGAAGAACAGCAGAAAGTTGAAAAGGAAAAAGAACAGAGTAAGCAAATCTCTGTCGATACTGAATTAATTGAAGAATGGAACCAATTTGATTCCATTATAAGTCGTAAAGAAGCCTCCAAAGACTCAGATGTCTTAAAGACTCCCGATATTACTGTCTCTCCGGTTCTTGAAGGAACCAGCGGCCCACCCACAGTACAGAGTGTTGAAGAAGTTACTCAGGATCCATCAGATCAAGTTGATCTTCAGGTAGAGGAAATTCCTCCTCTAGACATTTTCTACAGCCCTAAACATAAAGCCGTTGTAAGACGCTCAAGGAAGAGACGAAGGCTTGATCAACTTTCTGTCTCGAATGAGCAAATAGTCACGGGCAATGTCGTCTGGAAGGGAGAATTAAGTCCCTCTGAAGATTTAACAAAGCTGTCGCAATTCGCGGGAGCTTATTCGGCAGCAACCATTGACAAAGCATCCGAAGTGAGTCTTCTTTTGAAGACTAAAGAGCATGAGGTATATGCATTGCAAGCAGAAGTGATAGAGGCAAAGAATAAAACGACACAGGCGGAAGAACAATTGCTGGCTCAACAACAAGAAAATCATTTGTTAATCCAGCAAATTGAAAAACTAAGGATAGACCAAAGTGACATTAAAGCACGTGAATTAGCGGAGGCATTATCACAGTTGGAAGCATCAAATGCGCTGTTAATGAAATCTAAAGAAGATCAAATAGTTCAGCTCTCAGCACAACTTGAAGGTATTAAAGGCGCCAAGAGCATTGAAGATTTCAGAACAGAGGCAACTCTGATAAACGGCGCTTTAATATCTCAGATTAGACTTTTGTGCCGACAGCTAGTTGAGGCTGAGTCACTTTGTGATACATCTACAGCAGTATGTAAGCAAATCAAGAAAGCAAGGACGAACTTGGATCAGGCCGAAGATGAGATAATAGAATATATTGAGTGGCAAGATACTCCAGAAGGACAAGCTGCTAATTTAGCCCGAATCAGTGAAACATACAAGAATATACTTTTCATGGAATGGGAAACACAGGTAATGAAGGCAGAGAGGGCAGCATCCAGATGCAAAACAATTTCCACGAACATGATCAATATAGTCAATGATACATTGTATCTGGCTAATATGATTTCACAATGCACACCTGGAAACATAGCAACCGCAAATATGCTGGAGCATAAGAATTATCTTAAGCTGGAAGAGCAAGGGCGGTTAATTGCTGGAGTAAATACCTTGACCTCCGATGCATACTGGCTTTTCTTGATTAAACCGCATTCTCAAAGGTCGGCCCTCAACTGTCTAACCGACGCTCTCCAATACCTGATTGCCGATTTCCAGGATGCCACATATGATGCACAGCTGACTTCTCGCCTTAATACTCCGCCTGAAGTAGAGCCAATGCTGGCTATATGTCAGCGAAAGAATAAAGGCAAGGAGACAGCTGACTAAAGCATCGCCGCCGACTGCCGATTCACCCAAATTGCAAGATGATATTTGTTGATGCCGATTTCTTAGTTTTCAGTTTTTAGATATTTAATAGTTAGATTAGAATAGTATTTATAGACCCTTTCATTGTTTTGGAAAGGGTCGTAAAATTTTGTAAAAGACTAAAAGGCTGAAGTTTGCACTATTGTGCTTCAGTTTATATTCTTTTTGAAACTCGACCACTGGTCCTTAATTTTACTTGGAATGCTGTTTAAGTAAATTGTACACTATTGTCGTTTGCTTGGAATGCTTTCTGGTTGGAAGGAAGGACTGCTACATAGTGATTAATACATTGGATTGATCAAACAGCTTGCATGGTACTATTATCTGTATCTGTTCTCTTTTCAATTATATCAATTGTTGTGTTATTACTTTGCTATTATTGAATACATGTATGTAATACAACAACAGGTCTTTATTTCATATCACTATTGAATGTTTTGAGATTTGTTATCTTTCACCCATGTGTGTATCAATGATATAAATAACGGAGTACAGTAATTCGCTATTATAGCTCTGCGTAACTACTTACGCAGAGCAATCTCAAATGATTAAACATCTATGCTTGTTGTTAGTGTCATCTATATGCCTGTCATTAAGCATAGTTTATTAAACGCTGTACTGTCTGAATTGATAAGTCCCGGGATTAGCTTATAGTTTTTTGTATTTCTTTTATAGTTTAGTTATTTTTGTTTATTATCATTTCATATCTTAAATCATTCATCCATCCCGTTTACTTATAATCTTTGGGAAACTGGTCCCGTTATCCCCAGTCGGAGCCACTATTCCAAACGGAAAAGGAGCTGCACTAAGTTCCGGACCGGGTGGTTTCCCCGATGTTGTTGCAACGAATTTCGGGGCATCAACATTTTTGGCGCTAGAAGGAGGGCATCAACTGTGAATGGCAAGTAGGTCCAACCCCACAAACCATTCTAAGAGTAATTCCCCCTCCAAACCATCTTCTCCTTCTCAATCACATGCTGGTTTACCAGCACATGATCAAAGAATAGAAGAATCAACCACCACTGCTCATACCCATAATATTTCAGAACAACTGAGTCTTGAATCCCCTGAAGTCCAGTCTCTAATCCAGAAACTTCAGACCTTCTCCATCTCACCACAGAAATCTGAGATATCAGAAAGCAGTGCGACTTCGCAGTTTAACCTCACTCATCCTCTTACCAGACTTCAGAGTGTAAAACTTGGTATTGAACCCACTGAGTTTCCTTTACCCAAAAGGAAAAGGCCAAAGAGAAACACTGAAGGATCTGATAGTGGAGATTTTTCTTCCACATCCTCCATTTCATCTCCTCATCTGCAAAGTCGACCATCCACTCCTCCATTACAGATTGTCGTTCATCAGGGAATAGGAGCCTCAATATCCCAACCTGGTCACTCTTCATTTTTGATACCTCCTCAAATATCTGGAACCCCGATAGTAGTACCAACCCCTGTTGCTAGCACAATGGCAGATCCATGGACTAGGCCAGGTGCAGTCAACATGCCTGGACCATTACATAATCTCCCAGATGCTCCCGAAAAATGGTTGCCTAAATTTAATCCAGATAACGGAACCCAAGCTGAAGAACATATTAACAATTTTATGTTAGCAGTCAACTTGAAAGGAGTGACAGAGCAGGATGTCGTTGTTAGACTGTTTCCCTACACTTTACAAGGATCAGCAGGATCCTGGTATTTTTCCTTACCTTCTGGTTTAATTACCAGTTGGAACACATGCCAAGAGGAGTTTCTTACCAAGTATGGAGACGATAGGTCCTTAGCTACTTTAATAAATGATCTCTCCAACTTAAGAATAGAGCATAGGGAACTAATAAAAGAGTTTAATGCTAGATTTAATAAACTCCTGAATAAAATCCCTACTGACTCTAAACCAAGTGAACAAATCAGAAGCGAATGGTATATTACTGCCTTACCTGCCAACATAGCTATTTTTGTAGACAGGGCTGGCAAACCTACCTTAGCTGAAAACATGAAAGAAGCACTTGCTGTTGAAAAGCGCATTAATGCTCTTGAGAAGAAAGCTGCTCTTGAAGACCGAAAAGTTAAAAAAGTCTCGTTTAAAGATGATTCCAAGAAGAAAACCCCAAAGGACCCCTATGATATGGAGGGTTTACAAAAGGTCCTTAAAACATTGTCTAATGAAATGGTTGATATCAAGAAACAGGTGGCTGAAACCTCAAATAGAAAACCATTTAGAACTTTCAAGAAAACAGAGTCAAAGCCACCCAATGTTATATCAAATGCAGACTCAGACCAAGAAGAAGAGGAAGGTGAAACAATTGAACAGACCGATGATGAAGAAGAAGTAGTTGAGTGCCATGGAATGTGGGATTTTATACTCCCAAATTCTGATACTGAGAATGAAGAAGAAGCCTTTCCGGTTACTACAAGAAGTAGAAGCGCTTCTGAACCTACTCAAACAAAAAAGAGGAGTGCAGGTGCTGCCACACCAAAAGAAAAAGTCCTTCCAAAGAAATCTCCGGTAGCATCCCCTCAAAACCAGCCTCCAATTTCTAATTCTCCTTCAACATCCAAAACACTAGTGGTATCTGACCATATGGAGTATAATATTGTCGATGACATGAAAAAGACCAAGGCAAACATAACTATGTTTGAGCTAGGTAAATTAAAACATCAGCAAAAACTACTCCTAAGGGAATTTAACGCTGTTCCTTCTTCCCCTCTTCCCAGTTCAAAAGCTGCTAATGATTCAGGACAACCCCCTCCAGATATGGTCGAGGCTACCGATTCGGTTCTGATTGGAGATAGATCCAATTCCCATACCCCACCTTTTTTGCTCACCTATGAAATCTATAATCGAAATCTGCATAACTGTCTAATTGATTCAGGGGCTTCATCCAATATTATGCCAGCTTCAGTTTGTTCTAAGCTGAACATAGAACCCCAGAAGTCAGCCATCCACATTGTACAGTTAGACAGAACCAAAGTTCAGGTCATAGGAGAAATTAATTCCGTAACTATCAGGTTGTCTGCTGATCCCAGAATAGTACAGAGAATAGACATTTTGATAGCCGACATACCTGAATTTTACGGTTTAATTTTGAGCAGAGACTGGTCTGAGAAACTACATGGATACATTTCCACCGATTGGTCACATATGTGGCTCCCCTACAAGGGTAAGCCAAATCAAATAAGGATCGACCGTGAGAAGCATATGACTCATACAGTAACCGATTTCGAACAAGAAAACCAGCCGGTGGCTTTCAACAATAACATTTTGGGAAATTATTCTTCACAATCATTTTTTGGCAATTTTATTGCCCAATCTTCCCCTTTTCAAGTTAATCATTGTACATCTCAAGTAGAAAATTTTTCACAATCAAATTTATCCAAATGCTTTAATGTAGATCAAAAGGATGTAGATATTTCTGATTCGCCTTTATTTTGGTCTCTGTACTTTGATGGCTCTAAGTCCAGTGAAGGCTCAGGAGCAGGTTGCATCTTGGTTAGTCCAAAAGGCGAAAAGACAATGCTTTCTTGTAGATTAGAATTTGAATGCACCAACAATACAGCCGAATACGAAGCATTACTTCAGGGATTATATAAGGCAATTGACCTTAAAGTCCAATATTTAAAAGTATTCGGCGATAGTGAGATCATTGTTAAACAGGTAAGGAATACAATCCATTGCCTCTCAAGCCACCTTAAGCATTATCAAACGCTAGTGCAAGATCTCACTTCCCATTTCTCTGCATTCAATATTTTATCAATCCCAAGATCGCAAAACTCAGCAGCTGATTTACTAGCCAACGTAGCTTCCAAGCTTCTCCCTTCCGAAGACTATAGTCTTGATAGATTTTCTGTAGAGTTAATTTTTAGACCTTCAGTTCCTGATAACATCACTAACTGGAGGGTTTTCAACCATGACGAGGATATTCTGCAATTTTTGACCTCTGAAAAATCCTATGATAATCAAATCATTGAAGAGGAGGAGCATGATTCTCAAATGAAGCAAAAATCTCAAGATAACGTTATTCCTAAACCTGTGGTAAAGCTTGAAGACCTTTATGACATTAAAGATAGGTTTAAACCTGTAATTAATGCTAAACTCCAGAGCTCTACTCTTAGGTTTGAATTGATTAATTTAGGAACGGCTCAAATTCCTCAGAATGTAAATTTAGGATTAGGACTCTCTACAATAGAAAAGGAAGCATTTATCAAACTTTTAAGGAAAAACAAACAAGTTTTTGCTTGGAAGTATGATGACCTTAAAACATATGATACATCTATCATACAACACACTATTCCTATGCTTCCCGATCAAAAACCAGTCCAGCAGAAGTTAAGGAAAATTCATCCAAATTTGGAGAGCCAGATAAAGTCGGAACTTAATAAGCTTTTAAAAGCTAAGATTATTTTTCCTGTCCGACACTCAAACTGGGTCTCCAATATGGTACCCGTCAGGAAGAAAAACGGCGACATCAGAATCTGTATTGATTTCAGAAATTTAAATAAGGCAAGCTTAAAGGATAACTTTCCTCTGCCTACCATGGAACAAATCCTTCAATCGGTAGCAGGATCTGAATTGATGTCTTTTCTGGATGGTTTCTCAGGATACAATCAAGTACTGGTCCACCCTGATGACCAATTAAAAACTACATTCAGAACAAAATGGGGAACTTACGCATATCAAAAGATGCCTTTCGGACTCATAAATGCAGGAGCGACATTTCAAAGAGCTATGGATACAGCCTTTAGAGGGTTAATTAACCGAACAGTAGTTGTCTACCTCGATGACATTACTGTATATTCTAAAAAGAGATATAATCACTTGCATGATTTGAATCAGATTTTTCAACGATGCAAAACATATGGTATCTCTCTTAACCCGAAAAAGTCTTTTTTCGCTCTCAATCAAGGCAAGCTCTTAGGGTTTATTGTATCTAAGGATGGTATTTATGTAGATCCTGAGCGAATTACGGAAATTTCTGAAATTCCGTTTCCACACAATAAAAAATCGATGCAGTCATTTTTAGGACAAATTAATTTCGTTAAGAGATTTGTTCCAGATTTTTCACAAATTGTACTACCACTGCAAAAGATGATTAAAAAGAATTCAACCTTCAGATGGGGACTAGAAGAAAAGCAAGCTTTCCATGACATTAAACAATCCATAATCAATGTCCCAGCCCTGAATACTCCAAATCTTTCTAATCATTTTACATTATATACTATTGTATCCGACTTATCTTACGCAGCAGTACTAACTCAGTTGAATGATGATAATTTGGAAGCGCCCATTTCGTTCTTCAGTTCTAATTTCCAAGGCGCCGAATTGAATTATTCAGAAATTGAGAAACAAGCTTTTGCTGTCTTTAAAGCAGTCAAACATTATCGACCCTTTCTTCTTAAAACCCATACTAAGGTGATAGTTCCTTTCTCAGCAGTTAGGCAACTATTAATTCAAAAAGAATTGGGAGAAAAGAGGGAAAACTGGGTCGCAGCTCTCCAAGAATATGATCTAGAAATAAAGCCAGCGAAATTTGTTAAAGGTCAAGGTTTTTGCAGGATCTTAGCAGGAGCATCAAACATTCCTGAATCAGGTGATACAGAGAAAAATCAAGAAGTCAATCAGCTAAGTATACCGGATTCCGAATCTCAATATTCAGATCTAATCTTTTATTTAAAGAATGGTTATGCACCTACCAATTTGTCCTACAAAAATAAGAGAGCCATTAGATTGAAAGCTAAAAGTTTTTCTCTTATTAATGATGTGCTCTTCAGAAGAAACTATGATTCTGTATTACTAAGATGCCTTGAGAAACCTGAAGCTCAAAAGGTTTTGCAGGAGCTACATGATGGACCGGCAGGAGGACACTTTGGAGCTGATACAACAGCTCATAAAGTAATTCATGCCGGATATTACTGGCCTACTTTGTTTAAGGATGCTCATGAATATGTAAGGAAATGCATTCAGTGCCAAACTGCCAGTGGAAGACAACGAAAGCCAGCTTTCCCTTTACAACCAATCAACATTGAACAACCTTTTGAACAATGGGGATTGGACATCATTGGAGAAATAAATCCTTCATCTTCCAAGCAACACAAGTATATCCTTACAGCAACTGATTACTTTACAAAGTGGGTAGAAGCAGTTCCATTAAAGACAACAAACTCGGAAGCAATCATCGAATTTATAGATCAATTCATCGTAACCAGGTTTGGTGTTCCAAACGCTCTTGTCTTTGATAATGCTTCTTACTTCTCAGGCAATGCAATGATTGATTTCGCTATCAAAAGAGGATTCAAATTAAAATATTCTGCCAACTATTACCCTCAGGGCAACGGTCTAGCAGAATCAACTAATAAAAATCTAATCAAAATCATTAAGCGAACAATCGAAGAAAATCATAAGAACTGGCATAAATCCTTGGTATTTGCATTATGGGCCGATAGAATTACACAGAAAGCTTCCATAGGGACCTCTCCTTTTAACCTTGTTTATGGAAAAGAAGCAGTTGTACCAACAAATCTTCTTCTCCCATCTTTAGCCCTAGTGCAATTTATAGACGAAACTCCTTCTTCTTCTATACAGTTTAGACATGATCAAATACTCAAACTTGAAGAAGAAAGGAACAAAGCCAAGGTTACACATGCAAGACATCAGAAAACCATTAAAACAGCTTTCGATCTAGCCTCATCCAGCCCTAGACAATTCGAAGTCGGAGATCTAGTCCTGAAATGGGACAAAGCCCACGAAGACAAAGGTAAACATTCCAAATTCCAAAAACTGTGGCTGGGACCATTTCAGATTTGTGAAAAAGTAGGCCATTCTACATTCATACTTCAAAATCTATCAGGGGTGAGAGATTCTCTCCCTGTCAATGGTCTAATTCTGAAGAAATTCTTTAACTGAGGAGGTAACCCCTTCTCTTTCTAGCTTATTAGTTTTTCATAGTTTGTAGGATTTGTAGGAATAAGAATGTGGGACATTCCCATTGACCTTTCGCTGTAAATAAAAGCTGTCTCGCCATAGTAATATTAATATTTACTTTCTCAAAAAATAGCATCTTGAACCAAGAGAGATCATTTCTAGGAAATTAGATGTCTTTTTATTCTAAGCATTACAGATTCACCTTTGTAAATTTCACTCTGAACAAAGATCTATGAATCATCTTGAGTGGTTGAAATTAGTCCCCAAAGGTTATCTATACAAAAATAGGAGCTAATTCATCTTCAGCATCTTCAACTCTTAAACCTGTCATCCATTTATTCTTAACAAGATAATTGTTCATCCCATTCATCAACAGTTTTTGATGACTCAGAGTGTAATTCTAAAATATAAAGGATTAAAGATAAGAGGTCTTATCACAAGCCTGCTTACCATGTTCATAGGAAAATAATTTAACTGACATTACCAAAACTGCATACCAAACAGGGTAATGGCTTGAAATCTCAAGACAAGGGGTCTCATCACGAGCCAGCTTGTTCAGTTTAATTACTACCCGTGAATGGCATTGTCACCTATCTGGCCACCAAACCAGGACAATGGCTTTTATCTTAAACGGAAAAAAGAAATGAAATTCAAAAAATACGAGAATATCTTTTGAATTCATTCTGTTTAGTCACACTCTGGGGTGAATGGAACAATGGACAAGAACATGGTTAAAAGGTAACCCTGCCGAGACTATGAACGTTTGCTGGCAGCAGAGGCTCTACCTGTGACAGAGGAGTTTATTTTAAAAGCTGATATGGAAAAGTTTTCTATTTTTACTCTTACAAACCAATAAGGACTTATTTTAGTACTCGAAGTGCATTTATAAAAAGAGGAAGTTTAATGAAGAAACCTGTTTTATTTAGAATCAATAGATATCTAGTTATATTAGAAATTTCCTTTCTTTTATGAAGATTCTATTTGAGAAAATGTAAATATAATTGTTAGTTCAGAGATAACTGGTTCTGCCAGCGAATCGCCAATTGTTGTGCCCTACAACAACCCCCCATTTCATAACAATTTTATCACAAACAAGTTACATATGAAATGGGTCCCTTTTAAAATTTTTAATTGGCATTAATAAACCTGTTCAAATAAGGTACGGTAATCAAATGAATTTATGCAAAAACCCTTATTGAGCAAGTATTAAGCAATTTTTGGTTAAGTCCAAAGAAGTAATCACATGTTCGGTTGCCATCTTGGTTTTTCCCGATGCGATATCGCTATCGGCCATCGGCAATAGCAAATGCACACACAAAAGGGCACATACCTTTTCCCCGATGCGACGCGATATCGGCGATCGGCTATCGGCATGCCACTATGTCGTGTGGAAAACGTTCTAACACTCCGGCCCGATGCGATATCGGCTATCGGCATTCAGTAAAAGCAATTGACACACATTTGGGGTTATGTTCGCGCGCCGAATGCGATACCGCAATCGGCGTTCGCTTAAAAACTTTCCCAAACGATAACGCCACACACACACTTCCGATGCGATATGATGACGCATAATGATGACCTCAGTTCCAAAAGGTGATTATTTCAAAGCATTAAAGTTATATTTAAATCGATTTGACAAAATCACAGATTTCAAAAAGCCGTTAAATAAAGGGATAAGGTAATGCATGCGTATTTAAAAGCCTTGCCCCTTCGAATTAACGGATAACTACGATTAGACCTTTGAAGGATCTATTACACGCTTTAAGGAGTCATTCGGTTTAATAACTTAAGTAATGGTCATTTATGAAGCTGAAGGCCGTAAAATCACCATCATTACATCTACGGCGCCTGCTCAAATCATTAAATCCGCAGCCTCTTTTTAGAATAATCTCGCCATGCTTCAAATCATATATGTATCCCGTTATGGATTGTCATTGTTATTTCTTTGTTACGGTTTCTCTTGCACTTGTGTAGAATTCGACTGACGAGAGAAGTCTGAATATGATGGGGAAAAAGTCCAAGAAGATGGCAGGTTCTACTGCGACACCCGCCTCAGGCCAAGCTGCTACACCGTCAAGGAAGGGCTTAATCTCAGATACTACATGCACTGGTCTTACTGGTACTACATGGCAAGGGACATACAATTTGCTAGAAGGAGAACAACCAGAAGTAACAGTAGCGGAGGCAAGTGTAGATGAATTAAGAAAGTCTGAGGCAACTCTTAAAGATTTGGCTGACTCTTTTCTGCACAGAATAGCAGCCAGGGAACAAGTCCTGCCTTATACTGACGTGGTTCGTTGGGCAATTGAAGAAGTTCCTCTCACTAATAGAACCTTCGTTTCTAAGGATAGAAGGATTTTCGGCTCCTTCAAACCCGAAGACTTAAGACAAATGTATCATCTGCCCAATCCCGAACAAGTCTATAACAGAGCATTTGTGGAAAAATTTGCCAAAGAGAATGAATCACCAGCCGAACCTCTACGAGAGTGGAGGCAAAATCCAGCAAAACACAAACAAGATATGTCGGGTAAGTACTCCAATGCTTCTCTGGCTTCACCTTACTGCTATGCTGGAATTATGATGTGTAGATTATGGGGACTTCACGATTCTGCAAATATCCATGTTGATATGGTTCCCTTGATGGAAGCGGCCGTTAATAGTATAATTATGGATTGGGCCACTATCTTGTCCGATAAGTTGGTCTTAGCTATTCGCGAGTTTAGGGCCAAAACCAGAGTCAGTGAGAGGAAAGTCCAACCTTTTTATTATTCTGCATATATTATGGATGCCCTTTGTTTTAATTCTGAGTTCCCTGTCCTTGGTTGGAGATGGACAACCCATGACCCAACACCTATTCATTTATATCATCGTAAATTGTGGAAACCTTCTCACAAAGATCATTTATACCAAATTTGCAATGGTTTTATGGTTCCCGTTCATCATTCTATTTTTGACAGACCTATCCCTAGGATTTCCTATGAAGCCTCTTTTGACCTGCCAGCCGTAGCCCATTGGTTCGGCGAAGAATGTTTTTCTTATATCAGAGTTTTTGGAAGCAAGGCCAGGCCACATGTTCTTCCCATATACATCCCAGACAAACTGTTGGCCCGAGAAATCTCTTATCAGATAATGTCTGAAGGTGTTACCCAAACTCTCAAAGAGGAGAAGAAGAGAGGATGGCCATCGTTTCCTTTAAGAATTGGAGTTTATACGCTGCTAAATTATAAACATGCAGAAAAGGAAGCAGCAAAACTCCAAATGCTATCTCTAGTTTCTATTCCTAACAGACTCTATGACCCGAACAAGGCTGCTTTCACTGCCTTGGAACAGGCTAAGCTGACAAAGGTGGTTCATCAAGAAGACCAGTTTGACGACCTGTTCATGGGTGCTGATTCAATAAGCCAAGTCGAACAATTTGCTGCAATGAGATATGGAGATATGGAATTAACTGAATTTAATAGACTCAGAAAGCAAAGGTTGCAAACTTTGCCTCTAAAGCTATTATCTACAACCCCAACTTCATCCTCAAGCGAGCCTGATCAGCCAGAGACAAATTTACCTCCCGTTACAATTAGAGAACAGGAGGAAAGTCAAAGAAAACTACAGGCAGAAAGGCAGCAAAAAGCACAAATTGAACAAGAAAAGAGAAAGCAAAGGGAGATAGAAGAACAGAGGAAACGAGAGGAAGAAGAAAAGATAAGGAAAGAACTGGAAGATAGGCAGAAAAAGGAATTGGAGGAACAGCAACGGAGAATACAAGAGGAGCAACAGCAGAAGGCATTCGAAGAACAGTAGAAAGTTGAAAAGGAAAAAGAACAGAGTAAGCAAATCTCTGTCGATACTGAATTAATTGAAGAATGGAACCAATTTGATTCCATTATAAGTCGTAAAGAAGCCTCCAAAGACTCAGATGTCTTAAAGACTCCCGATATTACTGTCTCTCCGGTTCTTGAAGGAACCAGCGGCCCACCCACAGTACAGAGTGTTGAAGAAGTTACTCAGGATCCATCAGATCAAGTTGATCTTCAGGTAGAGGAAATTCCTCCTCTAGACATTTTCTACAGCCCTAAACATAAAGCCGTTGTAAGACGCTCAAGGAAGAGACGAAGGCTTGATCAACTTTCTGTCTCGAATGAGCAAATAGTCACGGGCAATGTCGTCTGGAAGGGAGAATTAAGTCCCTCTGAAGATTTAACAAAGTTGTCGCAATTCGCGGGAGCTTATTCGGCAGCAACCATTGACAAAGCATCCGAAGTGAGTCTTCTTTTGAAGACTAAAGAGCATGAGGTATATGCATTGCAAGCAGAAGTGATAGAGGCAAAGAATAAAACGACACAGGCGGAAGAACAATTGCTGGCTCAACAACAAGAAAATCATTGTTAATCCAGCAAATTGAAAAACTAAGGATAGACCAAAGTGACATTAAAGCACGTGAATTAGCGGAGGCATTATCACAGTTGGAAGCATCAAATGCGCTGTTAATGAAATCTAAAGAAGATCAAATAGTTCAGCTCTCAGCACAACTTGAAGGTATTAAAGGCGCCAAGAGCATTGAAGATTTCAGAACAGAGGCAACTCTGATAAACGGCGCTTTAATATCTCAGATTAGACTTTTGTGCCGACAGCTAGTTGAGGCTGAGTCACTTTGTGATACATCTACAGCAGTATGTAAGCAAATCGAGAAAGCAAGGACGAACTTGGATCAGGCCGAAGATGAGATAATAGAATATATTGAGTGGCAAGATACTCCAGAAGGACAAGCTGCTAATTTAGCCCGAATCAGTGAAACATACAAGAATATACTTTTCATGGAATGGGAAACACAGGTAATGAAGGCAGAGAGGGCAGCATCCAGATGCAAAACAATTTCCACGAACATGATCAATATAGTCAATGATACATTGTATCTGGCTAATATGATTTCACAATGCACACCTGGAAACATAGCAACCGCAAATACGCTGGAGCATAAGAATTATCTTAAGCTGGAAGAGCAAGGGCGGTTAATTGCTGGAGTAAATACCTTGACCTCCGATGCATACTGGCTTTTCTTGATTAAACCGCATTCTCAAAGGTCGGCCCTCAACTGTCTAACCGACGCTCTCCAATACCTGATTGCCGATTTCCAGGATGCCACATATGATGCACAGCTGACTTCTCGCCTTAATACTCCGCCTGAAGTAGAGCCAATGCTGGCTATATGTCAGCGAAAGAATAAAGGCAAGGAGACAGCTGACTGAAGCATCGCCGCCGACTGCCGATTCACCCAAATTGCAAGATGATATTTGTTGATGCCGATTTCTTAGTTTTCAGTTTTTAGATATTTAATAGTTAGATTAGAATAGTATTTATAGACCCTTTCATTGTTTTGGAAAGGGTCGTAAAATTTTGTAAAAGACTAAAAGGCTGAAGTTTGCACTATTGTGCTTCAGTTTATATTCTTTTTGAAACTCGACCACTGGTCCTTAATTTTACTTGGAATGCTGTTTAAGTAAATTGTGCACTATTGTCGTTTGCTTGGAATGCTTTCTGGTTGGAAGGAAGGACTGCTACATAGTGATTAATACATTGGATTGATCAAACAGCTTGCATGGTACTATTATCTGTATCTGTTCTCTTTTCAATTATATCAATTGTTGTGTTATTACTTTGCTATTATTGAATACATGTATGTAATACAACAACAGGTCTTTATTTCATATCACTATTGAATGTTTTGAGATTTGTTATCTTTCACCCATGTGTGTATCAATGATATAAATAACGGAGTACAGTAATTCGCTATTATAGCTCTGCGTAACTACTTACGCAGAGCAATCTCAAATGATTAAACATCTATGCTTGTTGTTAGTGTCATCTATATGCCTGTCATTAAGCATAGTTTATTAAACGCTGTACTGTCTGAATTGATAAGTCCCGGGATTAGCTTATAGTTTTTTGTATTTCTTTTATAGTTTAGTTATTTTTGTTTATTATCATTTCATATCTTAAATCATTCATCCATCCCGTTTACTTATAATCTTTGGGAAACTGGTCCCGTTATCCCCAGTCGGAGCCACTATTCCAAACGGAAAAGGAGCTGCACTAAGTTCCGGACCGGGTGGTTTCCCCGATGTTGTTGCAACGAATTTCGGGGCATCAACATGCCCACAGGTGTCCATAACCTTGACAAAGTTGTTTATTTCACCCTTCGAACCATAATCCTTTGTGTATGCATAGGAAAGTGCTGTGTAATGTCAGAACGGAGGCCATTGTGATGGCTTGGTAAGCAGATGAATCACAATGTCATTCACCAGGAATGAGTGAAAGGTGGGCAGGCCGGCTCATGATGAGAAATCCTGTTCCAAGGACTTTTTATTTTTTGATATGCCTCTTGGATCATATCCTTGGTGTGGTGGCCATAGTGGGAATGCCATTTCACTTTCTTCCTTATGATCATGGTAGGTTGGCTCTTGATGAGACCCCCTATCCTTCATCTGAAAAATCATGTTAGTAATCATATAGATAAACATTTTTCTTTTTCTTCTTCTCTTTTATATAGCACTTTTCCTATTTATATACAGAGGGTGGTTCAACACTCCTTAAGAGTAGGGATGGTGGAAGAAGTCTGAACATCTCAATAGAAAAAATATGCCCTTATTCTTATTCAATAATAATGATCAAAGAGAATTATGGGGATTTAGAAAGAACCATCATGATAAAAATAATCAATCATATTGGTATTAGTAAAATAATGACAGCAAGGTGATAAATAGTTGTGTCCTTTCCTCTTTTCTCTTATCAATTCAAAGAAATTTCTTCTAAAGATGACGATTTTTATGATTTGCTGATTTCAGTATCCTCTAGTTTTTGTATTCTTGCATAAATGTATAGTTGTGCCTTAAATGACCATCACTCACAAAAATGCTCTAAATGGTAAAACACACATAAAGAAGAAAAATGCACTCCAGAAAATGTTGTTCTTAAGATGGAACATCTGCTGTCTCTTTAGAGGGACGGCAAAAGAATATGTGTACACAAAAACCGCAAGCAAAAAGGAAGAAAACATGCTCGAAACTGTTGTTCCTCCATTCCTTGGGAGGAACAACAATTGTTCCTTAATCAGAATAGCAAAGAAAGCAAACGCAAACAAAAAATGCGAAAATGTTGTTCCTTTAGAAAGGAACAACAAAAAAAATGAAAGTGTTGTTCCTTCGGAAAGGAACAACAGAAAACAAAAGTGCTATTCCTTCGGAAAGGAACTACAAAACTGAAAGTGTTGTTCCTTCGGAAAGGAACAGCAGAAAATGAAAGTGTTGTTCCTTCAGAAAGCAACAATAGAAAATGCAAATGTTGTTCCTTCGGAAAGGAATAGTAGAAAATGCAAGTGTTGTTCCTTCAGAAAGTAACAACAGAAAACAAAAGTGATGTTCCTTCGGAAAGGAACAGCAAAAACCGAAAGTGTCGTTCCTTCAGAAAGGAACAACAGAAAATGCAAGTGTTGTTCCTTCGGAAAGGAACAACAGAAAATGCAAGTGTTGTTCCTTCGGAAAGGAACAACAAAAAATGAAAGTGATGTTCCTTCAGAAAGGAACAACAAAAAATGCAAGTGTTGTTCCTTCGGAAAGGAACACCAGAAACCAAAAGTGTTGTTCCTTCAGAAAGGAACAGCAAAAAGTGAAAGTGTTGTTCCTTTGGAAATGTACAGCAGAAAATGAAAGTGTTGTTCCTTCAGAAAGGAACAGCATAAAACAAAAGTGTTGTTCCTTTGGAAAGGAACAACAACAATGCAGATGTGTTGTTCCTTCGGAAAGGAACAGCAAAAAGGCGGAAATGTTGTTCCTTCGGAAAAGAACAACAAAATGCAAAAGTGTTGTTCCTTCGGAAAGGAACAGCAAACGATGAAAATGTTGTTCCTTCGGAAAGAAACAATGAAATGTAAAAGTGCTGTTCCTTCGAAAAGGAACAGCAAAGCGGTGAAAATGTCGTTCCTTCGAAAAGGAATAGCGGAATGCAAAAATTTGCAGAAATGCAGAAATCTGTACAAAAAGCAATTTACACAAACAGAACAGAAAAATTTATGTACAAAATTTAAAAGCAATCAAATTTCTTAGTGAACCAAATGTGAGGAAGAGTTCTCTTCCTCAGCTAGAATCTGCATGTCGGAGTCTTCCTGGAGTTGCTGGTAGAAGGATTCCCGAGTAAGTGGTTTGCGATACAATCGAACTCGATGGCCATTTGCTTTGAAGGTGTGTCCAGATCCGTCAATGGTGGTTAAAGTAATGGTGTCATTATCATGCACCCTCTGGATTTCATATGGTCCCAGCCAGCGAGTTTGAGTTTCCCCAAAAAATCCTGAAACCTTGAATCGTATAGGAGCGCCCAATCTCCTTACCGGAAGACTTTCTTCTTGATGAGGGCGTCGTGCCATTTTTCTCTCTATTGTTGGATTAATGCGGTATGTTGAAGAGCAGAGAGCCTGATTTCATCCAACTCATTGATTTTCTGTAGTCTATTAAGCTGAGCCTCGTTTAAATCTAGACCGACTTCTTGTGTTGTTCTCAAGGTTTGTATTTCGAATTCTATTGGAAAGATGGGTTCCTTTCCAAATACTAGTTGATATGGTGAATAACCAGTAGTGCTTCTCCATGTTGTTTTGTATGCCCACAAGGCTTTCGGCAATCTTGTAGCCCAATCGCATCTATGTGACGCAATGGTTTTTTTCAGTATTGCTTCTATTACTTTATTCATGCTCTCTACTTAGCCATTTTCCTGTGGGTGGTATGGAGTAGTAATTTTATGTTGAATATGATAGTTTTTTAGTGTTGTAGCAATTTTATTACCAGCAAACTGTGGTCCTCCATCAGTGATTATATCTCTTGGGAGGCCATATCACACAAATATCTAGAATAGGAAATGAATGACAGAATCCTCTGTAGCTCTTGGAAGTGCCTCTACTTCAACCCATTTGGTCACATATTATGTTGCTACCAAAATATATGTTTTCTGGTTTGATGATGGGTTGATCAGACCAAAAAAATCGAGCGCCCAATGCTCAAATGGTTCAATGACTAGCTGTGGGTTCAAAGGCATTTCGTCGGACTGTCCAGGGCGTCCTGCTCTTTGGCAACTGTCACAAGCTTGAACAAATTTCTTTGAATCTTTGAAGATTGTGGGCCAATAATACCCTGTTTGCAGAACTTTGTGACCAGTTCTTCGATCTACGAAATGTCTGCCACACAGTCCGTCATGACAGGCTTTTAGAATGTCAAAAATTTCATCTTCACGGACACATCTTCTAATGTGCATATCTGCTCTTGTATGAAATAGGTAGCCCCCAATCCAAGAAAATTGGGTACTACGCTGGACAATCTGCTTTTGTTCATTGGGAGTCAGATGTTTTGGTAATTTGCCTACTGCTAAATAATTCGCAACATTAGCATACCAGGGTGTTTTGACAGTAACAGCAAACAAATGTTCATCTAGAAATTAATCTTTGACTGTTGTTGCGTCCACTGGCTTTGGCATTCGTGAGAGAAAGTCAGCTACAGGATTGTCTTTCCCAGGTCAGTCTTTTATTGTGATGTCGAATTCCTACAATAAAATCAGCCATCTTGTTACTCTGTCGTTCGTAATAGGTTTATTTGCTAAATATTTTATGGTTGAGTGATCTGTATATAAAACAACAGGACATCTAGTGATATAATGCCTAAATTTATTTACAGCATGTATTACAGCTAAAAATTCTTTTTCAGTAACAGTATAGTTCAACTCAGCGGGAGACAAATTCTTGCTAATATAATAGATTGCATATGATTTTTTGTCTTCTTCCTGCCCAAGGACTGCGCTAGTAGCTGTGTCTAAAGCATATGATGAAATTTGAAATGGCAGGTCCCAATTTGGACCTCTAAGCACTGGGGCTGTTGACACAAGCTTTTTCAGATCCTCAAAAGCACGGTCACATTTATCTGTCCAAACAAAATCAACATTTCCCGTTAGTGCGTATAGAGGTGCAACTATTTGAGAAAAATGTTCTATAAATCTCCTATAATAACCAGAAAATCCAAGAAAACTGCGTACCTTTGTCTGTGTGGTAGGAGTAGGTATTAACAAAATTATTTGAATTTTGGCCGGATCTACCTGTATTCTAGCTGCTGAGATGTAATGACGTAGGATGAGTCCTTCAGTCATCATCATATAACATTTCTCATGGCTCAGGCAGAGCTTGGTGGTGATACATCATTGCAACACCTTTTCCAACGTGTCTAGAGTTGGGTCGAAATCATCTCCGTATGGTGTAAAATCATCCATGTATACTTCAAGCCCTTCATTTATTAAATCTGAAAAGATGTTGAGGATAGCCCTTTGAATTGTGGCAGGGGCATTGCATAGGATAAAGGGTAAAACTCTATAGGCAAATGTTCCCCAAGGACAGGTAAAAGCTATTTTGTCTTGGTCTTCAAGGGCAATCTGAATCTGATTATATCCACTGAAGCCATCCAAGAAAGAAAAGAATTTCTTTCCTACTAATGTATCTAATACCTAGTCAATGAATGGAAGGGGAAAGTGGTCTTTCTGGGTTGCTTTATTTAATTCTCTGTAATCTACACAAATCCTCCACTTTCCATTCTTCTTCGACACCACTACAAGTGGAGAGACCCATTTGCTATCGGAGATAGGATAAATAAAGTTTACATCTAAAATTTTTTGTAATTCAGCTTTCACAATGTCTTTTAGATGAGGGTTAAGTCTTCTTTGGGGTTGGCGAACAGGTCTTGCATCATTTTCTGTGTAAATGTGGTGTGTACATAGCTAGAGATCGATTCCCTTCATGTCCGGATAATCCCATGCAAATGCTTCCTTGTATTTTCTTAATAGTTGGATCAGTTTCTCTTCTTGTTCAGGAGTTAGGTTATTATTAATGTTTAAAGTTTTTCTTGGCTCAATCTCTACAGTTTTGCTATTTGAAATAGAGGTAGTAGGTATTGCTTGATCATGAGTGTCTTTGAGAGGATCTTCTTCTAATTCATTATCAAATGTTGCCTCTATCATGTGGAATTGTATGCGGGATCTAGTTTCAGCTTGGTTAATAAAGTTGTTAATAACATCATCCTTTGTTTGATCTTTGAAATCAAGGGCATCTTCTATAGTTAATGGGGATCTAATGTTTTCGGTAAGGTATGATACAGGATGTTTGTTAGTTTTTATTATTGTCACACTTGCCTGAGCGGGAGGGTATAGGGCTAGATTCTTTATGTTACTCCCTCTAGTTATTGTCATACTACCTTGTCGGCAGCCAATATAAGCATCAGCGGTCGCAAGCCAAGGTCTACCTAAAATCAACGGGTGTCCATCAAGTCGGCTTTTGAGGTTTATTATTGGAAAATCGGCAGGATATTCCCGGGAATCAACAGATACCATGACATCATGTAGTGTACCTTCTGGCCTGACTACTAATTGGTCGGCCAGTTCTAATAAAGTGGAGGTTGGTTCTATTGATGCAATGCCCAGTTTTTGACAAGTGGTGATTGTTAAGATATTAATTGCAACCCCTAAATCAACTAAGACATTTGAAACGGTTTGTCCATTGATTTGCACTTTCACTATTGGATTTCCTGGTCTTCATATTTAATAGGTGCTTCTCTCCCTGCTAACAGGTCAGATAAATTGCCAACTACTTGGACTGTTGGGTTATTTGTTATTCTCCTCCTTGGTTTTTTTATACATAGTTCTCTAATGGTGTTTACATGTATTTGGATATCTTGGATAGCTTGGAGGAGTGGGATTTTAATGTAAAAAAAAATTTCTCCCAGAATATCAAAATCAAGTTGTTCTATAGGGTGCGGTGTAATTAATCATTCTGGGAATGGGGGAGAAGATGTGGTTGTTTGATTATGAGTCCGTTGACTGATCACATCTTCTTCTTGTGATGGTTTTTCTACAGGTAACTGATTTTCAACTTGAACAGTTTTATCTCCCTTGGTTTCTACAATACGCCCAGATCTTAATTGAAGGTCATTACACTCCCTTAGATCGGTTTCTAGCTCGTGTTTTTCAATTATTTGAATAGATTGGACCGGTCTGTTATTCAAGTTTGGGTTGGGTTGGGTTGGGAGTTGCGGTCTTACATTGGACTAGGGGTTTTGTTGTAATGCTGGCAGTGTTGGTTGAGGGAGTGGAATGGTTCCTATTGGCTGATTCATTGGTCTTTGCTAGTTTGTCTGACAGGCTTGACTCTGTGAAGTGGGAGGGGACCATTGTACTGGATATGCATTGTTTTGCCAATATGGTGGAGTGTAGGGAAAATTCGGCCAATTAGATTGGCTTGCTTGATTCGGCCATGGTGATGATGAAGGAAATGGTTGTTGTGACCAATTTGAGAAGGGAGGTTGATTTTTCCATATTGTACTATACTGTTGAGCATGATAATGTGGAGGCTGAAAAGAAGAAACTGGATCGAGGAACATACCTGATTGTCGCGACTACCATTGATGGCGCTGATTAAGTAGGTACACCGGTTCTGGTTCTTCTTCTGCTTCTTTGTATACTACTTTCAAACCAAGGAGTGAGGGACAATTTTTTGTAGAGTGGTCTTTTGTACAAATGGCGCAAACTTGAACTGTACTTAATGGGCACTCTTTGTGGCTGTGTTTCTTTCTACATCTAGGACAGAATATTGCTAGATTTTTCTCTGCCTATGCTTGTTTCTATTTGGCTTGCATGATATCGAGCTGCGTTGTCAAAGTCCCCAATATATTGGTTTTGAAATTTTCTAATAAATTTCCAATTTCTGCACGAGTTACTCCTTCTACAGAGATCTTGTTGTCCCTTGTAAACCTGTCATGCTCTGTTGGTTTTAGCCTTGTGCTTCCTCGTGAGCTCCTGATTTTTTCCTATAATATTGAGTGTTTCACTCCATTGTTCCTTCATACCTTTAATTAATGTTGTTTTTAATACATTATCAGGTAAGGGTAATGATGCATAAGGAGATCTTTGAAGATTATACTGAAAACATTCAACATATTCTTCTAGTGTTTCATTAGGTCTAGCTACCATCTGAAATATTTCATCTTTTAATTCTCTGGATCTACAATAATCCTGATATTTCTTCAGGAAAGCACCTTTCATCTGATCCCAGTCATTGATGACACCCCCACCCAACCCCATAAACCATCGTAAAGCAGCCCCTTTTAAGGTAGAGGGAAATAGTTTCAGCTTTTGGGGGTCGGTGGTATAGTCATATCCTCTGCACAACACATCAAATTCAAACAAAAATGCATCTGGGTCTTCCGATGTTAGGCCATGAAATGTAGGGATATGCTGGAGAGGAATTGCCTTCATAGGTGCATTGACTGCAGTATCTACAATGGGATATTGCAGTGTGGAGGTTTGGGTGTTTGGTTGGTTCTGGGCCATTTGGTCAAATATATGCCAATAACCTTCCAAGATTTCTAGGAGGGTATTCTTAGGTTGGCTAGATAGAGCAGGGATGGCTTTAACAGGAATGGCCTTAACAGCACTTCCTTTGTCTGGGATGATGAGAGTTCCTAATGTCTGGGGGGATTTTAGCTCTTGAGGTTCTTCAACTTCGTTCTGGATGCTTTTTGTAGCACTTCCCTTATTTGGGTTTCTTAATGGCTTAATTATTCCAAGATGAGATCTTGGTTCTTTAGTTTCCCCTGTTTCTCCTCTCCCTTCGCAAAGATTACTAAGGTTCCCTTCTTGCAATGATTTTGGGCTAGAATTCTCAATTTCTTGAAAATCTTGCTCCTTAGTTTGGTTGTGCACCTCATCAAAGGCTACAGATGGTGATCTTGTGGCCTAAAGGGAACTAGTAGGTTGTCTAGAAGCAACTTTTCTAGGTCCTACTGAATGCTGAAATTCTGCTTTTTTGAGGATTTCGTCTATAAAGGTCGATCGGCCAAGGGTCATTGGCCCCTTAGCTTTGTCAGGCTTGGGTAGTGCTTTAGGATTCTTTTCAGGCTTTTCCTACTTAGTCATGCACACAAATCAAATGCTGATTTCTACCCAAAACAACAGCAAATCTGCAAGAAAGTCGGAAGGGGAGCAAAGCTGTTACATGCTCCGTACACAGGTTCTTACCTTTCGTTTTTAAAACCCAGCTCTCTCTTGTAGGTACTTACACTACTCTCAAAAGAAACAAATGGCTACACTCTTCCCCGGCAACGGCGCCAAAATGTCAAGCAATAAAAAGGGTCTTTTTCACCTCTATTTTCCCTACATTAATTATCAATCCAGGTACGATTTGTTATCTCAAAGAGTGTACTGAGTCTGAGGCGGTCACTTGTCAAGAGTAATGCTAGTAGTATAGTGCTTTAAATACAAGAGTAAACGGATGCTTGGAATAAAATCTACTTAAACTTAAAAGAAACTTAACACTCTTGAGACTTAAATCATTCACTCAGAAAACTACAACAATTTATCAGTCAAGGGTGCAGTAATGATAACTCTCCCCTTTGTAAACTGATGCAATTGAAAAGAAATCAAGGAGAAGATCGTCAATCTGGGAACTGGACAACAATAGTCAATGTTCAGTACAGTTTCAGACCATTCTGTTCACACCAAATCAATTAGTTGAAATGATAATTCAAATAACAAGAAATGGAACAACAACTAATCTATTTAGCAAAGCCTTAACCTATAGAAATGAATAAAGCAGTAATTGTAATCTACAGGAATTAAGCAACAATATTTACTTCAGAAATAATTTGAACAGCAACCCGAAAAGGAAACAACAAACTAAAGTGAGTTATGAAATATTGAATAGCACTTGAATCAAATGTAAATGCACAGCAAACCAAATCGAATATTACACACAACACTTCTATATTGAAGGAAACAGTAATCTGAGTTTCGGCATAACAATTATTAATCATGGCTATGAAGAAACAGCAATTGCGATCACGATGGATCAACAATCCCAATGAACAATAATCACACTTGGAAGTAAACCATAGACGATAATATTGATTTGTAAATACACAACACTGTTACTCCGTAAATGAATAGGAATGGTAATCTGTAAGGGACAGCATGGTTATACAATAATGTCAATTTGTTAAAGGAACGATAATGCGATATAAATTCAGAATGAACAGCATAACATTCTAGTTGCAGAGGATAACCTTACTATTCAAATAGGAACAAGATATAACAGAGCCAACATATGAAATAATAAGGAACAACAAATTACTGAACAAAGCGGATAAAAGAAATCAAACCACACACGACTTGGAATCGAAAAATAATGGTACAGGAAGCAAGTGATCCACCAGGGTCAAGCCCTTAGCCTCCAGGGAAGCACTACTATGATTACTCTAGAATCAAAGATGGAACAACAACAGAATTTATGTATTAATCATCAAAACAGAGTTACAGTAATCGCTCCTTAAAGAGAGTCGATGATCAAAGTTTAAGTTACAACAGTGAATTTCATAAAAACAACAATAGTCCCCCTTGGGCTAGCAACGCTGTCCCTTCTTATAGCAGCCAAGCAGAAATATCAATGATATAGATAATCTTTAAAGTAGCAATCCCTCAGGATCAAAGGATCCTTAGGGATTCGCCAGATCATTATTTCTCAGTTATCTCTTCGTTCTCTTGCACCGATTTGGTATCTCCTCTTCCTTTTCCTAGCTTGTATGCTCCAATCTAGATTGCCTCATTTGGATGCAGTTCCCTGTCAAAGGGATAGCAGTTGATTTTGTCTTGTCTTTTCCTTTGGAGTGGCGATCTTCCGTTTTCCTCTTTTTCTGCATAGGAAAAGGTAATTATTAGTCATTTTACATTGCTCATAAATCTTCTAAACTTTATCATAATCTTTCACCATATACCCATTTCATAATGTAAAGAAGTTATGAATTTAAGGAAAAGATGACAAAATAAGTGGCAATTTACATACCTTCTCTAATGCTCAACAAGTATTTTATAACAAATTATGGTAAATGGAGTGGTGAAAAGTGGTGAAATGGACGTCGAGAAGTGATAGTAATTGTGAAAAATCAGTGACCCAACAATCACGTGAATGACCTTAATTGGGTATTCTTTCTAAAGCACATCATATCATGGAAATCTTGATTTTCTCCCTTTGTCATTGGTGTTTTCAGCTATCTAGTCAAGATCCTTCGTTTGAGGTCAACTCCCTCTAAAGTTGACCAAGAGTTCCTAGAGCAGATTTGAATTCTCCCTCTAGAGAAAATATTTCGGTGAATGCAACTCCCTATGACATATGAACTCTTATACTTTTGTCAAAGATAAATTCATATAGGATCAACCTTGATCCATTAGTCCAAGTGTATCAACTCTAATGATCTTGTATAAAGCTTTATTTTTGCTTACATGTGTAGGAATTCTTCATGTACCTCATCAACTTGAGTCAATTCACTTCTTTCATCAAAAAATATGGTCTCTAAATAAGTGTACTTGACAAGATGTCCCTTCATAGCCTTCTTTCCTCTTGTTGAGTTAATCTTTTTCTTTGAATTGCATGTCATCCAATCATAAGACATTCTACTCCCTCTGAGTTCAAATTCCAACTAGAACAATATTTCTCAATACAAGTTCTCTTGTCACAACCTTTGTTCTTCTATCCTTTTTCATTTTCTACCAGAACCTTGGAAATATTCATTATGCACCTGCAATCCTTACTAGCAGGTCATGGGAGAACAATTAAATTCAAGCAAACATTCATGTTGGGTATACGACCAAAGTCCCACATTGACTAGAAGTGGGGAGGATCATGGGTATATAAGGATGGACAAATATCTCCATTGTTATGAGGCCTTTTGGGGTAAGTCCAAAAGCAAATCCATGAGGGCTTAGGTCCAAAGTGGACAATATCATACCATTGTGGAGATATGTGGTGTCCAGAGTCCTTACAAGTGGTATCAGAGCCAAGTTCCGAAGTTAGCCAAAGTGGATGGATCCTCAGAATGCCGAACGAAGGTGGTGGGCCCCGGTAATATCACGATGGGATCCGTGGATGAGCTCGGTTAGACAGGCAGTGTGCTCCGAATTCTTCATGGACGTGTCCTGGTCCCAACACGGTGAAGAGGAGTTGACCTGGGATAGAGCAAGCTCTCGAGGCAGGTGGTGTTCCATGTAAGGTGTGTGCTTCCAACACATTGGAGCGGAGAATCGTGGTTGGTAGAGAGTGGATGGATGGATAATAATTTGAGGGGAGGCTCGATGGTCCTTTGTTCGAGGGGAGGATTGTTGGGTATACGACCAAAGTCCCACATTGACTAGAAGTGGGGAGGATCATGGGTATATAAGGATGGACAAATATCTCCATTGGTATGAGGCCTTTTGGGGTAAGTCCAAAAGCAAATCCATGAGGGCTTAGGTCCAAAGTGGACAATATCATACCATTGTGGAGATATGTGGTGTCCAGAGTCCTAACAATTCAAGGACAAGATACTAACTACTAGTAGAAATTGATATCATTAGTGCTAATCAAATAAGAGAGATATTTGATACTTATCTTTGGAGAAGAATGAAAACTCCCTCTTGATCTATGGACTTATTGCATACATCTGCAATTTTTTTAGCTTCATCCACATCATCATCATCATGTCATTTCTTTCTTGTACGATCTAGGGTTTTTATTTTCAGCAAAAACATCCAACCCTAGGATTTTGTCTATAGAACCTTGGGTTTCTCATGTTCAAACCCCTTAGTATACTAGGGTTTCCAACCCCTAAATCTGACATGTTTTCCTTGGCATAGATCAATCAATCGCCTTCATTCGAATAGCTTGACTTCTTTAAAGTAGTTCTTTCAATGTGTAAAGAGTAAATCCTTTCAACATTCAAATACCCATCATACTTGAGTATTGCTTTAGTATTACTGATTTTTAGCCCATAAGATATTCCATCTACTCGTATTTCTTGAGAGACCCTTTTGTGCTTAACTTTGAAATAGGGCATGGCTTATGATGAAATGACAATGCCCTGCAACATTTCCAAAGAAATAATTCTGAAAACTCGGTACATGTTACTTCATGTCTTCATAGATGTGATACGAGCAAGCTCGTCTTCTTAAGAATACCCTTTTCCTTCAAATTGAAGGAAGACATGGCCCTCATATATCAATCATCTTGGATCTCTGGCATAACATACCCATATCAATGCATACAAATATCAGTTAGGTCAAATCCCATATCAGTTTCCTACATTTCATCCTTCTTTATGAATAGAACAAATACCTTTTGCTCTTCAATCAAAAATTCTGAGAATAATATTTTAAGCTTATGGAGACTAGGGAAACTCGGGCTCCTCTAAGATTACTCGACCTCTATCCTTGAATATTATTCATAAAAAAACAAATGTTTCTTACTACATTGATGAGATCTCATAGGTATTCAAAATATCTTCAGTCTAATGACATTTATATAATCCTTTGACTAAGAAGGAGGTTACAGCCTTGCACAAGAATACTAACAATACATTACACATCTTCAAGCAATTCATCATATAGTCTTCTGACAGAGCTCCTATGAGAATACAATAATGCATAGTTCTTATTCTAGAGTCATTAAACTCTAGCATGAAACCTTAAGCAATATTTTTAAGGATACTTCAATTAATGCCACATAAGGTTTGAGAGAGGCTTTTCTTAAGATCAAGGTATTAAGTGTAAATGAATTTTAGAGAACGTATGCTTAATCCATGTTGACAGACATATATCTCGAAACAGCATACCTTGTATTCTGTCGGCTTCTGAAAGGTGATCTTCCTTGGCAATATTAGCAACTTCTATTTGAACTTCAAGATCCTTCGATCTACAACACTTTCCTCTTGAGAACGATATACAATATACCAAAACAAGGCATAGTGGTTAATAAGTCTTTAGGCCTGAGGCTTTGAGGTTCGATATGAAGTTTTAATGTATTTAAGTGTGTGTGTGTGTGTGTGTGTGTGTATTTATATATTCAGTTCTTCATTAATTTTCTCCTTTAACATAAACTTTGGAAAATGATTGAACTTCAAAAAGGCTTTTCCTTATCATACTTTGTCCAATCACTTGAGACATTAGTCCTGATATAATACTATGATATTTCAAATCACTAAAATACCAAGGCATGGAAAAGGGTTATTCGCTCTCCTGGACCTAATATTATTCATCCTCTTAGAACAAAGCATTTTTGCCTTCAGATACTGATAGTCGCAGTCCTTCATATTTTATTCTCTGAGGTCTTTAATTAATCATACTAGGTTTCCTAGGATTAGATCTCCAACTAGGGATTCTAAGAATTGACCATAGCTTTGATACCACGTTGATTTTTACACTGTCTTCTTTACTGATAATTTATTTTGATGTTTCAAATTATCTTCTTTCACATTCATAAACATGATTAGATCATTAACCAAATTATAGAAGACATCAATGATACAATGACATTAGAACCATGAAGAAAAAGTCATACAATGAACATAAGATATTACCTTGGGAAAACCCAACCAACCTTTTTCTTAGAGAAATAATGCAACAAGAGATACATAACATTCAACTAACCAACAAGATGACCAACCTCCAAAGACCAAGTCAACCCTCCACCATTTTGTCCAAAGAATCCCTGCAACTAAGTCAAGATATTTGTCCTCAACGTCTACCTCTGAACTTGTATTGTGCCACATAGACCAGCCTCTTTCCACATAGATTAACCATAGGATTATTGGCTCCCCTACCTTAGAGATAACCACAAGGTCTCAACCCCTTTCCATAGATACATTGATCCAGGTGGCTCCAGAAAGGGTCAAGAATAAAATTATTTATATTTTATAGAAACCAAGACCAGACTATAGAGCTCGTCTTCCTGATTCCATCGACACAAACATCACCTCAATCTAAGTTCGTATGTGAAAGTTATGCTCAGTCAAAGTTTCATTCAAATTGGGAAAAAGTCAAAGTCAAAAGTCAACCAGAGGGTGCCACATGGCACTCCCACAGGCTTCCATGTGGCAGCACAATCAGTACACTAGGTGGACCATAGTAGGTGATGTGGAAATATCACAAGTCAACACATGGCATTTAAGTGACAAAAGTGGCATATGATGTGGACCAATGAGAACCTGCCACATGGCACAACAAATTAGCCTCAAGTGGCCTTGGCATGGTGCAACCTACATTTTTGTCTTATTCTCATGGTTTGGGGAGTTGTTACAATATTGTCATACATATACCATATATTATATGGTTTGAAAACTATATTGAAACCAAAATTGGGCTTTAAAACCATATTAAAACTAAAATTGAGAGTCCATGGATTTTGAACCCAAAACCTCCCTAACAACAAGTAACTTAATATGGCTATTCCAACCATTGTGCCAACCACACACTTTGTCTTATTCACCCTCACAATTTGTTATAAAATGTCATTCAAATGGTTCAAGGGGAACCATGGAGAATACATGAGAGATGAGGGTGCAAGCAGGCCAATGAAGTCATGAATCCCAAGAATATTATAGGAATATTATTATAGCATATGTTATGGAATATTTCAAAGAATATTATCTATGAGGAATCTTTAAGATTCCCTGGGGGCAAAATTTGAAGGTGTCAGAACTATGTCGAATTTATACTCATTTTTCTTAGTTTTTCGCAAAGAATGTGATGGTGAGATTAGTTTCTTCATCTAAGAAGCCAAATTTCAGTAAGCCCACAGAAGAGAATCTTTAAGGAATCTTTGAGATTCCAAGGGAACCCAAATTTGACCAAGTCAGAAAGGGGTCAAGTTTATAGTCAGATTTCATGATTTTTCACTAGGAATTCAACTGTGTAGTCTGTTTCTTCAGCAGAGGTGTGCAGTTTTAGGACATGTTGAAGGCTCGAAAATCGTTGCCTCAACAAGGGGTATAACCACCTAGTCCGAACCTTGGGACAGCTCCTTTTCCGTTTGGAATAGTGGCTTTGATTAGGGATGATGGGACCAGTTTCCCAATCTATTTTTATGCTTGTGCTAATGGGATGTTTTTTTGAGATTTCTGGAGTAATACCCAGCCTCAAACTAATCTAATTTTACTAATAATCACGTGCAATTTGTTCTAATAAAAAATAATTATCTAACTATAACTATGCCGGGAGTAACATGATATATGCGATCTAAAATGATGTCTAAAAGCAATTGATAATAAATATCATTCAATTACGATAAGAAATGAGTCTGTTTAACAATGATCATTTCATATAAAAAGTTAGCCGAAACGATATGAGAGATATATCGCATAAAAATCATTCATGTATTTAGCATAAACTATAAATCATCATCATACAATAGTAAAATAATGACAATCAAAAATTCAAACTTTCATACATAAATAACTTGAAGATAATGTATTGTTTGACCCATAAGTAAAAAGAATTAAGAGATAAAAGTGCCATTTATAATACGTTCTACTCATGTGCTCTAGCAATATTGATCTACTTTCAAATCATCCAACATCATCTAAGAATACAAAAGTGAAATTTCAGTAGAATATGTCAAATTCAAGTAGAAAATAAATCCTGTTCCATTAATTTCACCAGAACTTTCTCAAAGGGAGCAGAAGTGCATGTTCTGAAGAATGTTTCTGATAAAATTTCTGGACCCCTCTCTAAATGCATGAGAGGGGTTTAAATACTAACTTATGAACCTAAAAATAGATTATTACAAAAAAAGTTGAGGAGGTTTAAACGACCTGCGTCAATTTAAGCAAAATAAAACAAAATAGAAATGTGCATAATGACTAATCCTGCATTCGATCTTTCAGATCACAAATATCTAGCATGGTCTTGAGGAGTGTAGGTTGGCCGACTTTGGCTTTCAGTTGTCTTGTAAACATGACATTGATGAGCGCTGGCACCATTTTCTCGGTAGAAACAATTAGGCATTTCAGAGTCATCCACTGGCTATGTGGTTTTACCAGATATTTCCAATAAGCCTCCCAGTTTAACGTGGTCACTTGCCTAATTGCTTCTGTTCTTTCTTCTGCTACATGTTTCCTTTGTAGTTCAAGTTTTTTTGCATTCGGAAGGAAACCAGGGGTGGTTTCTGCCACAAGATTAGCACTATGAAAATTTTCATTTACGCTTTCAATGACGTTGTTTGTCACTGCTGTTGCATCCTCTGTTGCATGTTCTACCTCTTTGAGCCGAGAACCCCAACTTGCAAATAATATCTCCTTATGTGAATCATCCAGTTTGGGCATGTTGGCTCTTCTCCCATTCTCAAAATTTTGCCAAGTTATGAAATCTGAAACCTTTTTAAGAATTTCATCATATTCCAGTCACAATTCCACAACTTGGCTCGTTAGCTTGTTGCTTATTTCACAGTGAGAGTTCCATTGCGAGATTTTTTGGCATAGCAATTATTTTTGGTGTGTGAGCTGGGAGTTGAGGTTGAGTGCTTCGGCGACAAACTGATCGAGCCCTAGGTCATCCTTATGCAGATCTTTTATGCTCTATATATGTGCCTCCTTAACTGCCAAGCTGCTTTGATGTTCTATTTTCATTTGTTGGAACTCCTGCTACAACTTAGCCAATTGTAATTTTTCTTGTTGGTTGGTTTTGGCTTGTTATAACCGTTGTTCTAGAGCAAAATTTTGTTTTCTTTTTCTTTAGGAAATAGTTGTACCTTTGATGCTTTGTCAATGGTTGTCGTAGCGTATGCACTTGTGAACTACGAGAGCCTGGTGAGGTTGGCCGATGGGTCGGTGGATGAGTCTTTCCCGAGGACATCCATCGGCTCATTGTCTGGAGTGGTAGCAGTTATGGATTCCAATTTTTTTCTTTCTCTGTCTCTTGACAATAGCCTTGTGTTGTGGGCTGTAAAATACATCAAGAGGGGGAATTTCTTCTATTCTTAAAACAATCTCAGAGGTGGGGGTAGCAGGAATGTGTTATATTTCTTGAGTATTCACAGTTCCCCCTGTTATAATTTCCGTAGTTGTTTCTTGATGTGTCATTTGTGTCTTCGATGCTTGTTCCTCTGTGTTGAGTTTTTGTTGAAATTATCCCACTCCTCTTCCAAATTAATTACCAGAGGATTTATCGGCTGTATAGAGGGAGTATGGGTTTCAGTCTGCTTGATGGTCGAAGTTTGTTCATCTATCTTTTCTGCAGACTGAGTTGTATCCTGGATTGATTCCCTGCTCCTTATTTTCTTATTTTCTAAAGACTTCTCGAATCCCTTGGAAGATTTCTCTCGGGATTCCTTTCCAGAATTAGTTTTAGACTTTTCCTTAGAGCCACCATCTATGCTTACACTAGGAGTGGGCTCCCTTATTGGTTCAATTAACAATTGGTCCAATGGGACCTTTGATAATCTCTTTTATCTGTAGCTACAAAATGTTTCAAGACCCTCTCGATCAAAAAGTATCTGTGCCATATGCTTCACTTCTCTAAAGGTATTCTTTTGAAAGAAAACATGTTATGAAACCAGCTTAAGAAAAGGTAGAAAAGATAGATCAACGCCTTAGAATTAAGCCTCTTCGAGGGGGCAACGTCCTTTACATTACATAAATGAACAATTCTTGGATGATTCAAATGACAAAACCTCCTTTCTATATATAGGAGTCTAAGGAGTCACAATATAATCCAGCCGACCTAACAATAATAATATAAAGCCACAAAAATAACAATAGAGGGATTCTATGGGGCACAGAAATAACAACATGGGGGTAATAGGGGCACAACAATATAAATAAGGGGTATAACTACAATAGTAATGGGGTAATCACTAGTATTATAGGGACCCAACATGCCCTTCAAAAAAGTGTTGTCCTCAACGCTTGAGTAGTTCTGGATACTTCTGCATAAAATTCTCATCCTCCCATGTGGAATCTTCAGCGGATAAGTTCTTCCACTTGATAAGATACTCTGAAATTGATCGATTTCGTAGCTGTCGAGTTCTTGTTTCTGTGACTGCTTCCGGTTCCAATATAATTTTTCCTTCCTCGTCAAGTTCTGGCAATATTGTTTGAACTGGGAGCTTGTCGCCTATAACCTTCTTTAAACATGAAACATGGAAAACTGGGTGCAATCGAGAAGCTGCAGGAAGCTCCAATTTGTATGCCATAGTACCAATCTTTTGCAACACCTTGTACGGACCATAATACTTTGGTGATAATTTATTATCCTTCTTAGCTTGCTTTAGGGACATTTGCTTATATGGTTGTAGCCGTAGGAATACCCAATCACCTACATCAAAACTTCTTTCACTGCGATGTTGATCTGCCTGTTGTTTCATTCTATTTTGTGCCAACACGAGGTTATCCTTTAAGAGTTGGAGGACTTGTTGTTGATGTTCGATGTGATGTTCCACTGCCTGAACCTTAGAATTTTCTCTTAAATATGATGTGATGGATGGTGGTTGATACCCATAAAGTGCCATAAATGGGGTCATTTTTGTTGCTGTATGGAAGGAAGTGTTATACCACCATTCAGCCAGAGGCAACCATTTGACCCATTGTGTCTGTTTATCAGATACAAAGCAACGAAGATATCCTTCCAAACATTTGTTTACTATCTCAGTTTTCCCATCAGATTGAGGATGATAAGATGAGCTATGAGCTAACTGAGTACCAAGACAAGAAAATAATTCTGTCCAAAAATTTCCAGTGAAAATGGGATCTCTGTCACTTACAATAATCTTTGGGTTTCCATGTAGCTTTTGAATTGTTTCCATAAATGCAGTAGAAACTGTACTGGCTTTAAATGGATGTGATAATGCACAAAAGTGTGCATACTTGGTAAGTCTGTCAACTACCACCATGATGACACTCTTTCCCTCAGACTTGGGTAAACCTGTGATAAAATCCATTGAAACCTCCTCCCAACGTTGGCTTGGAATGGATAAAGGTTGTAATAGACCCGGTGTCTTAATTGTTTCAACTTTATTTTGTTGGCAAACCAAACATTCTGCCACAAACTTTTGAATATCTGATTTAAGGCCATCCCAAAAAAATTCCTTCTTAACCCTGTGGTAAGTTTTTAAAAATCCTGAGTGCCCTCCTAAGGGAGAAGTGTGCAATTCCATAAGAATCTTTTGTTTTAGCTGGGAATTCTTACAGAGGTATAAGCGATCTTTGTACCATAACGAATCATTTTGCCAGCTAAATGTATCAGACGTACTGGAATCTTGTTGTAGCTTTCGAATAAGTGCCCACACTTCTTCGTCATTCTTCCATTCCTCCCTTGCTTCGTTTATCCAATCTGGTTGGATAATAGAAATGGCGCACAACAATGCTTCCACATCCTCATCCTTTCTTGAGAGTGCATCTGCCACCACATTTTGCTTCCCTTTTTTGTAGATGATTTCAAAGTCATAACCCAACATCTTTGTGACCCACTTTTGTTGCTCTTCAGAGGATAATCTTTGTTCTAAAAAGTATTTAAGGCTATCATGATCCGTTTTTACCTTGAAGTGTCTTCCCATTAGGTAGGGTCGCCATTTCTTAAGTGCATGGAGTATTGCCAACATTTCCTTCTCATAAATAGCTTTGCTTAAAAACTTTCCCTTGATTGGACGACTTTCAAAAGCAATGGGTCTTTCATCTTGCATTAGAACAGCACCAATTCCATTTCCTGAAGCATCACATTCCACAATAAAGGTTTTTGTGAAGTCCGGTGTAGCTAAGACCGGTGCTTGGCACATTGCCTCTTTAAGATGTTCAAAGGCCTTTGTTGCTTCCGGAGTCCATGAAAATGCATCTTTCTTCAATAATGTTGTTAGAGGTGCTGCTATTCTCCCATAATTCTTAACAAACTTGCGATAATACCCTGTCAACCCAAGAAATCCTCGCAGATGCTTTATGGATGTGGGGATTTTCCATTCCTTAATGGCTTTAATTTTGCTAGGGTCTACCTTAACTCCTTCATGAGATACAATATGACCCAAATATTCCACCTCCTGGACTCCAAAGAAACATTTGGATCTTTTTGCATATAATTGTTTCTCCTCCAATAGTTGTAGCACCTTGTCAACATGTTCAACATGATCCTTCCAAGACTTGCTGTAGATTAGTATATCATCAAAAAATACTAACACAAATTTTCTAAGGAATGGTTTGAAAATTGAATTCATCAAACCTTGAAATGTTGAAGGTGCATTGGTAAGGCCAAAAGGCATGACCAAAAATTCATAATGACCCTCATGAGTTCTAAATGCTGTTTTCGGAATGTCTTCAATCTTCATTCTGATTTGATGATATCCTGAACGAAGATCCAACTTGGTGAAGTAAATTGATCCATGCAATTCATCCAGTAATTCATCAATGACAGGAATGGGGAACTTATCTTTAATAGTGAGCTTGTTGAGCTCCCTATAATCCGGACACATGCGCCATGATCCATCCTTCTTGTGCACCAATACTACTGGAGCAGAGAAAGAACTTTGACTTGGTTGAATTATACCAGCCTCTAGCATTTCTGCAACCATACGTTCAATTTCACTTTTTTGGACATAGGGATATCTGTACGGCCTGATGTTTGGAGGAACACTTCCTGGAATCAGATGAATAGCATGATCATGATCACGCATAGGTGGGAGACCTTTGGGAGTCTCAAATACCTTGGAATGATTGTCCAGGACTTTTTGGAGATCTGGAGAAATAGATGATTCCAATGTGGAAACATCTAGCGAACATAATTGTGCAATTACACCTCTTTGCTCCTTTTTTAGAAGCTTTGTCATACCATTAGAGCTGATTATCTTTCCTGGTTTCCCTGCAATACCCCTTAATTCAACTTCCTTTCCTTCCGTAGAAAATTTGATGAAAAGTTCTTGAAAATTAAAAGCTATTGTACCCAAGGATTGTAGCCATTGGACTCCTAGTACAACATCAGCACCTCCCATTGGAATGGAAAGCATTGGGCTAGTCAATACATATTCTCCCATGGATAGCTTGATATTATGGCACTTTCCAGAGCAATTTATTGTTCCTCCATTTGCAATCATCACTTGACACTCTGGTGCTGGATATAGGAAGCAATTCAATTCTTTTGCTACCCTACAATGAATAAAATTGTGGGTGCTTCCTGAATCAATCAACACTATTACCTTTTTCTTCTTGATTTGTCCTTCTATCTTGATGGTTTGAGGAGTGGTAATTCCCGCCAATGCATTACAAGATATGGTCGGATTTATTTGTTCTTCATCTAGGCTTTGTTCCTGGAGTATATCTTCTTCTTTTGACCTTTCTTGCTCCTTTTCTTCTTCCTCTTCACAATCTATGTAGAATAATTTCTTCTCAGCACACTTATGACCTTTAGTGTATTTGCTATCACAACTGTAACAAAGCCCTTTTGCTCTTTTTTCTTCCAATTGTTGTGGTGTCAACCTTATAGGTTGTGGAAGACTAGGGGCAACAACACTTCCGTCTTTATAGTTGTGAGTGGTATGCTTCCTGGTTGCCATAATTTTGCTTTCCATTTTTCTTGCTAACCTGAATGCCTTCTCTAATGAATCAGGTTCCCAAAGGCGAACATCATGTTGGATATTATCCTTTAAAGACCCTATGAACACATCAATCCTATGCTCCTCTGGAATATCTTTTACCCTTATGTTCAATTTTTGGAACTCCTCAATGTGCTCCATTATTGAACCCTTTTGTTTGAGACTTATCAATTGGCTAAAAAAAGTGTTGCTTTTTGTATCTTCATAATGTGCTATCAATTCTTCCGTAAAAATTGCCCAAGTGATAAATTTTTTACGAGAGCAAAGCCATTGATACCATACAAACTGATTTGGTTCCAAATATACAGTTTCCATACGTACCTTTTGTGTGTTTTGCACATTATTGAGATCGAAGAATTGCTCCATCTGTAATATCCATGTGGCGGGATCCTTGCCATCAAACTTCCTCATATCGATTTTTGGAATATGGTGGATCTTCGATCCAACATTAGAGTCTATGGAATCATGATTAACATTTCTTTTGTTCACATCATGAGTTTCCTTTACAACCTTTTCACCATTAGTAAGTATTTCTTGTAGAAAATTTGTCAAATCTGTCTTCAAATCTGTCATGTCTGTCTTCAAATCTGTCTTCAAATCTGCCATGTCTCTCTTCAAATCTGTCTTCGAATCATCCATCTTAGCTTCCATGCCCTTTATCTTAGATTCCACGCCATTTATCTTAGATTCCACGCCATTTATCTTAGCTTCTGTTAGCTTTTGTGAGCGTGACATTTGTTGCACTTGTTCTTGTAATTTTGATATATCATGTAGCATTTCTTCCTCTTCTTCATGAGTCATGCTAGAGCTTTCAGGTTCCTTACTAGGTGTTTGCATTTTCTTTCCTCGGGGCATCAGTTACCGATAATAATGCTTTACTATGCCCTTTGAATTTCGTTAAACCAAGCTTACACAAAAATTTAAAAAAAAACTACACACCTTTTTTCACTTTGTAGAAGCCTGATATTGAATCTGATGTATCTCTGTAATTTTGGATCATCCAGTTTTGAAATTGCGACCTGTAGTAGCCTTCTGAATCCTCTTTCCAATGCCACAAGTCTGACCCAAATTGGATTCTCCAAGGAAGAGTTATGTGAAATCTCCCACAGTGACTTGCCTCTAGACTAGTTCAGTAGAGAAAACTTGTACAACGTGCCACGAGTCATTGTTTCAACCTTTGGACCTAAAACATGCATACAAGAAACTACAGTCCGTCCTCTTTCTGTACCTTCTTACGAAATTTCAATCCGATCCTCAGAGAGAAAGTTATGACGATTTTCCCCAGGTCACCT
Organism: Pinus tabuliformis; assembly: GCA_031772625.1. Taxonomy (NCBI): domain Eukaryota; kingdom Viridiplantae; phylum Streptophyta; class Pinopsida; order Pinales; family Pinaceae; genus Pinus; species Pinus tabuliformis. Next base: position 331,590,114 of record CM062812.1, read on the forward strand.
GTTTTGAATGTAATTCAGGAGTCTGCAAAAAGACCAACTTCCTCAGATCATATCTCTGAAAATATCGTGCAAAAAGCTCTGAAATTCGGACCCAAGGTTCAGCGCAATTTCTTCTCAAATGGGTTTTTTTTACGACTTCTAAAACATCGCAGAAAAAATGTTATAGCGAAAATTCCACGATGGCTTGTTTGGAGCAGCGAAACCCTAAAATCAAAAGCTCTGATACCAAATGTTATGAAACCAGCTCAAGAAAAGATAGAAAAGATAGATCAACGCCTTAGAATTCAGCCTCTTCGAGGGGGCAACCTCCTTTACATTACATAAATGAACAATTCTTGGATGATTCAAATGACAAAACCTCCTTTCTATATATAGGAGTCTAAGGAGTCACAATATAATCCAACCGACCTAACAATAATAATATAAAGCCACAAAAATAACAATAGAGGGATTCTATGGGGCACAGAAATAACAACATGGGGGTAATAGGGGCACAACAATATAAATAAGGGGTATAACTACAATAGTAATGGGGTAATCACTAGTATTATAGGGACCCAACAAAACATCATCAAATGGGTCCTTCTCATGGCTGAATATTTTTACTTTGACCATAGTGGTAAAATCCTTGACAATACCGAATGGGTCGTATTGTCTTCCAGGAAACTTAGGTAATCGTAGAGACAACATATTATCTACTTCACTAAACGCATTTCCAAGTTCATGTAATGCAAACACTCCACATGACACAGGAAATTGAGGCTAAATGTCCTTCTTTGACGTCTTCAATGCTTTTCTCATACCTCCTTCACTGCATGTCTGATAGGCTATCTCTATAGCCATTAATTTATCTGGGACATAGAAAGGGAGAACATGGGGAGAGGTGATGCTGTCAAATACTCTGATGTATGTAAATGTCTCTTCCCCGACCCATCGGGCTACTGGGAGGATGTCCATCTCGGCTTCTTGGGAGAATCTGGTGGCATCTTGGTTTTTAAATTCGTTTATGGATGACAAGCATAACCCCGTGACAAATCTTGAAAAAATGTGGTTCAAAATTGGATTCCCATATGTCTTTGTGGTAGATGTGAATAGGAAGTGGATCTTGAATTGTCCACTTCCATCCCATAAGAGGGAAATTAGGACCAAAACAAATAGTGTCCATTATATAAGCACACATGAAAAACGGAGGATAAACCCTTGAAGCAATACTCCTTTTCCTTTTATACTCTATAATTGCTTTAACTAAATTATCAGACACGATTTGTGCCCAATCTATTATTGTTGCATTAATAGCTGCATCTATTAAGGGCAACCATTCTGAGGAGAATTTGTTACTGTCGGGTTTGCCAAATAGTCTACAGAGCATAGCCGCAGCAAAATAGAAAGGGGAACAAACAGATGCGGTGGTGTACATACCGTTTTTGTCTTTCTTGATTATTTCTTCATTATTTGACCAATTCTTTGTGTAGTCCACCGGGTCTTCATTTTCTTTGATGAATTTCTCAAACTATTGCCTGTTGTAGGTACCCTGTGGCTCCGGAAGGTGGTACATAAGCCTTAGGTTATCTAGAGTGAAAGACCTTATAACTTCCTGGCCTCCTGTTTTGAATTCTCTGTTAGATATATCAGCATTGTCAATGATCCACTTAACCATGTCGGTATAGGGGATTATTTTTGGTCGTGTGGCTATTCGGTGCAGAAATGAGCACGCAAGTTCATTTATGGAAGCATCAGAGGAATCGCGCCCATCAACTGTAATCATTGTCTCAAGAATCCTTGGTTGTTCTTCCTCTAGTAACTGATACATAACCTCCCATGTAGACGTCCCTGCTTCTCTATTACATGTAGTATCTGTGAATAGAGGAGTAATTTCTGACTTCTCAGAGGTGACTTCTTTCCCTTTCTTCACCATTGCTTTTGGCTCCCTGTTTTGCGGCTTTTTCCTGAAAGTTTCAAGAGGAACAGTTTATCAGATAAAAATGATACTGAACGTAGGAATGAATCGATGAAGAAAACCAGAAAAGGTCATAAAGGCGTTTTATTTGAAATCACGTAAGAAGATATCAAAACACTCTAAATGGCCTTTCACACATAAATGCAGTTACTTCTTCATAAATTCCCACTAATGATCCGTTATCCTTTAACTTGAATGTCCATAAATATTCACATTGTAAATCAGGAAACAATCTCCTAGGGTGGTGAGCCTTTAAACTGCGATAATAGCGATTTTGCGATTTGCAAAGCAATATCGCAGATCGCTATATCGCATAATTTTTTTTCGTTTAACTTACCACTTTTTTGAGTTTGTGCGAGATGCGAGATGCGAGAAACAAACGTCATTACTTATCGGGCTTATTTTTAACGAATAATGGACCTCCGCATGTGTTGGTGGAAATATTAAGAGGTAGGTCCAAGATGTGATTGCATTTTGCAATATTGGTTTATGATAGGTTGAGGCTTGTGTTGTATGATTGAAATGTGATGCGAGAAAGCTATTATACCATCGCAATTTCGGAGATAGCAATCTTGCAGATCGCAATACTTCGGGGTAGCATCTTAAGAGAAGTCTTTTATAAACAATGATGTTACGATGCGAGACTTTTAGCTTTTTAAAGAAGCTTTAAGGACTTCCTAACATTATGACCATTTTTTGAATATAGATTTACTTTTTTGGTTGTTTCGTCATATATCGTGGTGGGTTAAAAAGGTAGAGTTTGTGATGTATTTCATGCTAAATACGTAAAGGTAGCATTTTAGTGGTTTTTAGAGGTTTTGTTTGATATCTTGATTTATTCCAGAAATAAAAGAAATACCTACATGCTAGGATTGATTTTTTGGGTATATACATTTTCTTGAAAGGGTCCCCATTTATTAAAGTAATATTTTACTACTAACGTTAATAAATGGGGGGTTGTTGACAAGCACAACATGACATCCCCTGGAATTGAAAGTATAAGATGCACTGATGCCATGTCTTATTTTGATTTTTGTTGAAATGATGATTTGATGGTGAGGTTCTTATTTACCATTTTGTTGGAGGATCCTTGTATGCCACTTCATGTGAGAGTTTGTTATTTTGTCATGTTGAAGGAGAGATTTTATGAATGAGAGTTCTTATAGAAAAGTGTCTCATGGAGAGACATGCCACTCTAGTTAAGGGAGTTCTTCCTTGTATTAACAAAGAACACATCTTGTATTCATCATCGTCTTGCAACAATTAATGAACGAACTCCCCACTCTTGACATCGGGCCTAAAGACGTAGTCCACATTGGATGAACTCCATTATCAAGTTGTGTGTGTTCTTTGATTTTATGGTTGCATTTATGTTTCCTCTTCTTTAAAGTATGCACATGTGGTTTTTCATACTCTTTCACATGCAATTCTACTAACATCACAGAAGTAAAAGATCTTGGTTAATTCTAGTAGCTGAGAGAATCTGAATCATACATACCTCAAGGTCTTGGCCCATGTTCCACAAAACCTTACCTAAGGGTTTTGGTTGATCTGTTGTTGAATGTTAGTTTTGCTGTGCTAATTTCAACTTCAGAATTAAAAACACTTGCTTATCAATTTCTTAATGTGCATAGGTTTCCTTATGGTGTTTTTGAATGGAAATAGGTAAATTTGTCAATTTTTATGTCAATTTCATGAGAAAAATAACATGAAAATCAAGTTCTAAACAACAACAAACAAATGTACAACAAACCATCAAAATGAACACTTAACATAGTGTTTTGATGAAGCAGTTTACCGCTCTTGGGCTACATCTCCTTGGCCCAGCTTCCATGGCTTGAGCCTCTGTATTAGCTCAAAAAAAAAAGGGTTTTTTACAATTATCTATTGCTCCTGAAACCTGCTTCAATGTGCTCAGAACATCAAAATCATCTAGGAAAACCTTTTCCTAATCCCAATTTGGTCGAATTTTGCAAAAGTTATGACCAAAATAGTTTCTCCTAGTAAAACTCCACTAAAACTGGAAGAACTCCAATTAGTCCTGCTAATTTTGGAGAAATCCCCGATTTTTTTGGTCCACCAGAAGTTCCGTCAAGCTAAATGCGCATTAACTAAGTGATAAATGCAGATTAAGCATTAATCGTGCTTAACGCTAATACCGCATGTTTAATGGCAAACCGTTAGCATTAAGTGTTGTAGTGGTCACATAGGTGACATAAATGTTAGCGGTTTTGTGTTTGCATTGGCCGTTGGTTAACTGTAACCATAGCCATTGGGGTTGTGGTTGTGTTCACATGGGAGGGGGCTGGCCCACGGTTGGCTCCCTCCTCCCCCCAACTACCAAATCGTTACATTTTAAATATAACTTATGACCATTACATATTAAGATCCAATGCGTTGGTGTAACAGTATGTCGTGGAGTTTACGTGGACGAGGTCACGGGTTCGACTCCACTGACCTACCCAAAATTTTACCACTGTGCCATATTGCCAGTCCTTTGGGGAGGGACACGTGGTGCCTCCGTGCTTGCCACTTGTCCCCTCCTCATTGATCTATCCTCCGACTAGTAAAAACATGCCAAATCACCACACCTACAACCCAATAGAAATGTGCCACTTGGAAAAACTTGATAGGTTATTGACCACCCTTTGGCCTGCCCAGTCATCTACCACGTCCGCAGTACGGACTACTAACTGTGCAGTGACTGTACAATTTTTTTCAAAAATTTCTCTGTTTGGCAAAGCGGACAGAACACGATATCTTCCTCATATGAACTCGGTTTTGAGTGAAACGAGTTGAGCTGGGATCGTATCGCCGAGACGGACACAATCATTCAAGTTTTGAGAAATTCTAAGATTTTTTATTTTTGAGCTAAACACTGAGCACTTGATCATTACTCCCCACTCAAAGCCTTTTGGACCCCAAAACATGCTATCAATTGTTTAGCAAGTGAGGGTACAACTCCCTCACCTTCTCGATCTGCAATGATTTGGCCGTAGAAGTTTTTTGTCCCTTGAGTCCCACTCTAAGGTATCCAACATTCCCTCTCTTTGAAGTTCTAAGTCTTGTGTCAAGTATGAGATCTTTCTGAAGTTCATCAAGATATTTTGACGAGAAATCATCTATTGATGGCAGCTGAACATGCTCTCCTTGATCATCAATCAAAGGAGGCTCAAACAATCTCAAATTATCAACATTAACAATAGATTAGATTTGCATATAAGGAGGCACATCTAGCTTAAATACATTGTTACCAATCTTTTCCAAAATTTTTAAAGGACCATAACAGATTGGCTTCAACTTTTTACCTTCCCCTTGAAGTCTTTACTAATATATAACCAAACTTCATCTCCAACTTGAAATTTATGATCGACATAGTGTTTGTCATGCCTTGCCTTGTAGGTGCTCTAACTTCTTTCAAGTTGTTCTTGCATTATCTGATGTATCAACTGAATTTTCTCTATGACCTTCCTTGCCTTATCGATGTCGCTATGACCATCGATGATGACATATTTCTCAAAGATGAAGTCCAATGCTGACCTTGGCAAGTACCCAAAAAACACCTCAAATGGCGATGTATTTGTAGAAGAATGCTTTGCCCTGTTGTATGCATGTTGTATGTAATGCAATTGTTCATCCCACAACTTGGGATGTTTTATGCAATATCCTCTAAGAAGATGAATGATTGTCTTGTTGACCACCTCGGTTTGTCCATCTGTTTGTGGATGAAAGGATGTACTCTTCTTCAACTTAGTTTCCATCATGTCCCAAAAATTTGACCAAAAATTCCCAACAAATCAAGAATCTCGATCACTTACAATGGAAGTAGGAAGACCAAAATGAACCCAAATATTTTGAAAGAAAATATGAGCTATTTTTCAGCTGTAATTTTCTTTTTACATGGTGTTAGAATACACATTTTTTTGAACCTGTCTACAACTACATACAAGTAATCATGACCTTTCCTTGATAATGGAAGACCTCCTACAAAATCCATTGAGATACTCTCCCATGAACATGAAGGTACAAGAAGTGGAGTATACAATCCTAATTTCCTATTGCCAGGCTTACTTGTTGCACACAAAGAACACCCTCTAATGAATCAGATACATTATCAAACATGTGTGGCCAATAACAATACCTTTGGAGATTCGCTACTGTCTTGCCTACACCAAAGTGTCCAACAATCAATGAAGTGTGCGCCTCCCTTATGATATTGTTTCTTTCTCCCTGTGGAATACATAACTTGCCCAAGTGATACAACAAACTGTTATGTACATGGTAATCTAACTCTTCAATTTGGTTTCCTTTCCTCAAGCTTGCATACACATCTTGAAATTCATTATCATATGAATAGTGATCAATGTAACTTTCATGTAAAACAGAATTGTGCTTGAGTATAATAGATGAATTTACAATAGGCCTAGAAAGCATATCAGCTACCTTATTGTAGATTCCCTTTTTTTACTTGATAACCAAATGAAACTGTTGTAGAAAACCCATCCATCTGAAGTGTCGTGATTGCTGCAACTTTGACTATGACTGTAAGTACTACAATGGTTGATGGTCAGTATAGATAATGGTCTCCTTCCCCATCAAGTAGTGTTTCCATTTTTTGACACTTTGTACCAATGCGTAAAGTTCTTTGTCATAAGTGGGATACTTAGTCAGAGCACCATTAAAAATTTCAGAATGAAATGAAATGGGCTTACCATGCTGCATAAGAACTTCTCCCATGGCGTAATAACTAGCATATGTTTGAATCTCAAATGGTTGTCTAAGATCTGAAAGAGCCAATACCGGTGCTAAACTAATAGTTTATTTTAAAGCATCAAATTCTTTCTATTTTACATCTCCCCAATGGAAGACTTTCTTGACACTAGTCAATGCATGTAGTGGAGCTGCAATGGAAGAAAAAATAGCAATAAATTTCCTCCAATATTGTGTTTCCCCTAGAAAGCTTCTTACCTCTGTAACTATATTGGGCTTTTGCCAATTCATAATGACCTCAAACTTAGAGGGGTCTATCTTCGGCTCACCTCCTCCAACAATGTGTTCCAAATACACTAAATAATTCTTGCCAAATTCAAACTTTTGACATATTTAAAAACAGTTGTTCTTTTCTCAAGACATCAAGTACTTTGTTCACATGCGTGACATGTTCATCTCTGGATTTTCTAAATATGAGAATATCATCTAAGTAAACAATGACAAATTCATCTAGAAATGGTCTCAATACATCATTCATAACTCTCATGAAAGTAGCTGGAGCATTTGTAAGACCGAAATTCATAACAAGCCACTCAAACAATCATTGTTTAGTTTTAAATGTGGTTTTACAAATGTCCTCTTCAACTATTCTAACTTCATGATAACCACTTCGTAAGTCTAACTTAGTGAAATACTTTTCATAGCTCAATTGATCAAGAAAATCATCAATTATAGGGAGTGGATAACAATTCTTTATTGTTATTTTGTTCAGTGCACGGAAATCCACACACATGCGCAAAGTCCCATCCTTCTTTGGCACCAAAACAATGGGTGAACCACATGGCGAAGTAGATGGGCATATGATACCTTTGTTCAGGAATTCTTGAATTTGCTTCTTGATTTCCATGCTGTCCATAATCGACATGTGATACATTCCAATGTTTGAAAGTGGAACATCCCGTTGTAGCTATATCTCATGCTGAATTCCCCTCTTGGGAGGTAAACCCTTTGGTTCCTGAAACATCTTGCCATGCTTTCTTACCACATCAAACAAATCAAAAGATTCAAAATCAATATCATTCCTTGTCTTGATCATGAGAAGCGCAAAGTTTTAACTTGCATTTACTAGTCTCTTCACCTGCCCTGCATTAACCAAAGAAATGTTTAACCTTTTGCGATGGGCTCTCACAATATACTCCACTCCATTCTTGAGAAACATATATTTGTTTTCATGGAAATAAAATATTTCTTTCCTATCATACAAATAAGGACTTCCCAAAATGATTCCTAAGATGTCAAGTGGAACTACATCTAACTCAACTTCATTAATGAACTTTTCAGTAATGGCAAACCTGAATAAGCATTTCCTTGTAACTTGTAAATTTTCATTATTAACTATCCAACCCAAGGGATATGGCTTGTGATGAGGTATAGTTTCAAGGTTAAGCTTTTTGACCAAGTCTTCTGAAATTAAGTTTGATTGTAACCCACTATCAAATAATGCATCAATCTTTGTATGATTTGAAATTACCCTTACACGGAACAATTATATCCTTGATTCTTCATTTGGAGTGTTGTTGTGACTATGTGAGGAACTATTTCTTGCAAAAACTTCGTTTCTTTTTGTGACCACGGCTGATATCTTGGTCTCATCAATCTAATCCAAGATCATGTTGTGTGGTAGCAATCGTCTTTTGTTTTCCCTTATTGTTTGGTTTCGTAGGCCTTAGTTCCGCATGTAATTTCCAACAATGGGTTTCATCATGCCCCGCTTTGGAACAATGTTGACATATAGTTTTATCCTCTTCTTTTTTCACACTTGCATTCTTCTTTCCCTTCCATTTTCCACTCTTCTCTTTCTCCTTACCCTTGAACAAGGAAAACTTTAAGGATGGAAAATTTTCTTGAAGTTTAAAAATATTGGCGAATCTCACTAATCCCTAATATGCAAAATATAAAATTTTTATTGATATATTTGTAAAATTATTCAAATTTATAATTATTTTATATATAGTCTCTATATAATGTTGGCGATTTTTAAGGTAGAATAATTTTATATTCTAAAATTTGGGTGAATCATCTTTATAAAAAATGGAAATTGGTGAATCTTTTTTGTGGAAAAATCATGGAAAATTAGCCCACTGGATGAACATTAGCCCCCAAAATTTTCCATGCCCTTGAATGGCTTCTTCTTACTACCCTCTTCCTGAATGTTCTTTCCTCTTGCTTCAAGGTGCATGGCTTGCACACATACCTCATCTAAATTGCTTGGATTGAACATAAGGATAATATGTTTTAAGTAGGAATGTAAACCCCCAATATATTTCAACAGTGTATCTTGGGAATTCAAGTTTACTCCTAACAACAAAGCCCTCTTCCTAAACTCCTGGGTATAGTCTTGAACTGTTTGGCCCTTGAGTTGCCTAAAATTTTGCCAACTCATAATGGCTTTTTGCATATAGGCTAAAGGATAAAACTGTCTTTTAATTGCATAAACAAATTCAACCCAAGAAATGGATATCTTACCATGAATTCACATTTCCTCTTAAGTATTTGCTTCCCACCAAACTAGTGTTGCTCCTTCTAGCCTCAATGAAGCCAACTAAATTTTTATGTCATCTTCTTGAAGGTTTTGAATTCTGCAATAAACCTTGAATTGTCAAATCCAAGTGTCTAACTTTTCTGCATTGACCTCACCATTGTACATGGGAAGTTCAAACTTAATGTCCAATTTGAGTAAGGGAGTTTTTTCCTTTGGGTTTTTGAATGAGTATGAACATTTTTTGTGGTGGAAGTGGAAGATGATGTTGTTTGAGATGTTGAGGATGATGAAGATGATGAGGAAGATGATGAAGATGGTGGAGATGGAGGAGGATTTCCTCCATTACCCTTTGAATCCTTCTTTTCATCCTTTTTATCTCTTGAGATTCCCTCTCTATGTGGGGACTTAGAACCCTCTCCAGCCATTCTAGCATTCCTCTCTTCATATAGGACTCTAACCATGTCAGTTAATTCAAGAAAGCTTTCTTGAATGCTTCCTCTTCTAAAAGACCTTCAGTCTCTCTTTCTCCAGACATGATGACTTTGGATTCAAGCTTAGCTTTTGGTACTATTTGTACCTCCTCAATCTCAATTCAAGGTAAGACTTGAGGTGTTTCAAGTGCAGCTAGGATTGGAACTTTGGGTGGAGATTTTGGCCTTGTGGCTCTCCTTCTTCTGGGCATTACCTCAAGAGTTGCAACCAATAGTTTCCCTTCTCCTCTCTCCATCTTCAACCTTGTAAGCATCACAAATTTGCAACCATTAAAACCCTACTTGCACAAAACTCAAGCAATCAACCAAATAACCTTTCCTATGATACCAACTTGATATATTGTTGAATGTTAGTTTTTTTGTGCTAATTTCAAGTTCAGAATTAAAAACACTTGCTTATCAATTGCTTCATGTGCATAGGTTTCCTTATGGTGTTTGTGAATGAAAACAGGTAAATTTGTCAAGTTTTATGTTAATTTCATGAGAAAAATAACATGAAAATCAAGTTCTGAACAACAACAAACAAATGTACAACAAACCATCAAAATGAACACTTAACATAGTGTTTTGATGAAGGAGTTCACCCCTCCCGGGCTACATCTCCTTGGTCCAACTTCCATGGCTTAGGCCTCTGTATTAGCTCAAAATGGGAAGAATGTTGTTTACAATGCTCTATTGCTCCTGAAACCTACTTCAATGTGCTCAGAACATCAAAATCATCTAGGAACACCTTTTCCTGATCCCAATTTGGTCGAATTTTGCAAAAGTTATGACCAAAACAGTTTCTCCTTGTAAAACTCCACTAAAACTAGAAGAGCTCAAGTTAGTCCCGCTAATTTTGGAGAAATAACTAAATTTGTCAGTCCACCAGAAGTGTCACCAAGCTAACTGCACATTAACTAAGTGATAAACCCAGTTTAATTAAGCACTAATCGTGCTTAGTGCTAATACTGCGCGTTTAATGGCAAACCGTTAGCATTAAGTGTTGTAGTGGTCACATAGAAAGCATAAATGTTAGTAGTTTTGTGTTTGCATTGGCCATTGGTTAACCGTAACCATAGCCTCTAAGGTTGTGGTTTTTTTCACATGGGAGGGAGCTGGCTCGTGGGCTGGCTCCCTCATCCCCCCAACCGCCAAACCATTACATTTTAAATATAACTTATGACAATTACATGTTAATATCCAATGTGTTGGTGTAACAGTATGTTGTGGAGTTTATGCGGGCGAGGTCGTGGGTTCAACTTTGCCGACCTGCCCAAAATTTTGCCACTTGTCCACTCCTCATTGATCCATCCTCTCCTCATTGATCCATCCTCCGACCAATAAAAATATGCCAAATCACCACACCTACAACCCAATAGAAATGCGCCACTTGGAAAAACCTGACAGGACGTTGACCACTCTTTGACCTTCCCAATCATCTTCCACATCAGAAGTACACACTACTGACTATGTAGTGACTATACATTTTTTTTTTTAAATCCTTTGTTTGGCAAAGCGAATAGAACGCAATATCTTCCTCATATGAACTCGGTTTTGAGTGAAACGAGTTGCGTTGGGATCGTATCACCAAGATGGACGTGGTCATTTAGGTTTTGAGAAATTCTAAGAACTTTTATTTTTGAGCTAAATACTAAGCACCTGATCATTTGGCTCCTATTCCACATAATCATACCTCAGGATCTCACATTGTTCCATACATAAGCATCCCTAGATTTGTGAGCTAATAGTCTCCTTCTTGCCACAAATTAGCGAGTTGTATAGCCTCGGATCGTCTCTGAATTATGTCATAGAGGAGAGTGAATAGGCTTTATTTATAGTTGTTTGTTCATGCAAAGGGGCATGTCTCTTGGGCAGGACGACTTGATCCTCGGAGGGACGACTTGGTCTCTATGGAGGTAAAATTCAAATTCAAATTTTTTTCATTTTCCTGCTCTTTGATGAGCCTTATAATATTTTTCTTTTGAATAAAAAATAATATTTTTTCTTGCAAGCATGAAGAACATGCTTCATATGATTTTCTTTTAGAAATATAATTCATTTTTCAATATTACAAGTACAAATGAAAATATTATGAAGACCTACCATAGCTACAAAATTCAACAATTCACACACAACCATAGTTAGTTGATCATGTCAACAGTCAAACATAAGCACACAAGTAACTTTCCATTTAGGAACATATCAACATTACAGGGATCCACAAGTCCCTTTCAACCATGAGAACCATTCACAACCATCACATTAAAATACACGGGAATACATATCCTCATTAATAGTCCTGATAAACCCATTGCCATGCAATCACATTAATCACCATTCACATTGCACTATCATGCAAAAGATACACACAACTTATCTTATTAGTTGAATGATTGGCAACTAAGGGAGGGACTTCAACTCTCCACCCAATCATAGGCTAGCTATACTACAATATTTCTTGCAGTTGGCCATCCCCAAGTCGGATTCAGAGTCTACGGAGATAATTAATCAAGAGTACTCCCACCAATGACCATTCAACATATGGTAAGAGGCAGAGTCCATTTCTTAAGTGATTTCTCAATGGCCCCCAACTATAACACCATAATGATTGTCTATTTGGTAGAACATTGACCACAAGGGTTCATCCAAGATTCAATGAGTTTCAGATTAGTTATAGGAGAAGGAATATATATGTATAAAGGGAGGCTTATCAGTTGGAATAGCACTATAGAAGTAAATATCCCACTTCCAAGAGATTTATTATCGTATTGCACAAGTACCTAAGTGGTTTATCAACCCCAAGTCTAACCACTCAAGGGTTTATCATACCTTTTAAATAATTCTCGGGTGTCTCAGCTTGTCAAGTAGTTTATCAACCCCAACTAGTATCCTAGTGGTTTTTCAGCCCTAAGGCTAGCCACTTCCCAGGCCTTTATTAAGTTTTTGAGCAAACATTAGACCTATTTATCAACGTCGGCTAACACTTGGGTGTCACAACTCCACTGGACTTTCTTTGGCCATTCATTTCATCAGCACACTCGTAGGCCTTAGCAAACATACAGAATACCATTTCAAAGAATAACACAAGCTCTATCAAATTCTTTTTCCTTGTAGATTCATGTTCACTACCAATTCATATTATTTTTTCTCCTCTTTTGTGCACTTCCTCATTCTTTTTGTTAATCGACTCACTCCCCATCTGTTCACTTTTTTTAATTCCTCCAATCACTCTCATATCCACACCTTCCCTCCCCTATGCTTTTCCTTCTTGTACTTTTTACATGCATGTTGACCACTCCCACACTTCCACGAGAACTGAGATTGCATGTTTGTCCTTTACTCGAGGAGCCTATTCCTTGAATTCAAAGTTGCACCAACAGTGTCATAAATCCAATGGGGAGACAGGTAGTAAAATAAAATATAGTGGCTTAGGTTTACAAGCAACTCCTCCTCCTTAGTCCTCTAAATTCCTGTCCACTTCCCTCAGCAAATCAATGTGTTACATTTCCACATTATTTACATGAATTACAATTCATAGCAATATTTGCAAGAGGGATTAGCAAAAGGGATCATCTCAAATAGACATTTGAATTTATAATATCTATGAGAAGAGATGAGGAATGAGGAAAATATCAAGTTAAATAGAAGCTCTCTATCCTCAGTGACATCAAAAGAAAGATTTGAGAATGGGCATCAATGCATTTCTCAACATGCAACCATAATGAATTGAGTGGTTCAACAAAGACATGGGATACACATCTTGAAAGTAGAATGCACTATGGTAAGGAACTTGCACTCAACCTTAACAAGAACTCCCTATCTTTAACTTTAAACAATATCTATCAACTCTACACCTTTCATTGGTGGTCATATTTTTCAAAATTATTAAATTATTAAGTATTTTATTATATAAGCTACCTACAAGAACATACAAGATATAATAATTATAATCTTTAGCAAACCATCTTGTATTATTTTTTAGCATTACCTATTTTGTTATAAAATCTTTAGAATAGCTTTTGGTAAATTTACAATTAATCTATCTACATCATCTTTTTAATATATAATGCTCTGGTATTTCAATAAAATAAAAAATAAAACAAGAGATAATATCAATGCTTCTCTCTCTCTAAGGTGGATTGACTCACAGAGATTTCAATTTTGAATCTAATAGTTTACATAATACTTTATAACATGGAAATGGCCAATTGAGGTACTCACTTGAGCTACATTTTGTAAAATATTATTAAAATCAAAATTTCTTACTATTTTCAACTTTCAAATATTTTTCTCACATTGAAACTTTTTTTGTTTTAAATGATTTAATATAAAACAATTCTAGAAAATATAATTTCATTTTCTCTTAATACAATCAAACAAAATAAAAGTTGATTTCAAATAATAATGACTTTCTCAATTGTCTCATACATTTGAATCTGCATTGATTTATATTTTTTTAGCATATTACTCTCTAAGAAGAATAATAAATACGAAATTGATATATGATTTTATATATATATATATATATATATATATATATATAGATATATATAGATATATATATATATAACTTTATTATTATAAAAATATATATATATATTTATTATAAAAAAACACATATTCTTAACTATTCCATTTAAAAAAACATTAACACATATTCTTAACCATTACATTTAATCAAACTATATATAATATATAACCACCAATAATTATGATTTTTTATGTTCAATTTGTCAACACTATAATTGCATTTGCATTTTCCAACTCTTTAGCACTACTCGACTACTTTCTGTTTGTTTAATAAAATTACTCAGTTTATAGTTCTTGATGATAAGATAAGGCTAGCTATATGCAACCAGCAGAATTTTTGTTGGGTATTTTAATGTTAGTAGAGCTTTCTTGTGGGTATTTTGATGTTACTGAGCATCCAAGTAAAATTACATAAATTAGTAAAAAAATAATTGAAAAAGATTAATGATTATGGGTAAATAATCTACAAGGTTCTTATCTCTAGCTAATAGAATAGAGTTTATTTTATCTCTGCGATACTTCTTAATTAGTCAGTTTATCTGTATTTAGGTTACAGTTATGAAACTTCAGAATTTTGGGTGCCTTGGAAGTTCTTGATCGTGTTGAATCTATTTCCACCATCAAAAAATGATTCAAACACAAGCATTCTGATTTTTTGAAGATTTTTTTACCGGAAGAAAACTTTCACTTAGGCCTATCTTTAAAAAAATTGTTGCACAAGGAAACCTACCAAAATTGTTTAATCTCACCACTATCATGTTCATATAAATTAAAGGTATTGTCTACAGAGGCCACAAAATCACCTAAAAAGTTACTTTCGGTGAATTTTTTTTATTAAAATCTGATCGTAAGAGTGTTCCAATCGTTTTATCATCGAAATGGATTCAGCACCATCAAAAACCCTCAAGGCACCCAAAATCTTGAAGTTTGACAGTTGTAACCCACATTTCCCAAAATTTCTAGGGAATTTCAGCAAAATCATGCCTGAATTTCCAATATTTTCTATGTGAATTTGTGACCTTCTTAAACTACTCTTAAATTAAGTTGTGCTTAATCTCACTATTAGCATGGTCGTACAAATTAAATTGCTGACAAATATAGAGAAGCATCACAATCTACTTATGTTTTATTTATAGTACTGAGGTGGAGGAAATGGAAAAACCCCTTAATTTCATCCATTGAGTTGTGTATACGACAAAGAATATTTAGCTTATTAAAGGTGGAGGTTGGAAATGGAAAAAATATTTGGAAAGTGCATCCATGAGTTGTGTATACAACCAAAAAATAAAACCACACCTATTAAAAATAAAACCACACCTATTTTGTGTAAAAATCTCAGCTATAGGAGATTTATTTTTTTGGGCTTTATCTCAAATTTATTGAAATAGTAATTTTGAACTATGTAATTCATAGTAAACAAATTCGAATTTGAATATGAAGAATTTGAATATGAATCTAAATTCTATTCGATATTTAAAAAATTGGACTACGTAAAATTCAATATATGCAAAACATTCATATATTACAAAATTGGATTATATATATATATATATATTTACTTTCTATTTTCATGAACTAATTATTTATAAATTAAAACAATTAAAAAATATATTATACATGTACCTAATATTATATAATTCTATAAAAAAAAATCCATAAAACAACATGTTTTTAGAAAAGAATAACAACCTCAAAAATTTTAATATAACTCTTAAAAAAGAAAATTAACAACATTATTAATTTTATAAAAAAATATTATACATATATATAATACTATATAATTCTATAAAAAAATATAAAATAAATCACTTTCAAAAAAAATAATAACCTCAAATCATAAATTTTAATATAACTCTTAAAAATGAAAATTAACAACATTATTAATTAATAACTAAAAGAACCTAAATCTCTTTAGCTTTTCTAGTGGATCTTGTTGAAAACACACTTTCAAGGAATTGTTTATTTTGTAGATTTTGTTCATTTAGTTGAAGGTAGCACATTATACTCAATCCAAAACACACAGGAAGAGAAAAGCACACCCAAATCTTAATTCATGGTTTTCTATTTAGTTAAGGGCGGGGAAGAAAATTGGAGTGTACCAATCATATTTGCCAAATTTGAAAAAGAATACCATGGTATAAAATTCAATATGAGAAAAAAATAGAAATTATATATTTTTCAAATATTTATAACAAGAATATTTTCTATATTCGGACTTTTGTGATCCGTAATGAATTAAGCAAAAGTAATTCAATATGAGAAAAAAATAGAAAATATATATTTTTCAAATATTTATAACAAAAATACTTTCTATATTCAGGTTTTTGTGATCTGTAATGAATTAAGAAAAAGTCTTTCAGTATAAATCACATAAGAATACTTACTAAATTTGAAAAATAATACCAATATATAAAATTTACTATAATTTAATATGGAAAAAATTCAAAGTTATATGTTTTACAAACATTTATAAGTAGGAATTTATTATTTTTGGCAACTACAAACATACTATATGGTATTTTAATATGAAATTTATTGTTTCTCACAACTACATTTTTTTAATAAGCAATTTATTGTTTACTATACTTTTTTAATATACAAAATTATATTTTTAATTCTTTTAAATATTAAATTTTATATAGGCATACCCAATTTTCAGGGAATGGAATACGCTAGCCAATAGGGTAGAACTTGGTAATTATGATATAATTTACAAAATCCAAATATACTTAGGGGTTTGTGGTACTAGTGAAAGTCTGCTCCTTACTGACACTAGCTCATAATTCAAGTTGGCATGGTTTTCTTTGAATGACACTGATAGAATCAACTTTAGCAATTAGTGATGACTATCTCCATTGCTACTTTGACCACCGAATTATGATGAAAATAAATATTTCTAGAGAAACTCTGTTATAAATGGATGAAACTTTTAGATGTTTCATCATAAACATGAAGTTAAAAACATAGGTTAAGACTTCGCCTGAAACGTCAATGTTTTATCTATTTTAACACAACATCTTTATAAATAATTATTTTCATTATAAATTACAACTATGGAAATCTACCTCCTAACTGAATTAAAATAGATTTTCTCACACATCCTCCATGCCAATTTTTATCGCCCAATTCTATATTGCTTTTAGAAAAACACAACAAAAGCATCTCCGTTCGACTGTTCCTCCACAAAACCTACGAAGTGACAGTTCAATGCAAACTCCTCGAAAAGGGGTTAACGAGATCTTAATCTCCACAGAATATTCTATATTGACAAAATCTTGATTACCGACAGAGGTGACAACTAGGGTACAATGCAACGCCCTCTGAACTTTGCGAAAAGGGGTTAGATTTGACCAGTTAACACGGCAGTTCTTCGGAAAATCTTGTTAAAGAAAAATGGGTGTTGAGTATTCCAAAGAAGCTCCAGCGTTTACCAGCTGCCAAAATACCTGGAGAATGGTCTCAAACAATAAGTCCAGTTTGTGACAATATCTCCTTGGAAGGCGGTTCTGACAGGAGAATGCCCAGAAAATCTTATTGAAAACAAAATATGCTGCCAAATGTCCTCCGGCGCTTACCAGCTGCCAAAATAGCCGGAGAGTCGTCTCAAACACTAAGTGCAGTTTGTGATAATGTCTTATTCCAAGGCAAGGCAATTTCTACGGATCATTGCCTAATCGCGTAGTTCCCAGGAAAGTTTTGGAAATTTTGGTTATATTTAGATAAAATCCGGTAAGGATTTTTGTAAATCCAAGTTATAGTTGTTAAACTTCAAAATTTTAGGTGTCTTAGACGTTTTTGATGGTGCTGAATCCATTTCCACCATCAAAAACACAATTCAAACACTGTCTCTACAAGATTTTTTGAATTTTTTTTCCCGGATTCCGACCACTTTTGACCGTCCGAGCAATTCCTCCTCCTGGTTAGACGACTCCTTGCCTAATTCATCCATTTAGCTTTTAAATTTTAACATAACATGTCTATCCAATGGCTTTTTTTGTTTTTTTGTTTTTTGGAAAGAATTTTGATCATGAAAACCACGGTTATATTTTAATGAGAAGGGTTAAATTCATTTTAATATGTTAATATCAATATCTTCAAATAAGATTTTTTTTTAAATATGAAAATTACAACAATAAAAAATCATATATATAGTATATATCACTAAATTTTTAGTATGAAAAATTTCAAAAAAGTAAATCATATATTATTATTATTATTATTTTATTTTAAGGTTAGAGCTAAATCTGACACTAAATTAGTGTATGAGACTTTTTTGTTTGTGGAATAATGTACCTACACATATATACTCTACCCCCTCTGTTTTTGAACCTATGACCTCTAAAGAGGAAACACATGCTCTTAATCTTTAGGCCCACTCAAATTATATATATATATATATATATATATCACAATTTTTAGTGTGTCAAGTTGTGCATACCTTAGACAAAGAATTTTATATAGAGACTAAAATTCTAGGTACACTTGAATAAGTACACATAAACAATGTTTGTTCACGAGCAGTCTATATAGAAATAATATGGAGGAAATTTAATAAGACTATTTACTCTTTCATTTCATGGACACCATTTTTCAAATACAATGAAACTATTTTTCTTTCTTATATGGCAATGGGCCCAATCATTCAAAAACTTATAACTATTTCTTAAAAGAAATGGAAATATATATCATTTTTTTGAATATCATTGAAATCTATAATTTAAAAAAAACAACAACAACAACAACAAATTATTTAAAATCTTTAATAACACAATTTACATAAAATAAATATAACTTTCAAGAATTATAAGCCTAATGATTAGAACACATATGCATTATAATGCATGAGAACATCTCATATATATATATATATATATATATATATATATATATTTAGTATTGAATTTTTCATAATAAAGATATCAATTTTGATCCCTAGTTCTTATTGTTGTGTCTTCATATTAAGTAGGCATAAAGAAGACATGAAGGTAATATTTATAAATGTGAGCAAGAATAGCAAGTAGTAAATGCAAGCAAGCTATGTAGGCAGTAAATACAAGTGGAGTAGGTTGCTAGATACCATTTGTAAATCCCAACTCCAAGAGGATGGGGAGCTTATTTGAATTAGAATTGTATCTCCTCTTTGATCAACTAAAGGATTCACCACAACCAAATTTTTTGATCTACAATGCCCACTACTAAGATACAATTTCAATAAATAGGTGATACGTGGATGCATGAGCTCCATTTGCATAAAAATGATAACATTTCTTTTTTGAACTAGAAAAATTGTTAGCATTATTTATTTTTAAATGTTATAGTACATAGGAAAATGATTGATGAAGAAAAAAAATAAAAATAATGATAAATAGAATATGTAATGAAAAAATTCTGTCTTTCAATTAAACAATTTCCATTTTAAATTTGACAAATCTCTTTTTTATTTTAATTTTCATTTACATTGGAAATAATTCTACACCTTTTCATGATGAGTTAAAAAACTCTTAAAAACAATGATAATTTCAAATTTAAACCCTGATTGTGATATACTAGAAAACTATTACAGCCTCCTAGATTTGAAGATCTAAATAAAATTAATATATTGAGCTAATACAATTTATTAAACTATTACAGCCTCCCAGATTTGAAGATCTAAATAAAATTAATATATTGAGCTCATACAATTCATTAATTGGATCACTCCATTACTTTAAAAAGAATTAGGTAAGTTTATATGAAAAATTAAAACAAGTGATCCACAATTTGATGAAGAGATGGCTTCCACTAATATATATAAAATAAAAAGGTACGTCAATCAATCTTTACACGTAGAAATTAAGTGATCAATAAAATATCAAATCCTCTTTTAAATTCATTTCAATGTAAAGAGTATGTTTTTTTTTTAAGTTTTTCAAACTATTTTGTAATATAAGTTAATTACTAAATATTAAAAAACATTTTTTTTTTTATAATATTAGTGAATCATTAATATTAAAATTTTGTGAATAATTATGGCATTTCTAATTACAAAGTATTTTATGCTTCTTCTTTTTTCATTAAACATCTAAATATCTAAAAAAATCATTGCATTATGTATTAAACTAATAAAATAATCCCTATAATATAATTTTATTACTTTTTATTTTTTACGGTAATGTATAAAACCAATCTCACAAAAAAATAGTAAACTCAAATATGCCAAGCTTTTGTAAATGAGTTTGTTAATAGGTGGAAGATCTTTAAATATCCAAATAAGTATTTTTGCAAACATCATTTCCACATAAATAAAAGTGAAATATTAACCTCAAAGGGCACCCTCAACAATGAACAATATCCACATAGTTCATGTATTTCCAAGGATGCCCATCCTCATAGTTCACGTATTTCCAAGGATGCCCCAACCATGTGGGTATGTCCTCACTAATCAACGAAAAGATAGACTTGGTGTCACTAACAACACATGTGGTGACCCTCTAAGGCTCCATTCATGGTTTCCTAAAAAAATAGACTTGGTGCCACTAACCCCTACCCCACTGGTAGTGCAAAACACATATGGTGGCACTTTATTCATAAATATTGAATGAAATGATAAGTTCATTAACGAAATGATTATTAATTACCTTCTCTCCAACTAGATTAGTTATATACCTGAACTCATCTTCCATCTAACTAGATCTAACTAGATTAGTAATACAGGTAACTTGAACTCTAGTTCCTTAGCAACATTTACAAGATAAACCAATGTATTCATAGCTATTAAATAGAGCAATGTTATCCAAAACACCATTTGCAAAAACAAAAATTGATGCTTGAGAATGCAAATTTTCATAGGCATTTTAATGTATATCAACTTCTAGATATCATTAAGTAATTCACACATAGAAAAGGTCAATGAAAGACTTCACTATGGACACAAAATATTATATAAATCTGAGCATAATTAACATAATGAATATCAAATCTACTCTATCATAACGATTATCAAAATCAATTCCTAATAGAAAAATATATTGACCAAACTCACACACTTAAGATCATCCCAATATATCATATATCAAAGTTGTATCAAGCATAAATTTAACATGAAAAAATCTCGACAAAGCCATCATAAGAGGCATTAAACAATTAAGACATACAATTATAATATCCATAACCAGTTTTTCTTAGAAATAAACTTAATCAATCCCTAAATACCCATATAAATTTAACTATCAATATCCTAATTAAAATTTTAAAAATAAACTTAATCAATTTCTTAAAAAACCAATGTATTCAATTATCTTCCAGAAAAACAACGTGTGTTTAACAAATTTATTTGTTTTATAAAAATATTTTATTTTCTTATATATTTTTAAATTTAAATATATAAAATTTATATATCATCTCATTATAAAACATTTATATAAATTTATAATATATATAAAGTTGACATTCATACGTATATGACATTTATAATATATATAATTTGAGTACAACCACCTTCATCCCTTTTAAAATCGCTTCCTTCCATGATTCAAAATCTAATCTATTTCTTAAATTGATTTCATAATAAAAAGACATTATTTTTTTAATTATATCATCTTTTCTCTCCGCTTATTATGAAAACTGCTTTTGAAATGTCTTTATTTTTTGTTAAAGATATTTCAACATTGGATCTAGGTTAAGTTAAATTGGTCTAATATTACTTTAAGTTAAAGTGTATTTTTAATGTGTTTTATAGTTGTGTTTTTGTACTTTATTAATTTGATTATCAGAGTCATGTTTTATATCTCAATAAGTTAATGGGTCAAATATCTTGTTGATATTAATGACAATTCATGGCTTAGCAATTGATTTTTTTTTTAAATATCTTGTTGATATTAATGACAATTCATGGCTTAGCAATTGATTTTTTTTTTAAATAATAAATATTTGTTTGTTGATGATTGTTATGAATCTTATGTCTTAAAAATATAATAAACTAATAATTATAGTCATTTTCAAGGGGAAACCTTCTTTTACAATGAACATGTTCGAGTCAGTATTTGCATACTACCATCAATGATCAAAACTCCTCTTTTATATCATATTAGGGTCCCATTCTGAAATTTTTGTCATTCCACCTAGGTCCTCATTCAAAAATTTACTCATTGATGGTAGCCCTAGTCAAAAACCTCACTCTCCCTCAAAAATATATACTTGTTGGCCCACCTTCATGTCTCACTGAGCATACATAAATTATGAAAGTTTATTTCATCATGTCTCTATGTCAGTCAAGTCACCATGAAGTCTGCTCACTCAAGGTTTTCATTAGGTCTCTAGGTTTCATTTTTTCAAGGTCCAATAAAACACCATTTCACTACATAAAGCCAGCAAAAGTATGAGAGTGAACACCAATAATATCCCTTTTTCATTTAAAGAGGATTTGCAAACATGTGAAGATGTTTGCCAAAGTTCTAATTTTGATTTCAACTATGAGTTTCATCCCAAATTGTAATTTTATTCCAAAAAACAGAGATGTATAGATATATATATATCTATATATATATATATATATATATATATATATATATATATATATATATATATATATATATATATATATATATATTTATGTAATTTTATGTCATTATATGTAATAAGTAACTTTTCCCAAAGCTGCCAACTCGACATTAAATGTCAAAATAAAAAGTGTCTACTCCAATAATTGATCAATCTGCAAAGCAAAAGCATAAGGTAAAAGGGTATTAGTGCAATGTTTCAAAACATTAGCAAATGGGTTTTAAATCAACAAAATCAAATTATATCAAGTATTTAAAACCTTCAAGACATCCATTTTCCCCTCATTTTCTCTTGTCATGGTCGAACAACCACAACAAATGAGAAAATTTTGAGTTTGACAGGTGAAACCAGCAAAAGAGAGTTTTCATTGCACGTTTCAGTGTCACGTTGTGTGTTTGCCCAGGAGGGTGAGTTTTTGTTATACGTTGCACGTTTGACCAGTGAAAGGGCGTGTTTCAGTTGAGCGTTGCGCGTTTGACCAGGGTTGCTCTCCAGCCTCTAAAACAAAGTGCCATTGCCTCTGAAGCTTCAGTTCGGTTGTTCTCTTCCTCCAACAAGTAAGTAGCCCTGAAGTATACCCTCGTTTCATTTCACATCTCACAACTTCATGGTTAAGTCTCTTGAATGAAATTTCGAGTCTTCAAACCTGCAAACCCTAGTTTCATTCCCACACCTCTAATTTCACACCCTAATACTTCTATCCCTTTCCCATACCCCTATTAAACCCTTTCCCAACCCTCGTATCATTTCTTTATTTCCCAAAACCCTAAGACCTAGGTGTTCTATTTACCTAGGCTCCCAAAACCCCTAACCTGTAAAAAAATTCCCTATCCTAAATCCCTTTACATTCCCACTCCCTGTTACTTACCTTAAACTAGAAACCCCTTTCCTCATCTGCCTGAATTTCCTCACACCATTCCTAACTCCCTACACCTACATTCCACTATCATTTCATCTCCCTAGGGTTTCAAAATCAAGACACCATGTTAGAAGAAGAAAACAAAAGTTCTAATGAAGAGGAAAGAAAGGGGAGGAAGTCAAACAAAGGAGCGAGAATCCTTAGATTTGAGCCAAGAAATAGTAATGAACTCATGGCATCTCCCACGACTGTGACATATTTCAAACATCTAGGATGTTTTGAATTTTGTGAGAAAGTACAAAAGGTCCAATATCATCCTATGTTGAGTAGATTGTTCATCTCCAATCTCCATTACAACTAGGTAACCCTTGTTGGCGTCACTTTCACTGTATCCACTGCCATCATATCAGCTGCCACTGGAATCCTAGATGTTAGGGGAAAATTGTTTAAGCAAACAAACTTGGAGGAGCATTACTATGAGCCCTATATTAAACCTAGATACGGAAATGATAGAAAGAGGTTGTTTTTTTCTCTTACCTCCTGGATAGATATGTTCCCATGATGAAAATCATCATGAGATACTTTACTTGTGAAGGAAGGTTTCCAGACTATATACCTATCATATTCGGCTACTCATGCAATTCACAAGGGTTAAGATGCTCAACATACCTTATTATCTCTTCTGGAGCATTAACAAGATGGAATATATTGTCCAAAAAAGAGAATACAAGCATCAAATGAGGA
The DNA here is from genome assembly GCA_031772625.1 of Pinus tabuliformis. Taxonomy (NCBI): domain Eukaryota; kingdom Viridiplantae; phylum Streptophyta; class Pinopsida; order Pinales; family Pinaceae; genus Pinus; species Pinus tabuliformis. The sequence goes on from CM062812.1 coordinate 331,614,467, forward strand.
GTATTTTCCACCACTCCCTCATCAAAATCATTGTCCTCCATCACCTCAAACAGTTGAACATTGCATGGAGTACGTTAATTGCCAATGACATATTCATTGATCCATCTATTCAGCATGTTCAAGATGTGCCTTCATCATCTCATCCTTCCACCTCCATTCCTCCATCTCAGCCCATATATCATTCATCATCATCTGATCAGTCACCCTCACCATCACCTCTATCATCACCATTTCATGAGCATATTCATTCACCTAACATAGATGAAATTAGAGAGCAAGAGAAAATTGAACAGGTTAAGGTCATCAAGCCTAAAGGGGTTGATTTGGGCACTTTGACACACACTTATTAGAGAGGCCATAGGCAAGTGTTTGCCCCATAGATTGTGGGAGGGGCCTTGCCTTCTTCATCGGCAAAGCAGGTATAGAAGGGCAAGGAAATGATGACAAAGGCAAAGATCTAACATGAGGAGGAGGACCTCCATGAGACAGAGCATAATTTTGACTTGGTTGACCTAGATGAGCATGATGACAGTGAGAGCACAAGCATTGTCATTAAAGAAAAATATGCACTCATAAGGGAGCTCCAGATCAATCTAGAGAGGGAAAAATACATCATCTCATACTATGAGCAGAAGAATGAGCAGTTTTAAGCCAAACATGATGTCATGGAGATTCAGCTCATCAAGGCAAAGAAAGAAGCAATGAAAGCCAAGGCATTGCTTGATGAGGCCTATGACAAGTATAGTGAAACTGAAGAAGAGAAAGAACCTAGAAGAAGACCTAGAACTAGAGGGCTGAAAAGAGCTCTAGAACTAGAGAAACAAAAGGAGGCTAAGCTTGCTAATAAGCTCACATGGAATGAGAAATTTTCCATCTTGATCAATGAGAACAGGAGCATTGGCTTGATAAGGTCAATCAGAATTTAGAGAAGCTCCTAGACAAAGCCAATCAACAAAATGAAATTCAGAGGAAGATGGAAAAACACTATGCCAACAGAGAAAGGAATGCAAGGGAAAAGCTCAAGGCTGCAAAGGCAAAAATTGAAGCCCTAACTCACCAAAAAGAGAAGGAGAAGCTAGACATCCTTGCTGAAGCCTCACTCCATGCACAAAACACATGATCAACAATAATTTCACCAATTTTGAGAAGTTATGGGGTAATTTTGAAGTTTTTGTGCTTTTCAAGTAATTATACACAATTTTTTACAGCTAGAATGCCAAGGGCAAGGGCGCTGCACTTTTGTTTGGGTCACTTTTTGGACAAAAGAAGACCACCATTGGATTCAGAGCAGGGAAGACATGCAGGAAAACAACTTTACAAGCCTTGTTTTGCACAACTGGCAGGTGAAAAGGTGAAAAAACACCTAAAAAATCAATGTTTTGCCTCCTTTTTCACCTTGATGTTGTGTGTTTGACCAGTCTTGGGTGAATCCATTTTTGGAGGATCAAATCATGTCCATTTTTAAAACTAAAGGTAGATCTAGAAACTAGACAGGATAAGCTTTCCAATGAGCTATCTTGGGCTCCATTTGGACACCGGGAATGCAGTCAAAATCAGTATGCAAGATGAAGGGAGTGTTTGACACTGAGAGGATGCGTTTGACACTGAAAGGGCGCATTTGACACTGAAAGGGTGCATTTGACCAGTTGCTTAATTTTTCACTGTTTTTCTCCAAATTGATTTTCCTCTAGGAAAATCAACTTTTTACTGATGTAATTGATCATGTAAATGTAATTATGGTATTTTTACTATTACCTAGGGTAAATACATTAGGTAAATAGACTCTATGAGGCATAATGAATCAGTTCATTGTAATTAGGGTTGAGTCATTTTGACCACCCTACACTCTAGCTATCTGTTCATATTTTGGTGGAACTACTCATCCTCTCATGGATTCGACCCCTGATGGCTGGGAGGAGTTTGTTTGAGGCCTATATCTTGTATTTTTTAGTCTTTTCAAAGGTTTGACTCAGTTGGACGTTGTGCTAGTGATCAGAGACACTATTGTATCAAATTTTGGCCAGTATTAATAGATGAGTTGCAACTATTTCTTTGGGATACACATGGTATGGATGTTTAGTAGTGTTTCTTCTTTGTGATCATTTGTATGAATGTTTTGTATGCTCATAAACCATTCCATGTCTATTATATGGTAGTTTTCAAGTTGATAGGCAGAATACATGTTTGTTCATGCTCTATTTTGGGAAAGTTATCATAATTTGTACATTTTTCTTCAGTTTAGGAAGAATTCATCTCATACGCTCTTCCAATCTCCTCACCAGTATTAAACCATCTCACCAAACAACCTTTTAATTATTAAACTTCATGCCTACCTTGCCCCTTTGAATGTTTGCAATCATAACTGATTAGCCCTGACCTAGCCTCTTTGACCTAATACCTTCATCCATCAATAACCCCGCCAAATCAAATCAAACAGCCTCGGAACATTATACCTATCCTAAAACCCTAATCCATCCAGCCCTCTTGGCTGTGATTTTTTGGAGAGATCCCTCTCCAGCTTGGTGGGGCTAGCTACCAAGTCAAAAGGTTGGTCTGTGGTTACTCAACTGGATTCTTCCTCAACCATGGAGATCTAGAGGAGTGATAACATACTGGCGCCGTTTCTAAGGAACGAAAGGTTCATTTTCCCTAGGTGTATGACAAGCTTTCGTTGGAATTTGGTCCTTTGGTTGACGGGACTAAATTTCATAAAGGTTGATCCCATAATTGCAGTGTCAAGATTGTAGAGCTGGCTTTGAGGAGACAAACAAGACAAAATTCTGCATCTTGATCCAGCTAATTCAGTCGAAGATATTCAGAGCTTGTTCAAAAAGCAAAGAAGGTTACTGATCACAAGTTCAATCAAACCTCATTACATTGTGTCAAGATTGTAGATTTGGCTTTGAGGAGACAAACAAGACAAAATTTCGCATCCTGATCCAGCTGATTCAGTCGAAGATATTCAAAGCTTGTTCAAAAAGTGAAGAAGGTTACAAATCAAAAGTCCAATCAAACCTCATTACATTGGTAAGCTCTTGATCGTTACCAATTTAAATTTCTCTGTTGAAGACTTTCCTTTGCTGTGAAGTTTGAAGATATATTTTTTCCACTCAAGTCTGAAGTCTTTTACCTCACATAATCTTTGACCTTGTTAAGATATTGGCTCTAAAAATATATACCAGGTCAAACCCTGACCCAAATCCTCCTTCTCCGGTTGATGATCCTAAAAGATTGTTAAGAAAACCTAAAGTCCCTTTCCCCAAGACTGAAAGCACAAAATTGGAAAGGACCACTTCCTTGCCAGATCAGATACTTAGTATTGAGGATATTCCTTTTGACATTAAATTTCAATTCCGTTCGAAGTCTTAATCTTGTCTTACAGAGGAAGTGTTTGATCCCATAAAGTTTGATTCATACTTACCTGCCTCAAAATCTTTGTTTAATCAACCTTCTTCTACTTCTCAATCTTCAAAACTTGAGCGTGAGGTTTCGTCTAATTTTGAGAAACTTCAAAGCCTAGTTGCTCAATTACAAATTACTACAGAAAAATCCTATATTCAGTATCATCTTGAAAGCTTATCTTCTGCCATACCCCCTACTGCACCTCTGAAAACATCTGTATCGCCACCTCCATCTTCATCCCAACCAAAACAACCCATTGTAGTTCCCATTCACCATCCCCCAGCAGTCATGGTGAGATTTTCACCCTTAGTATTACCTGGCCAATTGGCAGCTTTACCTTAGACCCATGGCCAGAGACTTCCTCTTTTTGATGGCAGCCCGGGAATCACAACACAACAGCATATTGATAAAATGGTTGATTTCATTGATTTAGAGGAGGTTGATGAGGATGATGCCAAAATGAGACTAATGGCTCAAATTTTTTCTAGAGATGTGAAAAAATGGTTCTATGGTTTAGCAGCTCGCTCCATTGATACCCTAGCAAGGCTTAATGAGTTTTTCTTAGCCAGGTGGCAGGAAAATAAAAATCCATTGCAAATATTGACGGAATACAACACATTGAAAATGAATCCAAACGAGATGGTTCAGGAGTTCACTATAAGGTTTAATCATATCTATAATTCCATTCCGAATAACATGAAGCCTCCACCTGATTTGGCACTTCAACATTACCTGGATGCCTTTGATCCCGAGATGGCTTATCAACTAAGGGAAATAGATCCTGTAACTCTAGAAGAAATGCAGAATAATGCAGTAAGCGTGGAAGCAAACTTGATTATTAAAAAGTCTCATTTAAAACATGAGAAACCGAAAAAGAAAGTAACAATGTTGGCTTGTATGGGCCTGACCCAGATTTAGCCAAGAAAATCCCATTACCACTGGCCCTTTCAGTAGCAGTCCGTGGAGCGTGGACTAAAGTCTCACCCGGAGTAGTATGGGAGGGTGCTAGAACCAGGTTTCTGCACCCTGGGGATGTCTGATGAGATTTTGGAGGTCCGTGGTTTGACCCTGCGCGTACGTCGCTATGTGCACCTGTTAGTCCTTCGCAACCTGTGAAGCTGCTTCCGTGCAGCCCTACTTGGGGCGTGACCCGTATTATACCCAAGTAGCTTGCTATTTAATCTATTATTACCCGATTACTCAACTTATTTGTGTAAGACTAGTGATAATTAACCGTATATTCAACAATCATATAAGTGCACACGATAAACAAAATAGTATAAATGTAAAGAAGGCAATACACAAGCAGATGCACAGAAATTGGAATCAACTTCTATTTATTATTCTTTGTTCAAGATTATAGACTCGAAACCACCCTGCGCACTCTTCTACAAGGGTCCGCGCACTCAGCTACAGACTCTACTAAGCCTCTGTGCACTCAGTTGCAGAGCCTCTTCCTACTACTACAACCCAATACACTTAGGATCTTACTCTATGCTCGGACCATGATAATCATCTATTTCTCTGATATGCTAATTAGCTATCTTTACAACTTAGAGCGTCGCTAAATTTATACAATCCCATAGGGCGGACAACTCTATGACTCAACCTATCCTTCGCGCTCCGCGCCTGTAATTCGTAGAGTCTTACAATACATTTGACCAAAATTTGGGCTTTGAGGCCCAAAACATGCTGTGGGGGGAGTCCATGCCCAACAGGCCCCCAACACAATCATCGTGACTTATCCTGAGTCACTCTGTTAGTGTGGCGATCTTGGCGAGGAGTCCCTCCAACTGGTCCCGTACTACTCGGAGGTCCACAACGCACTGTTATGCAATTTGCTGGACCTGCTGTATGCGCTCTTCTGATGCTTCTTTGTTAGGATCAACTGCCTGCCTTAGCACGTAGAGTCCCTGAATCTGTGCGAGCTTGCATTCGATATCTGCCATAATGGTGAAGGCCTCATCAATCCATGGCTAGAGGCGCGCTTTGAGAAGTGCCTCTTTTTGTCTTGCAGCATCCACCTGCTCTTTCAATGCCCTTGCTTGCTGCATCTTTACCAGCCGTTGAGTGAGGATGATTGTCCGTGTAGTTGCCCTTACATTATCGTACTGCTCCTGAAGCTCAGGCGCCTCTATTTCCAGGTGCTGTATGTTGGGGTCCTCCTGTAAGGTTGTGAGGACGTCAAGGGCTTAGTCCAACATACTGATATAGTCCTACACTGCCCGTCCAATTTCTTCCAATCCTTTTTGAATAGCACTAACGCGCTGCTCTCTAACTTCCTGAGGAGTGGAAGGCTACGCCTTCAACTGCAGCTTAGCAATCTGGAGATTCAGCTCTAGCTGCACATGTGTTGTTTCCTGCGTGCGTTTCAGACTCCACTTGCCAGACAGTGGATCCACATCTCTATTGGTAGGTCTGCAGCAATGGACAACTCTGGGACTCGTCGGCATGCTTCATCAACTATCTACACTATCTGCTGGTTTTGTGACACTAGTTCATCACGTTGTAGGCTGAGCTGTTCGATATTGATCTTTTGCTCACTCATCACCTGAATCGCACGGCCCTCCCTGGTGTGGAGCTCTGCTGTTATGCCATCGATAGTTGGTACAATGTGTCTTGAGGAAGAGCAACCAAATTAAGGTTAAGTCCCTTGATCCTGCCCATCACGGCTCTGTCGAATTCATTCTCTGCTGTTAGCTCTCCTTCCGGTAGCACTATGGTGTTGACCATCTTTGCGTGTAGCAGCTACTCTGCTGCTGATGTGTCTGCTGCGCTGTAGGTGACTATAGTTCCTTCCTGTGGGGGCCGCACCTATAGTTCCTGCAGCTGCGCCCTTAGGGCCCCCAACACAATCTGTTGCTCCGACATGGCTTCCTGGAGCGCTTCCTTGGTGACCTCGCAAACCATGTCACCAATGTCATAGAGGTCACCTTCTGTTAATGTGATTAGGTTGATGGCCAATTTGGATGCCTTGACCTTTTTTCGTGGACCCAATCTCTCTGTTACATGCGGCCTTTTCAGTTGGGTGGAAGTTGTGCTCGGGTCCACGCCTTCTTCTACTAGGTTGGTGTCCTCTGCCTCCTATCCCATAGACAATTTTGGGCCCTCTTCTTCCTGTGTTTTTGCGGCCCCTATTGTCTACATTGTTGCTGCTACTTCAGCGGCCTTTGCATGTGACGCAGCTACCTTTGCTGCCTCGTAGACAACCCTTACCTCTGTTGCCGCTTTTTCATTGCACCTCATCTTGGCCAACTTCGTGACATGCAACTTGGCCTCATCCTTTCGTTTCTGTGCTGTTGTCCTATCCAGCTCCACCAAATCCAGGGCGTGCCACTCAGGAGGCCATGATTCTAACACTGAAAAAATCGCATCATCAATGGCGATGAAGGGAAGCTTGGTCCACTGCTACGCCAGATCCTTTCGCGCCTTGATGTAGATGTTGTGCATGTTCGCCTTGAAGTCTACAAAGCTCTGCAGACTGTTGTAAACTGTGGGGGATAAGCGCAACCTCCTATTTATCCACATCCTTGGTAGCCCAGAGCGACGCGTATTTTGCAGCCTCTGGTAAGTCTTGTTTGATGCTCGGGAACTGACTGTCCTCTTGCAGTTCTCCCACTACCAGCAGAATGGACAAGAGCAACCATTCGTAGTGGAAGGTCTTACCCTGCTCTTGAGCTTCTTTTTTGTTGGTCAAGAATTCCTTGCAGAGGAACTCGGCCCAGTTGAATTGGACCCCCTCCGTGCATTGTTCAGCCAACTCAACTACTAGCGCTGTTACTTCGTCGCCGCGACATTTTCTCATTACTTTCCCGGCCAGAAGTTGAGTGGCTATGCGCACCCCCTTATCTTTGATGCTGCTAATTGTGTAACCCCACTTCTTCTTCTCGAGCTTTTATTTCTTCTTCATGGCTTCCGTGAGAGCTAAATCACCACTTTTTCCTCCGATCTTCGCGGGGTCCTTTCCCTTACAGGGAAGGCGAGAAATTCAGTGGATGAGATATGTCATGATGGGAATAGGCTCCTCTAACCATAAGTACCCATTGTGCACCAGGCAAAGTGGCTACTTGATGACAAAGTGGTGAAAGTGTGGAATCCACAGCAAATGAAGCAATCTGACCTTCTCCACACCGCGCAGCCATTTTTGCGATTCTAATGTTGTGATTGGCCCCTCTGTGCTTCGCTTCATGAGGCTCTCCATCTCTAAGTGTGGGAACTTCTCACTGTTTGCGAGGTCCCAATCTTCAAACTTCATTATGGGAACGCAGCCCAGGTGTGAGCCCTCAAACACAATTCCATCAGGGAGGAGCGAGGTCTGGATTGCGCTCTTGGTGGCATCCAGATCATTTGGTATCTTAGTTTTCCCTTCCTACGGAGGGACGTACTCGGGCAATTTTGCTATACAGAGCACAGGCTGGATGTCTTCTTCCATGTCCTCTGCTTCCTCTATCTCATCGACGAGACCCTGTAGGTCCTCCTCCTCATCATCTATCTCAATGGTGATAGCCTTGCCCTTTTCTTCCATTGAGAGCTTATTTAACTGTGGATTCTTTGGGGACAATTGGATTGGTTCCACTGCATGCTTATCTTTTTACATCCGAGGTGATTTCGAAATTTCCGGCGTGTCCCCAGCATCTCCGAGAACATCCTGCACCGTGGGGTTCTGCGCGGCTTCATCGGCGATTCTTTCTAAATATCCCACACCTCTCCTTGGTAGCTTCCATCTTGTTTGAATAGTATGTGGTCGTGTGTGAACTTTGGGGCTTGAATATCGCTTGGCGCTAGACACTATGGGCTCTAATCAACTGCTCAAATCTCAAGTGAAAAAGTGTTGTCATGTGGTTAGCCCCTGGAGTTTTATGGCGCCTTATGAATTCAAATTTGACCATTTCCCCCAATTTTGGGTCATTAATGCTTTCTTGGCGGTAGATTGTCCCAAATCTTGCCCTTAATTCGTGTCTTAAATACCCGCCGCATACTACCTTTTGCCTTAAATCAGACATCCCGTCATGAACAGTGACAACAATGGTCACTTCCCAGCCTACCCGCATGGCAGTGCAACCCCCCGTGCGTAGGCACAAAACTTGTGACATGCGGATTCTGCGCGCATCTCCCTTATCACGGAGCTCCCAAATAGAATCTTTTATAGTCTCACACTCTCTTTCAACTGCCTGGAGTGCTGAGACTATGCTCCCTACGGCTAGTTAGGTGGTCGCACCACTTGTGTGAGACTTCAATTTACCTTCCAGTATAGTCCGCGGAGACTCCTCCCCTCACGACAGCCGACGCCACGTGTTCTATTGTATGTAGTGCATTCCCCTGGTTACTATGTTTGATGAGGTGCGGTCATAGCCATGGCGGCAGAGTCATAAATTCTCGGCGACAATCTTCTAATGCAGTGGTATGATCATCCATATCTTGCCTTGTCCTCCTTGGCTTATCGACGAGACACGCTTGCATGATCTTGTTTTCCAGCCTCTTGATCTCAACATCCGTCAAAATGTTTTTCTTCCTCAACCGTACCTGGTCCTTTTCGAGTTCGTGAAGTCTAAGGTTCCCTCGCCAAATGGCTTCCTGAATCCTTATATGTTCGTCCTCACGTAGCTATGTGATTTCTTCATCCTGGTCTTCACGCACTGTCACAACTATGGGAGCCATTACGTGCGGATTCCTTTTTGTATTCTCTTCATAACTTACAGTTTCTACTCTATTTCGCACCTTTGGAATCGTTTTCGTGCTCAGGGTTTTGCACATGGTCCTATAGGCCCATCGAACTGTTGGCACGCATAGGTCCCAATTAGTTTGTATCGCCTGGTGAACCCTATTCAGTACTTCGCACACCCTATCGAATGCTTCTCTGTGGATAATTGGTAGCACGCGTCACCTTTCCTGCTGCTGCAGTCTGTTCTGATTCTCTATTCTGGGAGTGGTGTGCACTTGTGTAGGCTGTACAACATATGCTCGTACCCATCAGGAAAGGTGGGTACGCAACTTGTTCCACCCTAGTTAACTGGCTCTTGTTCTGAGCTGGGGTTTTCCAAAGCATAGGCGCATCATCCTTCTGCATCCGCGCCAGTCCTCAAAACTTCCTTTATGCGTACCCCACCATCGTGCAGGCACTACGCGCAACACCCACTTCAAAGCATCGAATCGCTGTTGTTCTGGTACTGCGCTTTCAAATTTTCTCAGAAATTCATCCACCACTCTCAATCCATCATATGTCGATAACGCCCTTGCTTTTGTTGTCACGCAGTGTAGTGATCTAACCATCATGTTTCAATTAAGCATTGTTACTTCGTGCAACCGATTCTGCCATCACTCTATTTCTTCGTCTAAATCTAAAGTGTAGGAGCTTCCGCGCTCCCATGAAATCCTTCCATCTGCAGTTGGATTCACCCAATCCTCTTCTCGCACAGTTATCTTGTAAATACAATTGAGATCGTCATCACTATCATCGTTGCACACTGGTTCAGTGTATCGCGCTCCTTCGGCTGGATCTAGCGGTACTACTACGCATAGTGACTTTTTCTCAAAGATCATTTTGCGCTTCTTTAGATTTATGACTCTGTTCATATCGGTGCCCCAGTCTATTCCTAGTAGTGTGGGATAGAGATTACTGTCATCAACAATCTCTATCACTTCAGAATTCACCTGCGCACTCGCACCTTCAATATCTACTGTTACCCCTTGCAATCTTCCCATGGGCAAGATCTTCTGTTGGTTCTCCATTCGTAACTGAATAGGAGACCATTGTAGCATGGGTCTGCCCATGCGTTCCCATGTTTGTTTTGGTAGTACATTCACGTCCGATCCTAGATCCAGGATTACCTAATCCATTTCATACTCACCGATTTGCACAGTCAACCTCATTTCCCTTCCTGTGCGCAATGCATGTTTTCCAAGTTTCCGGACCACGTGTGGTTCTCCTAACCCCGCGCACCTAGTGATAAGTTCCTATAGTCCTTTGACTACCTTTTTGTCATGCAACAGTTTCATGCATGTCTTCAAAAAGGTAGTGAGCATTGAAGGATCCATGCCTGGATCTAGTTGATCCTTACTACCTGAAGTGGAGGCCTCCATGAAGCTCTTCTTAGCTTCCATGAATGTCTCTTTCACAAGTTCTAAATCAAATCCGGGTTCCTTTGTAGGAGCCTTGTGAACCCATGCACTTTCTTCTAGATGCTTCTCTTTTTCATCACCTATGGTCATACCGCTCATGAGCATCATGTTTACATTTGGGTCTTCTTCGCATGGCTTAGACCTCATCATTTGCAAATTCTGAGTCGAAGGGGGCTAGAGTACCCCTTTTTCACGCATCCTCGCTATCAATGAAGGGTAGTCTTCTGCCTCATGATCAAATTGAATACAGTACAAACATGATGTCCTTGTCGGGTTTGTACAATCGCGAGCGTAGTGCCTTGTCTCTCCGCAATTGTAACAAATTAGTTGTCCGCGACCCCTTCCTGGTCCCATTCCTCCTCGACCTCAACTGCGCCCCTGAAATCTAGCGTGCGCCATTCCTGCATTTAGGTTGAGGGCTCGTGTTTTGGTCTGCACCCTATAGGCAGGGGTCTGATCCATCATTAGTTCGTAGCTTCTGCAGGTGCGCTCATCATGGTCTACCGACCTACAAAAGTTACAAAACAATTATTGGGACGTCTATGTATATTTCTGCAATAGATGACAATTGTCTGTAGTGTGTTTTCCTCCTATCTCATAGATCGCGCACCATAATGTAGGTGCCATGCTCGGTCCTGTATGTGCCTCAGGTCTTAACGGAATCGGCCCTCCTCTTTCCAAGTAGTTCACGAACACTAGATAGTGGTCCTTGTCATGCCCCTGGCCTTTGCATTTTATGCACCATACCTTCTTGCGCGCCTCAGGCCGAGGTGTCCTGTCCTGTTTCAAACTTTGCATTTCCAGACACAAATTTTCCAATTGCACATGGATTTGTTGGACTCCAAGACCAGGGTCTTGTATAGGGGTCTCATGCAATCTCATCGCCATTTCTAAAGCTTCGACCTGGGTGGAAATTTTTTGCTGTGATAGTGTCGTCCTTAAGTGCAGTGTCAGTGATGCTACAAACCATGCGTGGTGTTGTCCATCCGTCAATGTCATGTTGGCTTCACGAATCATACCCTTCAGTCTTTGGTCCAGATCCCAGGGGGTCTCGCCCGAGAGCATCGTGATCTTCTTAAACCTGATGATTGATTGTGTTTCTGACTTTGGCTTGCTAAATTCCCTGTTCAGCGTAACCTGGATTTCTGCGATTCCTACTTTTGGATGGTCATTAGAATGCTTGATGTACCATGTTAATGCGCGATCTTGAAACGCACTCACCAGTGTTGCCTTCCTAATATCGTCATCTGCGAGGCCTTGTGCTTTCCATACTGCTCTTACCATGAACCAAAATTGGTTTGGATCTTCATTCCCTACTGCTCTGAATACCGGTAGTTTGATCGCACTCGCCATGTTGAATTGTGGTGGTGGCGGAGGTGGGGTGGGTGGAGATGTAGGTGAGGAGGGTGAGATGACTGGCGGTGTAGATGGAGGTAGTAAATGTGGAATGCGCTACCTTATCAGACTGATCGCGCTTCTCGGAGAAACTTTCACAAGCTATTCCTCACTTTCCCGCGAGGGGGAAATCAAGGGACTGGTTTCCAATTCTTCACTACTTCTACTCCTGTAGATCTTCCCACTTCGCATAGTCCCAAACATTAATTTATTCGCATAACCCGATTTTCACACAATAACATCTTAATCCAAGTGTTCAAAGATTTGATATACTTACCTCACAGTCCCTTGAGGAAATTTCTCTTCGCCACATTGTAGCTGACGGTCATGTCTAGTGCGAACTCAGTGATAAATCCTCTATAATTCGGTCGAGCCAATGGTCCATAGCTCGCACAATCTTATCTCCTGATGCTTCTAGTTTGCGCACTAATTCCGAAGTCCACACGATTGGTTTGTCGAGCCTACACCTTCCTTGACTATCTGCTAGCTTCACGATCCACTCATATAGCTCAGAAGGAAAGGATGCAAAGAAAATTTTGTGTATTTCCGTATACAAGTAGCGTTCCAACCACTGTTCCTTAGATACTCACGGATTTCTGTTTTCCTATGCCGCGAACTCGTGAATCTTCTTGTTCAACCACTCTTCAATTTCTTTCTTTGTTGGATTCTAGTGGCACGACATGAGACATCCCTTATGCAGATCCTAGTCTCGGCAACGGAACCATTTCTTGGCTTGTATGGGACTGACCCAGGTTCAAAGGTGATTTATTGGTGAGCACCAGTATTGCAGCAATAACGCTGCAACTCCTAGGCTTCCTACTTTACTTTTATCAACCCGGTAGTTCGTAACAAACTTGGAAGTGACGGTGCTGTATGCACAAGTACTAGTTCTTACTGCAGGCTGTCACTTGGCCAACTGGTGCAAGATCACTAAGAGCTCAAGCCAGCTTCTATGGATTCTAGAAGAAGCTCTAGATGTGATGAAAGAAAGGAAAGCTTACTCTACAGAAGCTACTCTACTTGCAGAAAGGAGAAAGAAGACTGAAATGTAAAGTAAACCTAGCAAACCCTAATTAACCAAATAACCCTACTTTTGCAAAAAGAGAGATGAAAAACCCATGAAATGAATGCCATTACCTACTTAGGAAGTAAACAACATCTACTCAAGCTATTTCTAGAAGGAAATGAGAAAAAACATATTTTTGGATTTTTATGTGAAATTGTCATGCATGTAATTTATTTGTTTGTGGACGTGGCAGCGATTAGGTGGCGATGGAGGGAGACTTTGGGATTTGCAGAGTTGTAGGAAGGTGTGGATGGGTCCTAGGAGGCCTTTGGTGGCCTTCTGGAGGCTTTCCCTGCAATCGGACTTCAAAAAGTCACCTACAAGAAAATCTATAGGAGGCTGGAGGGGATCTACAGGTGGTCTATAGGAGGATGTCGAGAGCTATTTTAAAGGTTTTGAAGGTGGGAAAATGGGTGGAAAGGGTAGCTGAAGGCTAGAAGGATGCGTTAAAGTGTCTAGGGTTTATCAAGAAGGATTAGGAAAGAGAAAGATGGTTGGACTTGTTCAAGGAAAGAAAGGAAAGTTTATGAGAAAAGTGCAGAACATTAAGTCAGATTTAGGAGGGACTTTGGCTGACCTGTGGAACATGGATCAAAGAGAGATGATGATGGCTTATTGACTGACTTATTGTGAGGAGAATATTGCTGCAAGAGAATTGTAACTCAAACAATGAGATTAAGCAAGCAACGAAACTAGCTACACCAAGAAACAGAAATGTGCATCAAGCTATTCTAAATTTTGATCTAGAAAATAAATGCTGAACAATGTTATATGGAAAGAAAGCATGGAAGTAAATTCATTGTAAAGACAGAAATGAGCATGGTGAAATGGATCTACAACAAAGCATTAACCTTCTAACAAACTGCAACACTAGAAATCCTATGGAAAAGGGAGATCTTTGTTTTTTATGGCAGCAAGAGGGTCTTGGCCTCAGTTCATGGTCCCAGAGGGAGGCAAGGAGGCCAAGGCTTTGTTGATGGCCTTTTTGTATCTTTTTCATATCACTATTCAACCTGCTACAGCAAACTGAAATGGAAACAACCTTTTAAATCACCAAAAGCAACCTATTCTTAACCAAGAAAGAAATTTATCTAACAACAACTAATTCATAAACTGAAATGAAACATAAAAGTACAGGAAAAGAGGAGCTTGGCTGCTTGGATTGGGCCCTAACCCAAGAGCTTCAACCCTCTGAGAAGACTTAGTGCTAGCTCAAAAACAATCTCATCTTCATTATAAAAAATACCAGTAAGATTACATGAAACTGTCCAGAAAAGTAAGCTCGAAATTGAGCAGAGCAAAATTGCAACAAAATTTCAAAAATTTGACTAATATTCAACAACCTAATGAGGCCCTAGGCCTCTCTACTTATACAACTAAAGCTCCCAACAGCTTCCTTAAAATCAGGGAGGCTTGGCTCCCAAAACTTGAGATAGATAGAAGTTATCCTCCACTTGCTCGGCTACCTCTTTGGTGCATTAATGTGGCTGCTTGTGCTCCAAGCTTCCTGAAGGAGAATTCAAAGTAGGAAGTCATAAATGAGGGGGACACCCTCCTATAAATCCTCTCCCTTGTTTTCTTCGAATATTTGCTGCCAAATGTCCATTAAATCTTTGACTTTGTCTCCAAAATTGACCAAAAATTTGCATTAAGCACACATTAGACTCCATGGCATAATGACCAACCCAACTCACTCTATTAGCATAAATATAATAAAAAACATGCAATAAAATAATGAGAATGGTGGATTAAGCTAAGTTAGGAGGCAAAATGAGCCCATATAATTACCCATTTATGGGGCTCATCATCACCCCCCTACTGAATGTGTTTCTCATCCTCTGAGCAACTAGTCCACCTCCTCATCTTTGATGGCCCTGATGGCCTCCCTAACATCCCATGCTTTTGATGTGAGATCCTCTTCTTTATCATGGAATCCTACCTTTCTATCCACTTCTTCCCACTGCTATTGTTCTTCTTCCTCTTTTATGCCCTCTAGCAGTCCTAGCAGCAGTGGGGGACTTAGTTTGAGGCCAATCCAATTGACCTTCAAACTCTACATAGAGTGCTTGTACAATGGCACTCTCCTTAATGCTTCTTTCATCCTTGTTGGGGAGTGATACTCCCTTATCTGCAAGTTGTGTGGCTGTGTATTCGACCTCCTCATACAAGCATGAATACAGTCATCTCCAAGTAATCTAACCATGTCCTCAAAATGTGTAATGGCCGGAGCCTAATCATTGATATTCTTAGGGGTAGTTTGAGGATTATTTGCAAGCAGCTGGTGTGTACTGATGAGAGCCATGGGGTCTGATGGCTTAGCTCTATTCATTAGGGGTTCATTTTGCTATTTTTCCATCAACTTTTTTATTTTTGTTGCCCTTTTCTCCTCATGATTCATCCATGAGGCCATGGCCATCAGCTGCAGGTCCCCTAGCCTAGCATTGGGATCCCATAGGTTCATATTGGCAAGGGCCATGTTATGCAAATAGAACTCTGTTATCTTTGCCTTGTCTTTTGTTGAAATTTGGTCACATAGGTCCATGCACTGTTTGTAATCCTGAAAAGGCATTGTGCCTCTCCGTGCCAAAGTCTTGATCTAAAACTGTAGCCACTGGTCTTTGAGGTATACTCCATATGATTTTACTGGTGTTCTGCACTATAGTGCCTCCATAGACTAGCTGGCCATGCATGCCAATTGTGTTTCCTTTTCTTGCAGCTATCTTCTTAGCAACTCATTTTCTGTTTACAAGTGAGTTCTTCTGATTGCCTCTCTATTTCTTACAGCACTTAGCTCCCTACCCATCTCTTTAAGTTGGTTCTCCATGTGGCCAATATCCTCTACCCCCTTGGATTTGGCAATTTTCATCCATCTATGGCTCCTTATTCTTTCTTTTTCCCACTCAAAGAAAAGTGGGACTGCAAATTTCTGTGGAATGATTTCCCCCCCCAAGAAGATTGTAGTAAGAACCCAAACTAGGCTGGGGGTCAAGTTCTTGAGTCTTTGTTGTTTCCTCCTTCCCTTTTGGCTATTCTTCCACCCTTTTCTCAAGTTTTTCGGTCTCCTGTAGCTTAGTTAGGGTCTCCTGTAGAATAGTCTGTGCCTCCTGTAGAGTTGTTTTTGAGTCCTGTAGTTGCACTCTTTCCTTCCAGGTGGAAGATCTGGGACTTCCTCTTTCATATGTGATGGGGGTTTTAGAGGGAGATTCTTCCCCTTTGATAGTGGGTGAATCTTCAATGATAATAGGCACTGTTGAAGATGGTTGTGGTTTCCCTATTTTTATCCTTGTGCTTTCTTGAGCCTTGAAATACATTGATGTTACCCTCTTCCTCTTTTGTTTGGGTTTATCTAGGGTGTTGAGGGCAGCAAGAATAGTTGTTGCTTCCCTTTCTAGGGTCTTAGGAGACACTTTTGTCTTTTCTGCCCCTTTTTCCTCTCCTTTTGTCTTATCTGTCTCTATTGGTTTTGTTTCCTCTTGCTCTGTTCTGGTTTCTTCCTCCTCTTGTTTTGGTGTCTTCCTCCTTTATTTGTTCCTTAGTTTCCTCCCCTTCTTCCCCTTGTTGCTCTTCCTCCTCACCTTCAGAAGGATTGTGGTCATATGTGAGGGCCTTTATATCATCTTCTCATGTCATATTTCTAAATATTTCCCATGCTATGGGGATTGTGAAGGTGTGGAGGGCTTCTTCTACTAATAGTTTAATTAACCCATGGTGAGCCAACTGATCTGGACCTCCTGCCTTCAACTTATTGCTGGAGTCTATGAGGGACTGCAGGAGAAAATAGGGGATGCTGAGTTTTTGTGGTGTGGGAGTGTCCATGCCATATCTCAGCTCATGGAGAAGTCTAAAATGGTAGCCATAAACTATGTTATACCTCCCTTCATAGGAAATATACTTGATGATTTGGTAACTGACCTCATCCCAAGGGTAAGGTATGCTTGTTCTTCTAATGCCATTTTTGTCTTCTACAGGATGTTCATTTGGTTGGAAGAAGGTTTTCTTGGCAACTTGTCCCATTGGCTTTTCATCTTTGCTCCAAGGTAATCCAAGTGGGAGGCTAGTAACCCTACTGATAAATTCTGGGGTGATTTCCATGGTGAGACCTCTGAAAGTAATAGTGGCATGGGTCTTTGAGTGAGGTACTAAAGAAAGGGAAAACTCCTGAGCCACTTCTTCATCAAACCCTTGAAATTTTTTGAAAAATGGCATCCAATTTGCTCTGGTGAAAATGGATACCACTTCGGGATGTTCATGGAGCCTAACTCAATTTGTGGGTTCTTCCTCATGAATCCCCCTTTCATTTTTCTTATACCCCCTTTGAACACCCAAAATAGAGATGGAGACAAGAATTTTGAAGAAACAGAGAAAAACTGTGTTTTTTTTTTAAGAAAATAGGCAGAAATTGTTTATAGAATTCTTCTCCTTCTACAGGCTCAATTCCCCCTTAAAATTGTATCATTCCTTGCACATATTAATAATCAAGGTAGGTATGTATAGAACCTACCTCCTCAAACCAGAATTTGAGCAAAAACCCTGTGTTCTCTTCAAAAAACTGCTTACTGCCCCTCCTGTAGAACTGGTTGTAGGTGCTCCTGTAGAACCTGTTACTGTTCCTATAGATTGCCAATAGCAGAAGGATGGCTAAAAATGATAGAGAATGATGGTTTCAAGGTTATGGAGGTGCTATAGAGCTTGCTGCAGCTAAGTGGATGAGGATGAAATGGAAGAAAAGGTGGTGAAGGACTTTCGAGGAGGAGTACTCATGTCTTCTTTGAGATATTTACGGTAATGGGGTGAGCTGGAAAAACTATACGTTGCCATATTTGGACCGTTGGTCTCCACTGCCTTGTCATCAGGACTCCTCATGACTCCTTCCCACAATCACTTCCCATCATTGCATCGGAGTTTGTATACCCTCCACTACCTGTCCTTTGGATTTTCTGTGAGTTGACTAGGCACACGTGTGGTGGCATCTCCGGATGAGCGCAGTCAACTAGACGAGGGTGGCCAGTTAACTGGCCACCTTTTCTCGTTCAACCCTAACCATCTCATTTGCTTATGCATATTTTCCAATTACATAGATGCAACAGAGGAGAGGGTTAGTCACTTACCTGTGAGTCGAATGTACATGCTGTGAGGCATTTTGGTTCCTTTTGCTGCTGCATGCTTGTATTTCAGTTGTTGCATGCCTGTATTTCCTTTGTTGCATGCTCTCTGCTTTTTGATGTGTGGCTGTTTTCTTTGTGTAGGTATCCTCTGGCTGGAATTGATCTTCAAGTGTATGTTTCAACCTTCAGATTTGCACCCTCATGCTGCTGATGCTAGATTTTAATAGGACAGTGACTTGTTTTGTCCATATCTCCCAAACGGTAGACTGGATTGACCTGAAATTTTCTGAGCATGTTTCCATCATCATTATGCACCACCCATAGAAAAATTTTGGTCAATGGATGCATGGATTTCGAGAAAACTAAAAATGGTTGAAAGTGATGGAGGTTGATTTCTTGGAAACTGTGCACTAGAATTGGCTGAAATTGCTTGGGCATGTTACCATCATCCATATGCATCTCCCCATGAAATAGTTTTTTAAATGGATGCACAGATATGGAGAAAATGCAAAAACTACTGAAGGTGATGGAGACCAATTTATTGGTAACCGTGCACTGGAATTTGTTGAAATTGCTTGAGCATGTTACCATCATCCATATGCAACTCCCCGTAAAATAGTTTTTTAAGTGGGTGCACGGTTTTCAAGTTAAAGAAAAAACAAATTTCTGCTCTATGTATTTTTGTATGAGAGCATCCTGCAGTTTTTTTGGACAGTAAAAAATGAGCTTGGGGTGTGATGCAGACTTGGAAATGATGGAAGAAGGTTTGAAGACTGGAGGAGGATTTATAAACCCTTTATGAAGCTTCCCTATTCCCCAAACTGCTTTTAAAATCCATTTCTGGCTCTCTGTAATTTTTATAGGAGCCTCCCGTAGAAAACACAGGGCCTCCTACAGAAAACACAGTTCTCGAAAAAGAAGCACAGTGAGGTGAAAAGAATGTCAAGAATGATGGAGAAAGTTGAGGGAAGGTAGGATAGGTGTTGGTATTGGTTTCATAGCTCCCTTGGCACTTGCTGCTACTTCCTAAAGTCCTGTAAACTTGCAATACAACTAGAAATTCATTTTTTTTTCTTTTTCTCTCTTTTTTTCTTGAAAACAACTAGGGCGCCTCAGACAGGTTTTCACCCTAATTGCCTACCCTAGGCGCCTCCAAAGGAGGTTTTCACCCAGGGATCTTATTCTCTTTTTATTTTCTCTTCTTTCCAACCCATTGACTGTTGGAAGAATCACCGCACCTCTATAGAATCCGTAATTTCCACCCTGGGGATCCTAGTCACTGTTTGTTACGTTTACCAACACCTGCGGGTTTTGGTGTAACGGCAAACCTCTACATGGTATCAGAGCTTGGACCCAGGTTCGATTCCCCCGAGTTGCATTTGAGGGGGGTGTTGGAAGAATCATCGCACCTCTATAGAATCCGTAATTTCCACCCTGGGGATCCTAGTCACTGTTTGTTACGTTTACCAACACCTGCGGGTTTTGGTGTAACGACAAACCTCTACATTGACTGCCTCATGGAGGTTTTCAATCAATGAGCCAATTTGAGGCGCCTCCAAGGAGGTTTTCACCTTAGATTTTTATTTTTTTTCTCTTATTTTTCATTTTTTCCTTCTTTTTTTTTCTCTCTACCCTACCCTACTTAAAAGACAAAATCACTTTCAAGTATACGAATACTTCCAATGGAGCCATGTGCACATCTAGATGATAGACAAAATGATGTGGAAGCTTGAAATGTATGCTTTGACATGTATCTGGATTTCTGAGACCAAATGATATGACTTTGAAGGGATCAATCATAGTTGAGGAAGGGAGTGATGCTGCAACTTGTCTTCTTCTACCATGACCTTCATATCTTCCTCTTTTTGCTGATTTTTCTCTTGAATACATGGAGGATTTGATGGTAACCATGAGGGAGCTCTCTCGATCTCTGATTTTGATGTCTTCTCTTCATCAAGTGTAGCCCATGGTTCTTTGATCTTCTCTTTTACATCTTCTTCTACTGGATGTGGTCCTTCGATGATATCAATATAATCTCTTTTTTGCAATCCTCTTCCTGAGCTATGGTGAATACCATTGAACTCAAGAGGAGTTGTTTGGAAGTGTTGTACCTCAGCATTGTAAATGGGTTGAGCTACTTCAATGTGTGGGTTTGGAAATGGTGGTACAGGTAGTTGAGTGGGAGTGTATATTTGAGATGGATGTGGATGGAGTTGTGGTTGGGTAGGTGGTGGAGGCAGAAGAGTGGGAAGAGAGATGTATTGGGGCCTCCACCCTTGATGAGATGCATTCCACTGAGGTTGTGGCTGAGCATAGGATTGAAATGAATGAGCAGCTAGTTGGTCATGATATTGAGATGGAAAGGACCAAGGAGGAGGTGTGGACTAGGAAGGATGAGTAGGAGGGCCCTAACAAGGTATGGGAGTGACTTGGTTGGGGGTGTAGTATGCCTGAGATGTCCCTTGCATCCCCTACTGATATGGTCTAGGTCCATGTGGCCTCCTTTGGTTTATGTAATAGATCTGTTCAGTGGCTCCTTCGGCCCCTTGGTATACAGCTTTAAGTCTGGGCAAGGACAGGCACTTATCTGTAGAATGATTTTCTTCACAAATTGAACAAACCCTTATAGAGTTCAATGGGCATTCATTCCTAGGATGCCTCCTGGTGCATCTAGGGCAAAAAATGGCCAAAGCCCTCTCTTCTTCCTCTTGTTTCCTTTTGATATGTAAGGCATCCATTTTCATGGCAAGAATCTGCAACATCTCACTCTTGAGGTCTTCCAGCATGCTTCCAATTTCACCTTTAATGGATGAATTGGAAGAAAAGGTACTGCTCCCAACATTTCTATTTTCAGCCATTGGCTCTAGAGGAATGTTTTCTTCTTCTTCTTCCCCTATAGGTTCTTCAAATATGTTTGGTTGTTACCTAAGGGTTTTTCTTGATTGCAGCCACCGAAGAAGAGAGAAGGTTGGCTGTGTGAAGCAGTGGGGGTGTTGGGCAAACATTTTCCTGAATTATCTATGTTCCTACGAGGCATGAAAGGAAATATTTTTGGTTGGTTTTTATTTTTTTTTCACTAATTGTACCTGAAAAACTGAAAATGATTGAACAAACAAATTGCAACTAATTGAAATGAAATTGCAAAACTGAAAAGGAAAGCAAATGGAATGCAGAACTGAAAGCAAGGAAATGACTAATCTACTTTTGCAGAAATAAAGTTGTTGAAATGAAATTTGTAGAACTAAAAATGAAAGCAAATGAAATTCAAAACTGAAAGCAAGGAAATGACTAATCTACTTTTGCTGAAATGGAAATTTCAGAATTGAAAAGAAAGCAGGGAAATGACTAATCTACTTTTGCTGAAATAAACTACTTAGCAAAATGTTGCAGTAGAAAATAGAAAAAAAGCAGTCATCACAAAATACTCTGACGCTTCCCCGGCAACGGCGCCAAAAAGTGGTGAGCACTAATATTGCAGCAATAATGTTGCAACTCCTGGGCTTCCTACTTTACTTTTACCAACCCAGTAGTTCGTAACAAACTTGGAAGCGACGGTGCTGTATGCACAAGTACTAGTTCTTACTGCAGGCTGTCACTTGGTCAGCTGGTGCAAGATCACTAGAAGCTCAAGCCAACTTCTATGGATTCCAAAAGAAGCTCTAGATGTGATGAAAGAAAGGAAAGCTTACTCTACAGAGGCTACTCTACTTGCAGAAAGGAGAAAGAAGACTGAAATGTAAAGTAAACCTAGCAAACCCTAATTAACCAACTAACCCTACTTTTGTAGAAAGAGAGATGAAAAACCCATGAAATGAATTTCATTACCTACTTAAGAAGTAAACAACATCTACTCAAGCTATTTCTAGAAGGAAATGAGAAAAAAAACATATTTTTGGATTTTTATGTATTTTTATGTGAAATTGTCATGCATGTAATTTATTTGTTTGTGGATGTGGCAACGATTAGGTGGCGATGGAGGGCGACTTTGGGATTTTCAGAGGTGTAGGAAGGTGTGGATGGGTCCTAGGAGGCCTCTGGTGGCCTTCTGGGGCTTTCCCTACAATCGGACTTCAAAAAGTCACCTACAAGAAAATCTACAAGAGGTTGCAAGGGATCTACAGGAGGTCTACAGGAGGATGTCGAGAGCTGTTTTAGAGGTTTTGAAGGTGGGAAAATGGGTGGAAAGGGTATCTGAAGGCTAGAAGGATGTGTTAAGGTGTCTAGGGTTTATCAAGAAGGATTAGGAAAGAGAAAGATGGTTGGACTTGTTCAAGGAAAGAAAGGAAAGTTTATGAGAAAAGTGCAGAAAATTAAGGCAGATTTAGGAGGGACTTTGGATGACCTATGGAACATGGATCAAAGAGAGATGATGATGGCTGATTGGTTGACTTATTGTGAGGAGAAAATTGCTGCAAGAGAACTGTAACTCAAACAATGAGATTAAGCAAGCAAAGAAACTAGCTACACCAAAAAACAGAACTGTGCATCAAGCTAATCTAAATTCTAATCTAGAAAATAAATGTTGAAAAATGCTATATGGAAAGAAAGCATGGAAGGAAATTCATTGTAAAGACAGAAATGAGCATGGTGAAATGGATCTACAGCAAAGCATTAACCTTCTAACAAACTGCAACACTAGAAATCCTATGGAAAGGAAGATCTGTGTTTTTTATGGCAGCAAGAGGGTCTTGGCCCCAGTTCATGGTCCCAGAGGGAGGAAAGGAGACCAAGGCTCTGTTGATGGCCTTTTTGTATTTTTTTCCTATCATTGTTCAACCTGCTACAACAAACTGAAATGGAAACAACCTTTTAAATCACCAAAAGCAATCTATTCTTAACCAAGAAAGAAATTTATCTAACAACTAATTCATAAACTGAAATGAAACATAAAAGTACAGGAAAAGAGGAGCTTGGCTACCTAGATTGGGCCCTAACCCAAGGGTTTCAGCCTTCTGAGAAGACTCAGCGCTAGCTCAAAAACAATCTCATCTTCATTATCAAAAATACCAGTAAGATTACATGAAACTGTCCAGAAAAGTAAGCTCGAAGTTGAGCAGAACAAAACTGCAACAAAAGTTCAAAAGTTTGACTAATATTCAACAACCTAATGAGGCCCTAGGCCTCTCTACTTATACAACTGGAGCTCCCAACAACTTCCTTAAAATTAAGGAGGCTTGGCTCCCAACAACTTCCTTAAAATCAAGGAGGCTTGGCTCCCAAAACTTGAGATAGACAGAAGTTATCCTCCACTTGCTCGGCTGCCTCTTTGGTGCATTGATGTGGCTGCTTGTGCTCCGAGCTTCCTGAAGGAGAATTCGAAGTAGGGAGTCATAAATAAGGGGGAAACCCTCCTATAAGTCCTCTCCCTTGTTTTCTTCGAATATTTGCTGCCAAATGTCCATTAAATCTTTGACTTTATCTCCAAAATTGACCAAAAATCTGCATTAAGCACACATTAGACTCCATGGCATAATGACCAACCCAACTCACTCTATTAGCATAAATATAATAAAAAACATGCAATAAACTAATGAGAATGGTGGATTAAGCTAAGTTAGGAGGCAAAATGAGCCCATATAATTACCCATTTATGGGTCTCATCATTTAGCCAAGCAAATCCTGGTACCATTGGCCCTTTCAGCAACAGTATGCGGAGTGCAGACTGAGGTCTCACTCGAAGTAGTATGGGAGGGTGCTAGAACCAGGTTTCTGCACCTTGGGGATGTCTGATGAGCTTCTGGAGGTCCACGATTTGACCCTGCGTGCACATCGCTACGTGCACCTGTTAGTCCTTCGCAACCTGTGATACTGCTTCCGCGCAACCCTACTCGGGGCATGACCCGTATTATACCCAAGTTCCCTGCTATTTAATATGTTATTACCCGATTACTCAACTTATTTGTGTAATACTAGTGATAATTAACCGTATATCCAGCAATCATATAAGTGCGCGTGATAAACAAAACAGTATAAATGTAAAGAAGGCAATACACAAGCAGATGCACGAAAATTGGAATCAACTTCTCTTTATTATTCTTCGTTCAAGATTACAGACTCAACACCGCCCTGCGCACTCAGCTGCAGGGGTCCGCACATTAAGATGCAGACTCTACTAGGCCTTTGCGCACTCAGCTGCAGAGCCTCTTCCTACTACTATGACCCAATACACTTAGACTCTTACTCTATGCTTGGACCATGCGTATTCATCTATTTATTTGATATGCTAATTAGCTATCTTTACAACTTAGAGCCTCACTCTATTTATACAATCCCATGGTCTGCAGACCATAGGTAGGCCGACATGTCATTGCATTACTTTACAATACTTAGGGCGGACAACCCTATGACTCAACCTATACTTCGCGCTCTGCACCCGTAATTCACGGAGTCTTACAATACATTTGACCAAAACTTGGGCTTTGAGCCCCAAAACATGCTGTGGGGGGATTCCATGCCCAACAAACCATCAAAGAAGAACCTTCTCCTTCCACCAATCTTAAACTAGATTCACTGATCAGAACCATGGAGAGGATGGCCGACCAGATGATAAATTCAGATAGACCTCAGGAGCCACAAGTTAGAAATTCAAACTTCAGAAACTAGCAGTAACCTCAGTACAGGATAAAATAAAGAGAGCCGAAATATTTTGAAGCATCGACATCTTAGCAGCCAATTCAAATACCCTTGCAGCATAATTATGCTCAAGGAGAATTTGATGATGAAACAAACCCGATTTTCGAGGAAAATCACTTCTTTAGGGAAGATTACCATCCCATTTTCTTGACTAAAAATGAGAAGTATGTCGAGAAGACGAAGGATCCTAAAGATGAAGATTACATACTGGAAAATGACTATGCATTGGAAACTCAATCCAATGATTATCAAAGAGGATACTTGAATGCACTCAGCTCTCAGCAAAAGCAATATTCCTTGAGAAATAGGGATGTCCCAATTACTCCTATTCAGAAAAGGACATCGTAGCAGAAGGATACCCAACAGAAGACAAACCCTCAAGATAATCAAAGAAAAGGTAAAGAGTTGGCGACAACTAACCAAAGCAAAGTAAATCAGCCATCTACAAGCAATCCAAACAAGGACCATGACAGTCAGAAGAAGGATCAGACACCAAAAGATCTGCCCGAGAAGAGAGACATCATCCAAAGAGAGGTAGATAAATCGAGTTCATTCAATCTAGAAACTGAAATTTCAAAGTTGAAAGTGTCAATCCCTCTTACTAAACTAGTCAAAAATAGCCATTACAAGTCTGATATAATTAAAATGCTCAAAGTTGATCCTATGTCCGACATGGTTAATGTTGAAGATGACCAACATGAATTAATTTTTGGTCCAACCATAGATGGTCAGTCAGGAGATAGTGAGGTTCCTCCATTTTACCTGAGTTTAAGAATCCACCAATGCATTCTTCACAACTCCATGCTTGACTCCGGAGCCTCTCATAATCTAATGCCCAAAGCCATCATGGAAATTTTGTGTCTAGATATAACTCATGAACACCATGACCTATACTCTTTTGATTCTGGTAAGGTCCATTGTCTTGGTCTAATCAAATATTTGGTAGTATCCCTGGACCAAATCCCGACAAAGAATGTTTTAATGGTTGTGGTGGTAGTTGATATACCACCACAGTTTGATATGTTATTGTCAAGACCCTAGGGAGCAAAACTAAGAGGCACACTGCAATTAGACTTCTCCTATGCTACCATCTTGGTTTTCGAGCAATTGAGGAAATTGTACCGCGAAACCAAAATTAAATTCATGATAACTAGCAAGGAGAAGCCCAATAATCATCCTATAAATGTTGTACATACAGATTTAGAGTCATTTATTTTATATAATGATAGTGGATTGAATGATGTAGATAGTCAGCTTGTGGAAATTAAAGATGTATCAGAGATTTCCAATTGTATAAGGACAATATTAGATCAAGAAAAAGAAAAGATGCCAAATTCATTTGAACAACCATCCGATAAGGCAGAGAAAGGCTCAGAACAACCGTCAGAGAAGGTAATGGAAAATTCAGAAAGCCATGAAGACAAAGTTCAGAAAGTTGACCCAAAGCAGAAACAAGATTTACAGCCCTTGGAAGAGGAGCATGGCCTTTGGACCATGGACTTTGATGGTGCTCTTGGGAAAGATGGAGCAGGCATTGGCATTTGGATTCGAAGTCCACATCATCAGCAAGGTGAGATCCCTCAGAATGTTAGATTATGCTCATACAAGTTAGCTTTTGATTTCACTAACAATGAGGTGGAGTACGAAGCACTAATCATAGGTTTAAAGATCTTGAAAAGATTGGGTGCAAGAAAAAATTATATGTATGGTGATCAAGCAAGTTAAAGGTGAATATCAAGCTCACCATCCACGAATGAGACAATATAGAAATGTTGTTTTAGATATTTTGAGGATGTTTCCTAAATATACACTTTCAGTTGTACCAAGGAGTCAAAATCTTATGGCGGATTCATTAGATACAACTGCAAGCAATCTCAAAATCCCCATTTTTTCAAACAAGAAATTTGAAAAAATGGGGATTTTCAAGATGATGTAGCAAGGAAGCCTACTTTGGTTCCTACAGATAAAGGTGTTGAATATGTGAACATTGGAACAACAGACAAACCAAAAATGATCAAGCTATCCAAATCATTATCTCTCGACGTAAAAGAGAAATATATTCATTTATTGTTTGAATTTTCTGATGTTTTTGTGTGGGATTATGCAAACTTGAAGGAGTATGATAAGAAAATAATTCAACATATCATCCCAATCAAGCTCGATCAAAAGCCCTTCAGACAAAAGCTAAGAAGGATTAACCCAAGACTATTGCCATTTATAGAGAAAGAAGTTAATAGACTTTTGAAGGCGGGCATCATTGTTCCTAACAGATTTTCTGATTGGATATCAAATCTAGTTCTGGTGAGAAAGAAGACCAAGGAAATAAGGCTCTGCATAGACTTCAGAAAATTGAACAAAGTATCTCTGAAAGATAATTATCCACTTCCCAAAATGGACCATATCCTTTAGAGAGTTGTTGGTGCTTCTCGGTTGTCACTTTTGGATGGCTACTCTCATTACAATCAAGTTTTAGTGCATGAAGATGATCAGGACAAAACAACACTTACCACACCTTGGGGCACATTTAAATATGAAAAAATGCCATTCGGTCTCAAAAATGCAGGGGCCACGTTTCAGCATGCCATGGACATAACATTTTCCAATGAAAAAGATGTTTTCTTGGTTGTATACTTAGATGATGTAACAATGTTTTCACATTCAGATGATGAACATTTGCATCATTTAAGAGTCATTTTCCAGAAATGTAGAAAGTTCAGAATCTCTCTCAATCCGAAGAAAAGTTTGTTTGCTATGGAGGAAGGCAAACTTCTTGGCCACATCATCTCGAAGGACGGCATCCAGATTGACCCTTCACGAGTAGAAGCCATTCAACAAATTGATTTCCCTCGCAGCAAGATGAATTTCTTACGCAGATTTATTCCTAATTTGGTTGAACATCTTAGAGAAATGACAAATATGTTGAAAAAGGATAATGATGTAAAGTGGTCCGAAGAAGCCCGCAAGTCCTTTCATGCAGTAAAGCTTGCCTTAACCACTGCCCCTATTTTAATCAGTCCCGATTACTCCAATGATTTTATTATATTCTCTTTTGCTTCTGAGCATACCATGGCAGCAATATTAATGCAGAAAAAGGATAAAACCAAGCTGCCAATAGCATTTTTCAGTCAGAACATCAGGGATGCAGCCCTTAAGTACAACATCATTAAGAAACAGGCCTTGGCTTTGGTAAAGGCAGTGAAAAATTTCAGAGTTTACAATTTACATTCACATACTCTTGCTTATATGCCTAATGCAGTGGTAAAAGAAGTTCCTGTGCAAAATGACCTGGAAGGTATAAGAGGTAGATGGATAGCAACATTATTAGAATATGATCTTGAGATCAAGCCTACCAAGCTGACCAAGGGTCAAGGCTTAGCCAAACTCATGGCTGAGTCAAATCTCCGTGCTCTAGATATCAACCTTGTAGCAGCATTGTCTGATAATGAAGAAGAAGTACATCACATTTAGGTGTCTGATATCTTTCTATCATCTCCACGATATTCTGATATTATTTATGTTTTGCAACATCTAAATCCCCCTCCAGGCATGTCTAAGGCTAAGAGCAGGTCATTGAAGTTGAAGGCTTCAAAATATTGTATTATGGACAGCGCACTTTATTGGAAGGATCCTGGAGGTGTGTTGCTAAACTGTTTGACCGAAGATGAGTCTAAAGATGTAATAAATGACTTCCACAAAGGAGATTGTGGGGGCCACTTGTACTGGAAGACCACAACCAACAAATTACTGAGAGTGGGTTACTATTGGCCTACACTTTTCACAGATATCTACAAAGCAGTGATGAGTTGTCACGAGTGCCAAGTTTTCCAAGGTAAAAGAAAACTTCTTCCTTTGCCTCTACAACCTATTTTAGTTCATGCACCGTTTCAGCAGTGGGGCCTAGATTTCATAGGCGAGATTAACCCATCATCATCCGCACAACACAAGTGGATATTGACAGCTATAGACTACTTTACCAAGTGGATTGAAGCAATTCCTACCAGGCAAGCAATAGATTCAGTTATCATTTAGTTTTTAGAAACTAATATCTTGTCTCATTTTGGTTGTCCTAATAAGATCATCACAAACAATGCAGCATCATTCAAGTATAAAAATATGATTGAGTTTTGTGACAAATATAAAATTAAATTGGGACATTATATAGCATACTATCCACAAGGAAATGGTTTGGACGAGTCCTCCAATAAATCCTTAATCAAAATCATCAAGAAAATGTTGGAGGCCAACATAAAGAATTGGCACAAAAAGTTGATCAATGCATTATGGGCAGATCGGGTGAGTAGTAATAAATCTCTTGGGCTTTCTCCTTTTCAAATTGTGTATGGAATAGATATTGTCTTTCCTTCATCATTAACAGTGTCGGTCATGAAATTGCTACAAGAAGCAGGAAGTGAAGAGAATGATATACAGCATTGGATCAATCAAATGATTCACCTACAATAGACACGGGATGAGGTATTTCAAAATACCTCTAAGCTCCATGATAGGATAAAGAAAATCTATGACCGAAAACTAAAGGAAGATGATTTCAAAATTGGAGATGTGGTGCTTCGTTGGGATGCCAGAAACGAAGACAAGGGTAAGCATGGTAAATTCAAAAATCTGTGGAAAGGCCCTTATCAAATTTTAGCTTTCCGAGGACAAAATGCTTTCTTGTTGGATGAGATGAATGGAGAACCATGCTTAGGAGGACCAGTCAATGGTAGGCTCCTTAAGCACTATCTTTTCTGAAATAGGTCGGTTTCATTGTACATAACAGTTTAATTTTATGCAAGTGTGAAGTAGAGAATCCCTGGAGTTCAAAGCCCGAAGTGAAGGCCATGGAGCTTCATTTATTTTCTTCCATTTTCAAAGTTCAGTCATTAGATAAGTAAGTCAGTTTTGAGTCAGTTTGTGTTATTTGAGTTGTCAGAATTCAATCATGCATTTCAGTTTATTTTTTGATCGTATTGGCCCACATGGTTAAGCACTTGATCTACGATGTTCTTGACACCTCGAAGGAGCTGCCTTCCCCAAATAAGGTCGATGGTAGAGTCAGTATTTGCATACTGCCATCAGTGATCAAAACTCCTCTTTTATATCATATTAGGGTCCCATTCTGAAATTTTTGTCATTCCACCTAGGTCCTCATTCAAAAATTTACTCACTGATGGTAGCCCTAGTCAAAAACCTCACTCTCCCTCAAAAATCTATACTTGTTGGCCCACCTTCATATATTAATGAGCATACATCAGTTATGAAATTTTATTTCATCATGTCTCTATGTCAGTCAAGTCACCATGAAGTTTGCTCACTCAAGGTTTTCATTAGGTCTCTAGGTTTCATTTTTTCAAGGTGCAATAAAACACCACTTCACTGCATAAAGCTAACAAAAGTATGAGAGTGAACACCAATAATATCCCTTTTTCATTTAAAGAGGATTTTCAAACATGTGAAGATGCTTTCCAAAGTTCTAATTTTGATTTCAAGTATGAGTTTCATCCCAAATTGTAATTTTATTCCAAAAAATAGAGATGTATTTCTATTTTTTTTTATATTTATGTAATTTTATGTCATTATATGTAATAAGTAACTTTTCCCAAAGCTTCCAACTGGACATTAAATGTCAAAACAAAAAGTGTCTACTCTAGCAATTGATCAATCTGCAAAGCAAAAGCACAAGGTAAAAGGGTATTAGTGCAATGTTTCAAAAGCACTTTCAAAACATTAGCAAATGGGTTTTAAATCAACAAAGTCAAATGCTATCAAGTATTTAAATCCTTCAAGACATCCATTTTCCCCTCATTTTCTCTTGTCATGGTCAAACAACCTCAACAAAGGAGAAATTTTCGAGTTTGATAGGTGAAACCAGCAAAACAGAGTTTTCGTTGCGCGTTTCAGTGTCACGCTGTGTGTTTGACCAGGAGGGTGTGTTTCTGTTATACGCTACGCGTTTAACCAGTGAAAGGGCACATTTCAGTTGAGCGGTGCGCATTTGACCAGGGTTGCTCTCCATCCTCTAAAAGAAAGTGCCATTGCCTCTGAAGCTTCAGTTTGGTTGTTCTATTCCTCCAGTAAGTAATTAGCCCTAAAGTATACCCTCATTTCATTTCACATCCCACAACTTCATGGTTAAGTCTCTTGAATGAAATTTCGAGTCTTCAAACCTAAAAACCCTAGTTTCATTCCCACACCTCTAATTTCACACCCTAATACTTCTATCCCTTTCCCAACCCTCATCTCATTTCACTATTTCCAAAAACCCTAAAACCTAGGTGTTCTATTTACCTAGGCTCCCAAAAACCCTAACCTGTAATAAAATTCCCTATCCCAAATCCCTTTACATTCCCACTCCCTGTTACTTCCCTTAAACTAGAAACCCCTTCCCTCATCTCCCTGAATTTCCTCACACCATTCCTAACTCCCTACACCTACATTCCACTATCATTTCATCTCCCTAGGGTTTTAAAATCAAGACACCATGTCAGAAGAAGAAAACAGAAGTTCTAGTGAAGAGGAAAGAAAGGGGAGGAAGTCAAACAAAGGAGGGAGAATCCTTAGATTTGAGCCAAGAAATACTAATGAACTCATGGCATCTCCCATGACTATGACATCTTTCAAACATCTAGGATGTTTTGAATTCTGTGAGAAAGTACAAAAGGTCCAATATCATCCTATGTTGAGTAGACTATTCATCTCCAATCTCCATGATAACCAGGTAACCCTTGCTAGTGTCACTAAGTGGGCCCGGAGGCAAATTATGGCGCAAAGTCTATTTTTAGACATATGGATCATGGTCTATGAGCTGCAGAATGTTGTTTATGGATGATTGGTCATGTTGGGAAAAATAGATGGACTTCTATTTTTTTATCACATCAGAAGTGATCAGAGTCTATTTTTAGACTATTAGTCAAAAATAGAAAAGTCTAATATTATTGTCTCATAATAATATTTAGACTATAAACTTTATCTTATCCTCTTGGAGCACTTCAGTTTGAGCTACAGATGTGGCACATGCAGCTGTCAGAAGGAAATACGCTTTCTTTGTGGGTCAGTTGAGTTGTTGCATGCAGGACTTCAGTTAGAACTCAAGCAGTTGAGTTTGGTGGAGTTGATTGTGGAGTTGATGGAGTTGTGTTCAGTTTGACTTGGTTAAACTAGTTGTAATTAGTCTAACTATAAATAGACTAATGATGAGTTGTTAAACTAATTATTAAGTCATAAAGCAACTAAAGAATACATCAGTTAACTCAGTTGCATGTCAGTGCATGTAAAGTTCAATGGGGACAGGTGTTAAATGTTGAGATTGCTATCAATTGTGACTATAGTTGTGCATGAGGATTTGCACAAGCAATGTATTGAGTATGCCAATGAGTATTGCATTGATTTGCCCAGTAGAATAGTCTGTGCTCACGTGATTTCCAGTGTGAGTGATTCTCAGCAGGTTTATGCAATAGAGGAAGGCAAAGCAGTGGAGCAGATTTGAACTTGTGACTTGTTTGGGTTTGAGCTGGTTTGTGTGTAACAGGTGGAGATAGTGTTGGATACTTGTGAGGAGTATTGACTATGTAATGTTACATGTTCTCAATCATTAATATACAGATAGTGTGGGGTTTTCAGCTGTAAGCTTTCCCCAGGTTACATATTGTGTTAATGTGTGCATGCTATTGATGTTTTATTTTTATTGATGCTGCTAAATTGATGATCAACATAGAGGAGCTTATGTATTGTGTATGTATTCCACAATAGTACATGATTAGGATAATCTCCATTGAATATGTGTTTATTATTCAAAATTTCTACAGAGGAGCATTACTATGAGCCCTATAATAAACCTAGATACAAAAATGATAGAAAGAGGTTGTTTCCTTTCTCTTACCTCCTAGATAGATATGTTCCTATGATAAAAATTATCATGAGATACTTTACATGTGAAGGAAGGCTTTCTAGACTGTATATCTATCATATTTGGATACTCATGCATTTCACAAGGGTTAAGATGCTCAACATACCTTATTATCTCTTTCAAAGCATTGACAAGATGGCATATGTTGTCCAAAAAAGAGAATATGAGCATCAAGTGAGTAGTACACCACTCCCTCATCAAAAACATTGTCCTCCATCACCTCAAACAGTTGAACATTGCATGGAGTACCTTCATCACTAATGACATATTCACTAATCCATCTATTCAACATGTTCAAGATGTGCCTTCATCATCTCATCCTTCCACCTCCATTCCTCCATCTCAGCCCATATATCATTCATCATCATCTCATCATTCACCCTCACCATCACCTCCATCATCACCATTTCATGAGCATATTCATTCACCTAATAGAGATGAAATCAGAGAGCAAGAGCAGATTAAAGAGGTTAAGGTCATCAAGCCTAAAGGGGTTGATTTGGGCACTTTGACACACACTTATCAAAGAGGCCATAGGCAGGTGTTTTCCCCATAGATTGTAGGAGGGGCCTTTCCTTCTTCATCAGTAAAGTAGGTATAGAGGGGCAAGGAAAATATGACAGAGGCAGAGATCAAACATGAGGAGGAGGACCTCCATGAGACAGAGCAAGATTTTGACTTGGTTGACCTAGGTGAGCATGATGACAGTGAGAGCACAAGCATTGTCATCAAAGAAAAAGATGCACTCATCAGGGAGCTCCAAATCAACCTAGAGAGGGAAAAATACATCATCTCATACTATGAGAAGGAGAATGAGCAGCTTCAAGCCAAACATGATGTCATGGAGATTCAACTCATCAAGGCAAAGAAAGAAGCAATGAAATCCAAGGCATTGCTTGATGAGGCCTATGATAGGTATAGTGAAACTGAAGAAGAGAAAGAACCTAGAAGAAGACCTATAACTAGAGGGCTGAAAAGATCTCTAGAACTATAGAAACAAAAGGAGGTTGAGCTTGCTAATAATCTCACATGGAATGAGCAATTTGCCATCTTGATCAATGAGAACCGAGAGCATTGGCTTGATAAGATCAATAAGCATTTAGAGAATCTCCTAGACAAAGCCAATCAGCAAAATGAAATTTAGAGGAAGATGGAAAAACACTATGCCAATAGAGAAAGGAATGCAAGGGAAAAGCTCAAGGTTGCAAAGGCAAAAATTGAAGCCCTAACTCACCAAAAAGAGAAGGAGAAGCTAGACATCCTTGCTGAAGCCTCACTCCATGCACAAAACACATTATCAGCAATCATTTCACCAATTTTGAGAAGTTATGGGGTAATTTTGAAGTTTTTGTGCTTTTCAAGTAATTATACATAGTTTTTGACAGCTAGAATGCCAAGGGCGCAGTGCCCTTATTGACACGCTTTTGTTTGGGTCACTTTTTTGATAAAATAAGACTCCCATTGGATTTAGAGTAGGGAATACATGCAGGAAAACAACTTTACAAGCCTTGGTTTGCACAACTGGCAGGTGAAAAGGTGAAAAAACACCTAAAAAATCAATGTTCTACCTCCTTTTTCACCTTGACACTGCGCGTTTGACCAGTATTGGGAGAATCCATTTTTGGAGGGTCAAATCAAGTCCATTTTTCAAACTAAAGGTATATATGGAAACTAGCATGATAAGATTTTTAGTGAGCTATCCTAGGCTCAATTTAGACACTAGGAAAGCAGTCAAAATCGGCCTGCAAGATGAAGGGTGTGTTTGACACTAAGAGGGTGCATTTGACACTAAAAGGGCGCGTTTGACCAGTTGCCTAATTTTTCACTATTTTTCTCCAGATTTGATTTTCCTCTTGGGAAATCAACTTTTTACTAATGTAATTGATCATGTAAATGTAATTATGGTATTTTTACTATTACCTAGGGTAAATACATTAGGTAAATAGACTCTATGAGGTGTAATGAATCAGTTCATTGTAATTAGGGATGAGTCACTTTGACCACCCTACACTCTAGCTATCAGTTCAAATTTTGGTGGAACTGCTCCTCCTCTCATGGATTCAACCCCTGATGGCTAGGAGGAGTTTGTTTGAGGCCTATATCTTGTATTTTTCAGTCTTTTCAAAGGTTGGACTTAGTTGGATGTTGTGCTAGTGATCAGAGACACTATTGTATCAGATTTTGGCCAGTATTAATAGATGAGTTGCAGCTATTTCTTTGGGATACATGTGGTATGGATGTTTAGCAGTGTTTTTTCTTTGTGATCATTTGTATGAATGTTTTGTATGCTCATAAACCATTTCATGTTTGTTATATGGTATTTTTCAAGTTGATAGGCAGAATACATGTTTGTTCATGCTCTGTTTTGGGAAAGTTATCATAATTTGTACATTTTTCTTCAATTTAGGAAGAATTCATCTCATATGCTCTTCCTAACTCCTCATAAGTCTTAAAACATGTCATTAAACCACCTTTTAAGTGTTAAGCTTCATTCCTACCTTGCCCCTTTGAATGTCTACAATCATAACTTATTAGCCCTGACCTAGCCTTTTTTACCTAATACCTTCAGCTAGTAATAACCCCACCAAATCAAATCAAACAACCTCTGCACTTTATACCTATCCTAAAACCCTAATCCATCCAGCCCTCTTGGCTGTGATTTTGTGGAGAGAGCCCTCTCCAGCTTGGTAGTGCTAGCTACCAAGTCAAAAGGTTGGTATGTGGTTACCTCAACTGGATTCTTCCTCGGCCTTGGAGATCCGAAGGAGTGATAACATAACACAATATACAAGACAATATTTGATGGTGCTAAGACTAGGTATCCTTTATATATATAGGAGACAAGGGGTGCAATTATAATAAAATGGGACCATGAGAGGTTCTAGTTAACCTCCTAATTTACTAGTTAAACTCATAATGAATGCTTATTAGGGCCTTAATATATAGCCCAAGGGTCATAACATATCCCCCTCTTTTAAAAGGTTTTTCCCTCAAAGCTTGTTGTTGAGAGTGTTTCTTCATGAACTGCTCATTTTCTCAAGTAGTTTCTTCTAAAGGTATGTCCATCCACTTGATTAGGTACTCCATATTGATTCTATTTCGAAGAGATAGAGAGTGTTGATCCATAACATTTTCTAGTTCAAAAATCAACTTTTTTTCTACATCTAATTCTGTAAGTTCTGTTTGCACTAGCATAGTTTATCCCAAAACCTTTTTGAGGAATAATACATGAAAAAACTTATGAACATGAGAAGAGGGAAATTCTAACTCATACACCATATGTCCAATATCGTGTAGTGCCCATCAAGTTTTGGAGCTAATTTTCTATTCTTATTTTGCTTAAGTGTAGATTGCTTATACAGTTGTAGTCTTAGAAATACCTAATTAGCCTCCTCAACTTGTCTTTCACTTCAATGTTGATCTACTTGTTGTTTCATATTGTTTTGCACCATTTGAATGTTTTTCTTAAGAATTGTCAAAGTTTCTTTAGTCTTCTCTATAAGTAACTCTATTACTTGTACTTTGGACTTATCTTATAAAAAATATGAGATATGAGGATCCAAATATACATAAAGAGCCTCAAATGTGGTCATTTTAGTTGATATATGATATGTAGTATTATACCACCATTAGAGGAAACCACTTCATCCATTGAGATTGCTTATCTGACGAATAACATCGTAGATAACATTCTAAATATTTTTCACTATTTTTCTTTGACCATCTATTTGTGGATGATATGTTAAACTCATTGCTAGTGTTTTTCACTCATCTTCCATAATTCTTTCCAAAAATTACCTCTGAAATTTGGATATCTATCACTTTCTATTACCTTAGGAAGACCATGACGTATATAAATTTCCTTCATGAATTCTTTGGCTATTCTGTATGTACTTTGAATTCCACAAAAATGTGCATATTTTGTGAGTCTATCGATGACAAAAAAATGGAATTATGAGGAGTGTTTCCAGGTATTAATTAAATTTGATGTTCATGATCTCTGGATGGAGGTATACCTTTTGTAATTTCTTGGAAATCCCTATGGTGCTTTTCCAAGGTATCTTTTAATTCCCTGAGAATATTTTCATCTTCTTACTTAACTTCCATAGAATACAATTAAACCACAATTCCATTGCTACCCATTTTTATAATCTTCTCCATTCTATCAGATTTGACAGCTTGACAGGGTCCAAATTTTAATTTTGATATCATGTTAACTCCTTTCAATTCAAAGCTCATGAATAATTAATTATAGTTTCTATAAATTGTACCAATGTTCTCCACCATTAAATTCCTAGAACAACATCCATACCTCCAATTGGAACGAAATACATTGATATTTCCATATTATATTCTCCCATAATCATTTTTAATGTTGTGGCATTTTCCGCACAATCACTACTCTCCATTGACAACTAAAACTTGAAAATTTGTCATTGGATGTACAAAACAATTAAGGTGTTCTCCCAATATTTTATCAATGAAGTTATCGGTACTATCCGATTCAATAACCACTAGGACTTTTGCTTCTTAATGTAACCAACAATCCTTGGGGACTAAGGAGCTAATAAACCTGCCAATACATGAACATACATCTCACACATGTTCGAACAATGTGATTAGGCGCTTGGTATTTAGGTCAAAAATCAAAGTTCTCAGAATGGCTTGAAACCTAAACGACCACATCTGTCTCAGCAAAACGATCCTAATGCAACTCGTTTCACTAAAAACTGAGTTCGTATGAGGAAGTTATTGAGTTTTGTTCGCTTTGCTAAACATGTGAAATTTTGCAAAACAAAAGACGAGTCACTGCGCAGCAAGCAGTTCATACTGTTGATGTGGCAAGTGACTAGGCAGGGTCAACTTTGGTCAACGGACCAATTAGAGCTCGCCAAGTGTCAGAGTATTATTGGTTGATGAGAGGTGGTGATGTGGCATATTGTGATTGGTTTAGAGCTGGACCAATGAGGAGGGGACAAGTGGCAAGCCCGAAGGCCGCCACATGTCCCTCCCCAAAGGACCGGGCTTGGCACAGTGCAAAATTTTTATGGAGGCATCGGGGTTTGACCCCACGACCTCCCCTCCACGACCAAGACTCTCTACCATCTCCGCTACTGCATGTTTCTTACCCCTATAGTTCACCATACATATTTGAATTGTAAAATGTTGAGGGTTGGCGGTTAGTGGGGGGGCAGCCCGCGGGCCAACCCTCCCCATGTGAACACCAATCGTTGGCGGTTACAGTTACCATAACCTCCGGCGGCTCCAACGCAAACCATAACTGCAACGGTTTATGTCACCATGTGACACCATCGCGGAAACCGCTAGGTCAGGGTTACAGTTAGGTGGTGGTTAATTAACCCAGCGGGCAGTGCGACCATTAACCCACGACATGTGTCACCTCCACAAAAACAGTCAGGGTTACGGTTTCGGAACCATTGGGGGAAACTCCTTTCTAGTACCTTAGAGCTTGCATGCCTCAATGGCAAGTTCTTCGTGCTCGACGATAGGTTCTCATCATTGGCCCTCGATCGAGTGATTTCACAGGTGTTCGACTTCAGTTCCTTATTCACACTTTGTGAATTATACTGATAGTATCTTGAGAGCCATTGACATTATGGGTGGTTTCTCTTGCACTTGTTAATGGTTCACATCATTGGCCGGTAATCAAGTGATTTTCTAGCATGTTCGACTTCAGCACGTCTATTCACATGTTAGAATTTGTACTTTGATCAGGTTGTGTTGGAGTGCAAGACCCTGGGCTTAAATCACAAAGTCCACGTTGCGAGGAGTGATGAGTCATTCATGATTATATACATGATTCTTTAGACGGATGGCTACGACCATGCTGTGGGTATGATTGTTATCCTACTCAATCAAATGGATGCGACCATACCATGGGTATTTTCATTTTGATTCTCTCTATGCAGATGGTTGCACCCATGTCGTTGATCTATTTCATATGATCCCTTCATTTAGATGGTTGTGTCCATGCTGAGGATCCATTCACATGATATTTTTCTTGATGGATAGTTGCGCCTGTACCATGGATTCGTGTATTATTATATGCCTCTCATTTTTATTAGGCATTACTATCAGATTTCAGATATGTACATGTATGTTTGAGTTGTAGGTCTTCCAATGCTAGTATTCTAAGTCCTTGCTCTGTCTTAAAGCATTTTAGCCATAGCTCTGAGCTCTGACTTCATGCTTTAGGGGGCATCTGTTACATAGCTTTTTCACTCTCTTGTCACACCCCATTCTTGATCTCGGAGAACCCTAGTAGTGACTATTATGTTATACTTTCACCATGAAACCTATGCTCTTGCATCCCTTGAAGTTTGAATAAATTATTCCCCACTACCTTCAGAACATTTCTAGAGAATCCTTCTTAAAACCCAATTTTTAAGATCAACGCTCTTTCCCAGTGTCTCACCCGCACTGATGGCATATTTTTACACTGTGACCGACGTCGATCAGTGCTACTGTTAGCCCAATACCTGCGCTAGTCTACTTCTGGATTGTTTTTATGAAAGGAAACAGAGTTTCACATCTAGAAACTTCTAGTGGCGATGTGTTGGATGTTCATTTGGTTGGATAAGGGCCGAGAACTCCATATAAGGTTCTTTCCCCCTTAAAAGTGGACCTTCCCAAGGAGATAAGACCTTCTTCCCCCTTGAGTGGATCTCATTCTTATCCTCCTCTCCCTATATAAACCACTTCCT
Organism: Pinus tabuliformis; assembly: GCA_031772625.1. Lineage (NCBI taxonomy): Eukaryota > Viridiplantae > Streptophyta > Pinopsida > Pinales > Pinaceae > Pinus > Pinus tabuliformis. Next base: position 331,653,815 of record CM062812.1, read on the forward strand.
CTTACCCTTTTTGGTTACAATACAACACATAGTGAAAGTGGTGGAGAGATAGAACCAGCTGCAAAATTCTAAAATCTTTAGCTTTTGATAGAAGAAGATTAGTCTTAGATGACAAAAGACTAGTCTTTGGTAGCTAAAGCATGAGGAGAGAGAGTTAGAGCTTGGAAGCCATTTCATGTCAAGCTAGAGGAGGAAAAGAGTGTTGAAAAGGTGTGTAGCGGGACTTGGATACCGCAAAGGAGATCTCCAACGTCAAGGCTTCAGTTGTATTTCTCTTTGAAGTTTATTTTAATACAACTAATGGTTTATTTCCTATATCGGGTGTAATATTACATTTGATAGCTTAGAACTCCTTGACCTTTTAAGTAGATTGGATTCGATTTTATGTTATCACGTTTGTTGTTGTTTCTTGCATGTTTGTTTCAGGTACTTGAATGAAAGGAATGAAAGGAAGTTGGAGCAAGGAAGCAAGATCACCATCAAGTGGATTAGCATTATAAGAGGTAGGCCTTCTTATTTGATTCTAATCTAAGGAAATTTACATTAGATTGTCTTGTTTGTGGCTAGACCCACTCTCTTGGACTAGATGGATCATCTATGTCTGCATAGAGGATATTCCTACACCACAGTTAGACTTACGAAGTGGTTATCATCAAGTTAGAATAGCTAAAGAGGACATTTGGAAAACTACATTTAAAACTAAACAACGATTTTTTGAGTGGATTGTTATGCCTTTTGGTCTTACAAATGCTCCAGCTACTTTCATGAGAGTTATGAATGATGTATTGAGACCATTTCTAGATGACTTTGACATTGTGTACTTAGATGATATACTCATATTCAACAAATCCAGAGTTGAACATGTCATGCATGTAAACAAAGTACTTGATGTCTTGAGAAAAGAATAGTCGTTTTTAAAGATGTCAAAGTGTGAATTTGGCAAGACTTCTTTGGTGTATTTGGAACACATTATTGGAGGAGGTGAGCTGAATATCGACCCCTCTAAGGTTGAGGTCATTCTAAATTGGCCTAAGCCCAATATAGTTACAGAGGTAAGAAATTTTTTATGGGTAGCACAATATTGGAGGAAATTTATTGCTAATTTTTCTTCCATTGTAGCTCCATTACATGCATTGACAAGTGTCAAAAAATTCTTCCATTGGGGAGATGTACAGTAGAAAGCATTTGATGCTTTGAAGCAAAAGATCAGTTCAGCACCAGTATTGGCTCTTCTGGATCTTAGACAGCCATTTGAGATTCAAACGGATGCTAGTGATTACGCCATGGGAGCAATTCTTATGCAACATGGGAAGCCCATTTCATTTCATTATGAAATTTTAATGGAGCTGTAACTAACTATCCCACTTATGACAAAGAACTTTATGCATTGGTACAAAGTGTTAAGAAATGAAAACACTACTTGATGGGGAAGGAGACCATTATCCATACCGACCATCAACCATTGCAGTACTTACAATCACATTCAAAGTTGCAGCAGTCACAACATTTCAGATGGATGGGTTTTCTACAACAGTTTCATTTGATTATTAGGTACAAAAAGGGAATCTACAATAAGGTAGCTGATATGATTTCTGTTGATTTTGGGTAGCAGCGGATGTGCTCTAGCTACGAAATTTGGTGGAGAGCTTAGGGCACATGAGATCTCCAATACCCAGAAAGGGTTTGGGAAGACTATAAGCAATTCATGAGATATTAAAATAATTAATATTTTTAATGGAGTCCCTAAGTCTAAACTTAGGGAAATTAAAATATTAATGTGGATTAATATAAAACTGTGTTATAATGGTCCAAAAGGAATGGATCAAGCCATATCTAATCTTAGCCGTTGATTAGGGACTTAATCTCAGTCGTTGATATGTCAACGAGAAAAATATAAGAGGAGGCTTGAGGGTCACTTGGAGAGCACACTAGAGTGATCAGTCATTCTATTCTCTACAATGGGGTTGGCTAAGAGAGATAGAATCATTGATGGGAGTTGCAACTAAGGGGCATTGAGTATAGAGGGACAGAAAGGAAAATATAGTGTCGGGAGAGCAACACAGTAGCTGGGGAGAGGGACGCAGTAGTAGCCAGAACTCACGCAGGGCTAGGCAAAGGTAGCCAGGAGCTACGTAGAGCTTCAGAGAGGCCAGCATTGCTGACACATAGGGCCAGAAGGCTGATGCAGGGCCTCCTAAGGCTAACACAGACCCATCTGGGGTGACACAGGGCTAGCGATGGGCAGAGAGGGGCTTACCCAGTCCAAAAAGGCAAATGTTAGGGTTTTTGGGGCAGATTGGGGCTGAGGAGCTACCAAAAGGTGTTTTTGGGGTTTCAGCCAGGATATGTAGGTTTTAACCCCGTACAGAAATTACCCGCATACAAATTCTAAAACACAGAAAATAAACAATGCGAGAGCATAACACATAAAACACATATACATTGAGATTTTCCCCTGGATCCCAAAACTGGGAATACTAGCTTGATTTTTCATTATATTCCTTTCAATGTTACAATACATATTTATACATACTGAAGCATCCAATACCATGGACCGAAAACCATCGCATCCAAAACCATGGACTGAAAACCATCACGCCCAAAACCATTTGCAAAAATCATGCACAAAACCATAGGTAGGTCTACCCAACCTAATATAGGGTCCAAAAACAAAATTTTTCGGGGTGTTATCCTGGACCCCATAGAGGGGGCTACCTGCACCCCTCAAACCCTCTATGACCCCCTCACTACACAATCGGCACAACGAAGGGGTGGGGGGGGGGGTGCTCTGCCCCCCCCCCTAGCCCCCCAGTTAGGCTAGTTGTGAAAAGAATATAACACAACGCAACATTCTCCCACTTGTTTTTTTCTTTCCACAGGGGGCCACAAGAGAGCTTAGTCATTTATCCAACCCTGCAACACCCATTGTTTCTCTACACCAAGAGAACTTCTCAGAGCTTACAAATTTTTTCAATGCATCTGCAGTATTCTTCAAAGTGTCCACCTTTACCAACAACGCCTTTTTGTCTTCTATCATATCCCTCACAAAGTGATACTGAACATTAATGTGCTTTGTCTTTGAATGATATGCAGGGTTCTTTGCCAAGAAAATTGCACTTTGGCTATCACAGTCTATCCTTATAGCTCCCTATAATAACCCCATACTTGAACACAATCTCTACAACCAAACTGCTTCCTTGCTTGCATGAGTGGTTGCCATGTATTCTGCCTCTCTAGTTAATAGTGCCACTACAAATTGTTTCTCACTCATCCAACTGACTGCACCTCAAAATAGGTTAAACACATACCCACTTGTAGATCTTCTCTGATCCAGATCTCCAGCCCAGTTTGCATCAAAAAAGCCATGAATATCCAACACTCTATCGAATCCTGGTCTTCCTTGGTAGCACAAACCATAATCACTAGTGCCACGCAAATACTTGAAAAGCCGCTTCACAGTGTCCAATGCTCCTTTCCTGGTTTTGACATAAACTTGTTCAATACTCCCACTACATGTGCAATGTCTAGTCTAGTATAGACCATTGCATACATCAAGCTATCGACTGCACTTGCATATGGAACACGGGACATGTCCTCTTCCTCTTCTTATGTCTTGGGACACTGTTCAGCAGATAACTTTACACCTACAAGAATAGGAACCTTCACCGGTTTACTATCATGCATATTAAATCTCTGCAATATTGTCTTGACATACTTCCTCTAGTTTAACAAGACCTTCCTCTTTGCCTGATCTCTTTTAATTTCCATGCCCAAAATATAGTTTGCAGTACCAAGATCTTTGATGTCGAATTTGGAGGACAATTGGGTCTTCAAATCCTGGATAATTTTTTTGTCATTTCCAACCAACAACATATCATCCACATACAAGACCAAATAAATAACACGGTCACCAATTAATTTAATAGAATAGAAATAGAAGTCACCTTGGCAACAGGAGAAAAAATATCACCAAAATCAATTCCCGGCACCTGGGAATAACCTTTTGCTACGAACCGAGCTTTGTATTTCTCCACCTTACCTTCTGCATTTGTCTTCTTCTTGAACACCCATTTTTTGCCAATGGGTTTCCTTCCAGCTGACAAATCCACCAGATCCCAAGCCTCATTTTTGTGCAAAGATGTCATTTCATCATCAATGGCCTCTTTCCAAAGTTTTCCATCCTTTGAATCTACTTCTTCCTTCATAGTTCTGGGATCATCATCAGTAACAGATAAAGCAAAATTTGAACAGAAATCAAATGGACTATACCTTTACGGTTGCCTTCTTTCTCGAACTGATCTTCTCACACTCGGAGTTTATGGCTCTTCATCTTTTGATTCCTCCTCTATTGTAGAGTCTGATTCTTCCTCCTTAAGCTCAAACTCTATCTTCTCAGGTTCCTTTGGTTGGACTTCATGTTTAATAACATATTTCACCTCTCTGAACACCACACCTCGGCTATACACAACCTTCCTTGTTACTGGGTTCCAAAGCTTATAACCCTTTAAACCATCCTTATACCTAATAAAGATGCACTTTTCAGATTTACTATCCAACTTGGTTCTTTTCTCCTTTGGAACATGTACATATGCATCACATCCAAATACCCTTAGATGTAAAAGAGAGGGTTTCTTACCAGTCCATACCTTTTGTGGAGTCTTATCCTCCAATACTGATGAAGGTGATATGTTGACCAGGTAACATGCTATCTCCACCGCCTCTGCCCAGAATTCCTGTCGTAACTCGGCACCACTAAGCATGCTTCTTGCCCTTTCCATCAACGTCTTGTTCATTCTTTCTGCAACTCCATTTTTCTCTTGTGTGTATGGAGTAGTCTTCTGTCGTGCTATACCACACTTCTTACAGAATTCTTCAAATTCCATGCTGCAAAACTCTCCACCATTATCTGTCCTCAACACCTTTATCTTCTTCTCTGTCTAGTTTTCCACCAGAGCCTTAAATTCTTTAAACCTGTCAAAGACTTCAGATTTCTTCTTAAAGAAATATATCCATGTATTCCTTGAGAAGTCATCTATAAATGATACATAGTACACAAACTTACCCAGTGATGGAACATTCACAGGTCCAAACACATCACTGTGCACAAGTTCTAATATATGTTTCGCCCTCTTACCACCATAGGGGAAACTCACACGATTTTGCTTCCCATATACACAATTTTCACAGAAATCAAAATCCAAAGAGTTTTCACTCATACCTTCTACCATACCTTTACCATGAAGTATTCGAAGGCCCTTCTCTCCAGTATGTCCAAGCCTTTGATGTCACAACATGGTCTTCTCTCTAGAGACCACTAGATTTTCTACTCCACTTTCAAGAACCACAGAACTGTTTCACCCATCAATAATAGTGCTACCTTGCAGCTTGTACATAGTTCCAATCTGAACTCCTCGAATCAATACCAGTGCTCCCCGAACCATTTTGCAGGTATCCTTCTCAAACACTGTTTTTACACCTACATCATCTAACTTGCTTACAGAAATCAGATTTCTGGCCAATGCAGGAATATGCAGAACACCCAGAAGAGTTATAACCCTTCCACCTTGTAACTTCAACTTTACTTTTCCACGACCAATGATTCTAGCCTTCTTGTCATCCCCCAAGAAGACATCACCACCATCATATTTCTCATACTCACAGAACCACTCTCTATGGGGAGTGAAGTGAAAGGATGCACCTGAGTCAATTAACCATGCCTCATGATCTACATGTGTACTTGAAGAAGCCAAGTACACATACCCACCTTCATATGATGTGGTTTTTGCCTCTGCAGAAAGAGCATCATCAGATCCCTTTCCTTTGTTAGGAGCTTTACATTTACAATCCCTTTCGTAGTGCCCTTCCTTTCCACATTTCTAGCACACCACCTTTACAGGTTTTCCTGGAGATTTAGATCTCCCTCTAGATTTAGATCTCCCACTTGATGACTTATTTTTGTTTATGTTCTGGGACCGTCCTCGTACGGATAAGGCATCACCATTATGGCTCTCCATATTTTTCTGTCTTATCTCCTCCCTCAGCAAGGATGAGACTATTTCATCAAACTACAACTGGTAGTTTCATTTCTACCTATTGCAATTGTTATCTCAAAATCAAGCCCTGGAAGGCTATAGACCAGGAAGACTTCAAGTAACTGTTTCAGACCAATCTTTTAGCTAAGGCTTAGCCTCCTTAGCCTGAGAGGGATCTCTCAAAGGATTTAAGGTTTGTGATTATAATTGAGATGGCTAACTCTTTATAAAACAAATAGGAATGAGGCTGGTAAAATCTAAATTAATAAGCATCCATTGGGCTCATGGAGTCATATGTCATTCAGCATCCTATTAGCAGCCTATTAGGGTCTGATTTTGTGATAACAGCAATAACCGGACTATCCCATGAATCTAGTAGAGAACACAACAAACTGATGCACTTATTTTCATCTGAAATTTTAATATCAACAAATAATAACTGACTTACCACAGTATTAAATGTGTTCAAATGTTCTGTCACCGAGTCTCCATATTTCATCCTCAGGTTATACAGCTTTTTCCGTAGGAACAGTTTATTCACCAAAGACTTAGATTGATACAAAGTCCCTAACTTGTCCCACAAAGCCTTTGTCATAGCTTCCCCCGGATACATTTAGCAATACTAAATCTGAGACACACAATCGTATTGTGGTCTTAGCCTTCCGACCCAACTTCTTCCATTCTTCATTGGACACTCCCATTGTTTAGTACCTGGATCTACCATGACCCACTGATCTTTATCCACCAACAGATCCTCCATGTTGAGTTTCCATAACTCAAAACTCTGACAATTAAATTTCTCGATCTCTATCTTTCCACTGCTCGCCATCTTTTTTCACCACCAGAATCGATCTCGTAGATCTCCCACTGAACAAGGTCTACCACAGGCTTGAGCGAAACCCCTCAGCAACAAAGGTGTCCCCTTGAAGCCAAAACAACTCTGATACCAAATGTAGGTTTTATACCCGTACAGAAATTACTTGCATACGAATTCTAAAATACAGAAAATAAACAATGCGAGAGCATAACACATATACACAGAGATTTTCCCCTAGATCCCAAAACCAGGACTACCAGCTTGATTTTTCATTATATTCCTTTCAATGTTACAATACATATTTATACATGCTGAAGCATCCAATACCATAGACCAAAAACCATCGCATCCAAAACCATGGACTGAAAACCATCATGCCCAAAACCATGTGCGAAAATCATGCACAAAGCCATAGGTAGGTCTGCCCAACCTAATATAGGGTCCAAAAACAAAATTTTATGGGGTGCTGCCCCAGACCCCATAAAGGGGGGCTACCTGCACCCCTCAAACCCCCTGTGACCCCCTCGCTACGCAGTCGACGCAACGAAGGGGGGGGGGGGGGGGGCTCCGCCCCCACTCTATCCCCCTAGTTAACTACGTGGCTAGTCATGGAATTAATATAACACAACCCAACAGGATATTTGTCTCAAACTAAGAGGTATTACTACCAAGGAAATTCTCTGTTGGGTAGGCCAGATTTGGCACCCAAATTGTACTCTGATATTGCTTAATAAGAAAACCCTCAGATAGTTGCACTGGTTTTCCCAAATTGGGTTTTTCCGGGGACATTGGTCCAAAAATAACAGTGTCATTTGGTGTGATTGTTTTTGTTTTTGGCTATTTCAGGGAAATCTCATGTTTAATGTCTTCTTTTAATCTCCCAATAAATGTTCATCACTTATGGTATCCACCCCTTTGCCCAAAACCTAAAATTCTAAATTATAGTCTTCGTTATCATAAAATTGATTGATTCTTGCCAATTGACTAAAATAGTCTTGTTCCCAAGCTTTGTCATATTGCGCTTTTAAGTGGTTTGTAAGTAAACCCAAAGTATAATGATAAGAATGGGGCTTTCTTTTAACTATCCATTGATATCATTGATAGGGTTTTATCACAAGGTATAAAGTTTCTATGTGAATCCTTTTCTTATCAACCATAATATTATGCAATTCAAAATATTTCTTTATTGGTGCACCCAATTAAAGATCTATGTTCCATGAAAAAAATTTAATTCAACCTTAAGAAGGTTCACTCTTTTAGGAAACCATCCATGAGTAGCTCCACAATTGGAGTCATTTGAAAATTCTTATTATTGGCAAGTTGTTCAACTTGAATATTACCTTTATTTTCATGATTTCCTTCATACACATTATCAATTTTAAGGAACCTCCTTTTTATGGTTTATATAATATTTGTTCCATTTTTTCATATTCTTATGCATTTCTTCTTATTTTCCTTCACTTTTTGTTCAATGTCCCATTTTATTTGATTCTTGCAACTATGACGATTGATTTTCCAACTTGATTATCCAATAGTTGGCATCTTCTATTTCTTCATGAGTCATGGATGAACCTTCATGAGGTTTAATTGGCATTGTAGTTTTTTTATCTTTCTTTAGAGACATGTGGGAAAACAACAATAATAATAATATTCCTCTTTATCACAACTTCTAGTCACCCAAAAGAAAATGGATATTCTAATCCAAAGTTATGTCACTTGTAAGTTAGGTACCTTAATAATTTAATTTGTTGAATGTATAAATTGTTGACCTTTTTCTTGATATATCTCTAAGATTTGAGCCCTTCTGAATTTGAAATTTCAATATGTAAAACTTTGATATTTCTTCTCTAGAATTCCACAAGTCTGGCCAAATTTTGATGTTCCAAGTGAAAGTTATGGTCGCTTTCCCAAGACTTGCTAATTTTTTGTCTCTTCCTAAGAGACAATATATATATAGCTTGCCACATGTCCAATCCTTAAAATATAATTTTGAAATTTTTATCTGAGGTACTTTATTATATCTCCTCAGATCCCTAAAAATTTCACAGTCTAAACAGGAAAAAAATGGTTATAGTGAAAATGTTGAGTTCACTTTTTTTAAATTGATTTCAAGACCCATCACAAAGCCTAACTTTTAGAGAGTACATCTCAATTATAGTGAACCAAAATATAATTTTTTAACAAGATATTCCTAGAGATATCTCTGTAATATGCTCAAACTTTTACTATCTAAAGCATTCCAAAAAAAAAAAAAAAAAAGTGAAAATTTCAAGATGACTTGTTTGAAACTAACTTTAAGATCCTTCACAAGCCCTAACTTCTACAAAGCATATCTCAGAAAATATAGCAAACCAAACTTTGAAATTATAACTAGATATTTTCCAAGATCTCACCCCAATATTCTCCAAGTTTCACCATCTAAAATGTCCCAAAAAAAAAAATTATAACAAAAATTCCAAATTAACTTGTTTGAAGTTGATTTCGAGAGCATTCAAGAATTGTAAATTCATCAATTCATATCTCCAAAAGTATAGTGAACCAATATCTAAAATTTTAACTAGATGTTCCCTAAGATTTCTCCTTAATATGTTCAAAAATTCACCATTTAAAGCATCACAGGAAAAACAAATCATAGCAACAATTCCAAGATGGCTCGTTTGAAGAAGAAAAACCCTAGGGTCATATGCTTTGATACAAGATGTTATGAACATTGCACCTTAAAAATGATAAGAAACCAATAATTATAGTTCTCTTCGAGGGGGAACCTCTGTTTACAATGAATACAATGTACAAGACAATATTTGATGATCCTACAACTACATCTCCCTAGTGTATATATATAAGAGACAAAGAGTATAATTATAATAAAATGGGACCATGAAAGGTTGTAGCCAATTTCCCAATGTAAAAATTACACTAATAATGAATACTTATTAGGGCCTTAATATAGGGCCTGGGGCTATAACAATGATCATAAACTGAATAGATGTTCATATAAATTATTTCTTGCATTAATAAATTGTCTAAGTACCCTATATTGTTTATCTCCTTAACGGTTTTAACCACATAAATCATGGTGTACTAATCTTTGATCTAAGTGTGAGAATTTTTCACTTTGTCTTTAAACATTTTTTACAAATGCTTTCTCCAAGTTCATCTTTGAGATCTTATTCACAATTTTATTATTCAATGTGACATTAAGGCAAAGTCATGTGAATAGCTTCTTCAAACCAATTTCTTTTGGATATTATTTTTACCATAACTATTTCACTCTCCTCTTGTTCACTAATTTTGTACATAATCATGCTTTCAATAAAAGAAAGCTCATCAAATATGCATATGTATTTTAATGATATTTCGAAAATTATCCTTCTCTTCTTAATTTTGTTTAATAAGATTTTGTTGGGTGTGGAGCTTGATTATCTCCTTGGTTCATAGGTCTTATTTGAGTCATGTTTGGATCTCAATCCTTGATAGGGGGTGTGGGGGGACTCCCCCCCCTCCCCCCACTCCCACTAGCGTCACCAAGGGGGGTGGTAGTAATTCTTTGGAGGGCATCGCCCCTGAAGTAAAAATTAAATAAAATTTTCCTTGTAAAGTATTGTAATTTCGTAGTCAATTTGGGTTGTTCATTAGGTGGAAGATTTGATGGTAGAATATATGTTAATTTATGGATTTTTTTCCCTAGAAGGCAAACCTCGATTTATATGGGGGAATTTTATTGTGGTTGTGTATTATTTTGTGCGAGAAAAATAGAGGAGATTGTGTGAGAGCGAAGAGGAAGTTACAATGGATTTTTTGTAGATTTTATCCCTTAATTTTGTTGGATAATATAGGGAAAATAATTTATTGTTTCTCTGTATAAATAGTCCAAATTGGGTAAACCACTTATATCTGTGTCTCTCTTATTCTATGTTTTTTTGTTTCTGCAATATTTTATGTGTTCCGTTGCTTTGTTATTTAATTTCTAACAGTTTTAACTTCTTAAAATAATGTAAACGCATTTTGTTTCCATTGAATTTATGTACTTCTCTTCACCATTTCTCTATATTTTCAAGTACCCTAGATTGAGTCATTCACACTCTCAAATCAAAAGCATGTAATTTGAGATTTGGAGATTTTTTTTCCAAGAGTTATTGACCAATGGTCAAAATCTATGCCTTTGACTCAATGATCTATGTTGTCCAAGTAAGGACAATGAACAATGGTATTAACTAAATAATTAGTCTATGTTATGGTGGAAACATGTAGTAACAATGATGTAAAACCATCATATATAGAAAACAAATACAAACCACTGAAAACAATAAATAATAACAAACACATGAAGATGAGCTAGGAAATAGTTATAGAGAAAACCCAAGGGGTAAAATCTCTAATTTATTGTGCAATATCCCTTATAAGTCAATCTTAAAAGTACATAAGATCTATCTTGGAATAGAGTTGAACTAAGTTGATAGATTGGTATATAATGAAAAAGGAAACTACAGGTCTAACCATGCCAAATTTAAAATCAATGTCATTTACTCATAGAGCATATGTATATTTATAAAATCTCTAAGTGATGCTTGGGTTCCCAACTTGTTGCATTTCACTTTCATTCCGTTACAAGAACCATTGAAGCAGACCAAGCAACTCCTTGTAAGTCATTGGCTAGAAAAATGGAAAGGGATGCATGTTGTGACATCAAATCATGGTGTTTCCCAAGTTTCCATTATATGTTCAAAATGTCATATGACATGTCTACTAAATCATTAAAAATTGTCTAACATGCATAATGATCTATTCTTATTGAAGGATGCATGAATCAAATAAAGTCTATAAAAGGAGTTTTAACTAAGATATCAACTTAGATTTGACTAAGAAATCAAATGAGGATTGTACACAAGTTCATTCAATAATAATGAAGTCTTCGCCCTGCATCACTCAAACATTTAATCCACCCAAGTGTTGGGAGCAGGATCCCCCAAGGGCAGTTTTGGGGCTAAGGGCCCATGTTTTAGTCAATTTTTTGTAATATTATTGTAAAGACTCTGCATTTTGTGGTAGCAGAGCACGAAGGTATTATGTGTCACAAAGGAGATAAGCTCTAAGTAGTTAGAATAATCAAGCATCGGACGAGTAAGAGAGTCATAGCTTTACAGCAAGAAGTTTAAGTCTTGGGTTGTAGCGTAGGTAGAGGCTCTACAGCTAAGTGCGCAGAGGCCTAGGGTAGAAGTCTGCAGCTGAGTGCACGAACCCCTGCAGTTGTGTGCGCAGGGTGAACAGAGTCTGTAATACTTGGAAGATATTAATAAAAGGAGTTATTCTGCAATTTCTGTGTATTTGTTCTGTTGATGGGTTTGGATATTTTGTGTATGAATTTCCTTTATTATGTTTATATGGTGCGCGAATGAATGCAATTACATTGAATAATTGAACGCAATCACGAATATCTTCTTACGCGGTGATAACTTTAAGTATTTGACAAGATAAGCAAATCACTTAGGATAATTGAGGAATCTGCACAGCACGTTGCCATAGTAGTGCGAAAGTACCCGAGCCACAGGTTAGGGCTGCGCGAAGGTCAATCGTATACTTTCACGAAGTTATTGAAAGCCAGAATAGAGGATTTGTCTTACAATCCCTAGAGCGAGATCACCTGCGCGAAGGCAGGGATAAAAGAGATCAAACGACATCACAACCATCTCAAGGGTGAGAAACTTGGTTCCAACATCCCCCCATACTGCTTCGGGTGAGACTTCGGTCCGCGCTCTGCGGGCTGATGCCGAAAGGGCCAGTAGTGTAGGGATTTGTTTGGCTAATTAACGCTGAACCTGGGTCAAGCCCCCTCAAGCCAACAAATGGTTCCGTTGCCAGGACCGGAATTTGCATAAGAGATGTGTGATGTCGTATCACTGGAATCCAACTAAGAAGGAGATTAGAGACTGGTTGGATAGAAAGATCCACGAATTCACAGCACAGGAGAACAGAGACCTGCGACTGATAAAAGAATAGTGGTTGGACCAGTACCTGTATACAGAGATCCACGAGATCCTTTTCTACTATTTCCTTATTGAGCTATAAGAGTGGATCGCAAAGCTAGCAGATAGCCAAGGAAGGTGGAAACTTGACTGTCCTATTGTGTGGACCCCAAAGCTAGTGCGAATGTTCGAAGCATCGAAGGATAAGATTGCCTATGCTATTGATCATTGGCTCAACCGCATCATAGGAGAATTTGTGACTGAATTCGCAGTCGACACCTCAGTGAGCTATAGTGAGGCGGAGCGACACTTTTTCAAAGGACCGCAAGGTAAGTATGTAAAATATTTGAATACTTGGATTAAAATGTTGTTGTGCGAAAAATGGGTTATGCAACTACCTTTATGTTTGGGACTACACGAAGTGAAAAAAACTTACAGAAACGAAGGAATTAAGGGTCTAGAGTATAGCCCCTTGATTTCACCTCCGCGAAGGGATGAAGAAGGGATAGCGAAGGCTTCTCCACGAAGTGTTATTCAGCTAATAAGACAAGGATTCCCACGAATACCACCTCTGCCCACACCACCTCCGACTTCACCACAATCATCTCCAACTTCGCCTGTACCACCTCCACTTCCACCACGGTTCAGTATTACAGTGAAGTTGCCTTTGTTCAAAGGCTTGGGAAATGAGGACCCGAACCAATTCTGGTTCATTGTAAGGGCTGTATGGGAAGCTCAAGGTGTTACAGATGATCATATAAATAAGGCGACACTGGTTAGCACTCTACAAGATCATGCACTAACCTGGTATATTAAGTACTCTAATGATAACCCAAATGTTGGAATAACAGACGTCCAAGCAGCACTAAATAGGGAATTTAGTAGGCCTAAATCTGAGGCGCAGTCGATAGTAGGATTCAAATAGATCACGATGAACCGGGTGAGATGCCTTGGGAACTAGATCAGAGGCTAAAATGTACAATCCACGAAGCCAACATGAATTTGACAGATGGACAGCATCGTGAGTGGTTTGTGGATTCGCTACTACCACACTTAAGGAGTGCATTGTCGCAGCAAAAGATAACAACTCAGGTAGAGGCCTTGGAGATTGTCATGAGACTACATGAGACTCTGATGCAAGATCTTAATCTAGGAGTCCAACAAATCCATGCACATCTAAAGAATTTGTACCTTGAGATGCAAAGTCTGAAGCAGGACAGGACGGTTCGGCTAGAGGTACGCGAGGAGGTATGGTGCTTGAAATTCAAGAGTCAGGGTCATGACAAAGACCATTGCCCAGCTTTTGCAAATTATCTTGCAGGAGGAGGACTAATGCCTTTAATTCTAGAACCTCAAGCAAGACCTAGTGCGGGGACTGCATTATGGTGTGCTATCTGTCAGGTAGCCGGAAAACATGCCACAGATAACTGTCACTAGTTATAGAAGTATGTAAAAGCATCGCAACAGATGTTCTGCAACTTTTGTAGATCGGTAGGACATGATGAGCGTACTTGTAGGAGCAATGAATTAATGATGGATAGAACTCCCGCTTACAAGGTTCAGGCTGCAATGCAGCCCCTTGACCAAAATGCAGGGATGACGCAGACAGGATTTTAGGGGTGCGGACGAGGCTGAGGCAGGGGAGGACCTAGTAGAGGTCGAGGACAGTTGATTTGCTACAAGTGCGGAGGACCAGGACACTATGCCCGCGATTGCACTAATCCAACGCGTCCGTCATGCAAGTATTTCACATTTTTTTATCATGAAACGGAAGATTGTCCTACGCTGATAGCTAGGATATGTGACAAAGGGGCGCTACCACCTCCACCGACTCAAAACCTACAGATGATGAGGTCTGATCCACGTGAGGAAGATCCGAATGTAAATATAGTACTTAGGAGTGGGATCGCGACAGGGATGACAAGGGGAAATAGCCAAAAGACAATACATGCGTTTGTAAAGCCCCAGAAAAAGAGGTTGATTTTGACTTGAAGCGCGCTCATGAAGCCTTCATGGAAGCTAAGAAGAGCTTCGTTGAGGCCTCCACCTCAAGAAGCAAGGATAAGCCTAAGCCAGAGATGGATCCCTTTATGCTCACAACTTTCCTGGAAACCTGTATGAAGTTACTGCGCAATAGTATGGCTATAAAAGGGCTACAAGAGCTCATCAATAGATGCGCTGGAACCGCACCAGGTGAGCCGCGCGTAGTGCGAAAGATTGGCAAGCATAAAACAAGAAAGATATGGGAAATGAGACTAACCGCACAAATAGGAGAGTATGAAATGGATCATGTCATTTTGGACCTAGGGTCAGATGCGAATGTCCTACCAAAGCAGACTTAGGAGCGAATGGGGAGACCTGCACTGCAATGGTCTCTGATTCAGCTAAGGATGGAAAATCAGCAGAAAATCATTACCATGGGGTGACTGTAGGGGGTGACTATGAATATTGAGGGAGCAAGTGTGCTGGCGGATTTCGAAGAAATAGAGATAGTGGATGACAACAATCCTTACCCTACGCTCCTGGGAATTGACTGGGCTACTGATATGAATGGGGTAATCAATCTGAAGAAGCGAAAGATGATATTTGAGAAGAAATCGCTGCGCGTAATAATACCCCTCGATCCTACTGAAGGGTCGCGCTATACGGAACCAGTTTGCGATTATGAGAGTGATGATGATCTGGACTACATCTATAAGATAACAATGTGAGACCAAGACTAGGTGAATCCCACCGTGGATGGACAGATTACGTGGGATCGCAAGAGTTCCTACACTTTAGACTCTGATGAAGAAATAGAACACTGGCAGAATCGGTTACATGAAGTAACTACACTAAATTACAACATGATGACCTGGTCGCTACGTTGTGTGTCATCAGAAGTAAGAAATCTGCCTATTTATGATGGTCTAAATGAGGTAGATATCTTTTTGGATGCATTTGAAAGGGAAGT
This sequence comes from Pinus tabuliformis, assembly GCA_031772625.1. NCBI lineage: Eukaryota > Viridiplantae > Streptophyta > Pinopsida > Pinales > Pinaceae > Pinus > Pinus tabuliformis. The sequence goes on from CM062812.1 coordinate 331,669,580, forward strand.
ACCAGAAAAGTAGTGCTTCCAGGCCTTGGATTAGGCACTGCCCGCTATGCCCGCAAGATGGTGGGGTACGGACAAGGGAAGCTTTGATGATTGGCGCGAATGTAGGAAGATGATGAGAACACGATTTGGGAAGCCTAAGATGCGACAGACAGACAAGTACAATGGGCAGAATGATCCATGCGTGCATTTGGCCAAATGGACGAAGGCTTATGGAGAAAATCCCTAACCTGAGTGGGTGTGCCTGTTCTATCATACCTTGGATGTTATCCCAATGAATTGGCATATAGAAATAGAGATTTGCCATGGGATAGACGAATGGGATATCCTGCGCAAAGGATTCATGATGACATTCAATTTTGAGGATGGGTTTGACAGTATTGATGAAGCGCTACAAGAGGTGAAAGCAGCCATATTTAGGATACTGCATGATCCTTTAGACCTAATTCAGCCTGAATGGGCTACTTAGCCGAGTCATGCGCTCAAATGTTATAATGCAACTACTAAAGATGAGGATGAGGATCTGCAGAAGATTAACATTCTAGAAACAGAAGGCCACCGCGAGGTTCAAGGACCACAGATTGAGAACCCTGATATAACTGCGCCAGTGAAAACTAAACAAGTGAACATTGGTACGGAGGTAGAACCCAAATTCGTGAATATTGGAGACTACTGGGACGATGTGACGGTGGATAAGATCATTGAATTGCTCCGTGAATACCAAGACTTATTCCCTACCAAGTTTATGGATCTAAAAGGAATAATCGGAGACCTAGGGGTGATGAAGATCACGTTAAAGCCCGATGCGAAACCATTTAAGTAGAGGCCTTACCACCTCAATCTGAAATACAAGTAAAAGGTCCACTTAGAACTAGACAAGATGCTAGCAGCAAGCATCATTGAGCCTGTGGAAGAATCTAATTGGGTAAGCCCAATGGTGGTGCAAGAGACTGAATGACGCTTGTGTGCATCATCCTTTCCTGACTCCATTCACGGATGAAGTGTTGGACAATGTAGGTGGCCAGGAAGCATATTCCTTCACTGATGGGTTCTCTGGGTACCACCAAATCAAAATCGCACCGGAGGATAGGAGCAAGACAACCTTCGCGATTGAGTGGGGTTGTTTTCAATACACTGTAATGCCGTTTGGATTGAAGAATGCGCTTGCAATCTTCTCGCGTGTGGTTGTTGCGACATTCAAGGAATTTATTCATAAGTTCTTGGAGGTATATTTTGATGACTGGATTGTATTTGGGCTGGTTAAGCGCCATGTAGAAAGCTTGCGCCTAATGCTGGATACCTGTCGAAGATACCAGATCGCATTCAAGCTCAAGAAGTGCCTATTTTGTGTTCCTTTTGGGAACATATTGGGGCATGTGGTTTGCAGACAAGGACTGATGGTAGACCCCGTGAAGATCATGGTAATACTGCACTTGGAAGCGCTGAGGAGTGTGAAATAGTTGCGTGCTACTTTGGGACATACAAGTCATTACAGAAAGTTTATCAAAAGCTATGCCCAAATCACCGCGCTGATGGAAAAATTGTTGAAGAAGGATGTCACATTTTGCTAGAACGATGATTGTAAGAAAATCTTAGATATATTGAAAGAAAAGATGGTTACCGCATCGAATTTAGTCTTCCCAGACTGGAAGAAAAAGTTTCATGTACATGTCAGCGCGTCATATATAGCATTGGGGGCAGTACTAACACAGGATGGCAGAGAAGGCTTGGATCATCTAATCGCATTTGCAAGCCACAGATTATCCAAAGAAAAGAAGAACTTCTCTACCACTGAACGCGAGGGGCTAGCTATGGTGTATGCACTCTAGAAGTATCGGATCTACTTGTTAGGAGTCCATTTTAAGATGTACACAGATCAGTCCGCACTGAAGTACCTCGTCAATAAGCATGTGTTGGGGGGGCGAATCTGCAAATGGATCTTATTGTTCCAAGAGTATGATTTTGAAGTTTTTGTGAAGCTTGGATGATTGAACGCGGGACTAGACCATCTGTCGCACATCGAAACAGGCGAGGAACCTACTAACTTGGAAGAAGGATTGCCCGACATGCAGCTATTTGGAGTGCATGTCGCAGATGGTCATTTTGAGGATATAATACACTTCCTAACAACAGGAACTGCACTGGAAGGATACTCTATCTAGCACAAGAATGAATTAGTGGTGCACACGGTAGATTTCTCTGTCATCACTGGGCATCTATACAAGATGGGGACTAATGAGATATTGCGATGATAGGTGCATGAGTTTGAACGAAGCAGTGTCCTCGCAGATGCTCATGGGGGCGCTGGCCAACCCTTCATCAGGATTCAAAAGCATATTGCAAGGCATGTGATGTATGTCAAATAATAGGCAGGCCATCGCGGAGGGATGAAATGCCTTTGAATCCACAAATGATGTTGCAACCCTTCGAAAAGTGGGCAATAGATTTTGTAGGACCCATCCAGCCACAAGGGAAGACAGGAGCAAGGTACATTATCACTGCGACGAAGTATTTGACTCATTGGGCAAAAGCGCAGCCGGTGAAGGATTGCATGGGCACGACAGATGTAAAGTTCCTTTTTGAGCATGTACTGATGTGATTTGGATGTCCATGGATCTTGATGAGTGATCATGGTACGCACTTTCTGAATGAGACAATCAGTGCACTAACGGAGGAATTTCAAGTATATCACCAGAAGAGCACACCTTATCACCCACAGGCTAACAGGACAGTGGAGGCGTTCAACAAAGTGCTTGAAAATGTGCTGACCAAGGTTTGCAATGCTCAGAGAAGTGATTGGGACCTACGCATACCTGCAGTATTGTGGGATTATCGAACGACATGCAAGAAGTTGACGGGACAAAACCCTTTTAGGCTTGTCTATGGTGTGGAAGTCATAATGCCTATGGAATACATCGTGCCTAGTTTGCACATAGCAGTACTCACAAGTATGACGGATCACAGAGCCTTGGAAGAGAGGCTTGCACAGCTGGATGAGCTTGAAGAAGAAAGATTTCTAGCTGGATTTCACCAGCAGGTCCAAAAGCAGGGTGAAAAGGCATGGCATGATCAACACATCAAGCTACGCACATTTAAGGTAAATGATCTAGTCTTGTTGTATGATAGTAAGTTTGATAAATTTCCTGAGAAATTCAGGATACACTAGTTAGGACCTTATGTTATTAAGGAGATTACCGATGGAAGAGTGGTACAGCTAGTCAAGTTAAATGGAGAACCCTTCCCAGGAAAGGTGCATGGCAGTCGCTTGAAGCCATACACCAGCGGTCCGGCCATGTGACTAAATGAAAGTAGCATAGTCTTAGCACTCCAAGAAGCTGAAAGGAGGAGCGGGATTATAAACTACACTACCTGAGTTGGGGAGCTGTGCAATTGGTGTTGAGATTGCAACAAGATGATGGAGCTTAGTGAAAAGAGTTGCCTTCACTAAGTGGGCCCGCAGGCAAATTATGGCACAAGTTCTATTTTTTGGATCCCAGCGGGGATGATCACAGCAGGAGTGACCACAGTAGGGATGATCACAGTAGGAGTGACCACAGCAGGAGTGATCACAGTAGGATTGAGCACAACAAGAGTGATCACAGCAGGAGTGATCAAAGTCTATTTTTAGACTGGCTGTCCAAAATAGAAAAGTCAAATATTATTGTCTCATAATAATATTTGGACTATAAACTTGATCTTATTCTCTTGGAGCACTTCAGTTTGAGCTACAGATGTGGCCCATGCAGCTGTCAGAAGGAAGTACGCTTTTCTTATGAGTCAGTTGAGTTGTTGCATGCATGACTTCAGTTAGAACTCAATCAGTTGAGTTTGGTGGAGTTGATTGTGGAGTTGATGGAGTTGTGTTCAGTTTGACTTGGTTAAACTAGTTGTAATTAGTCTAACTGCAAATAGACTAACGATGAGTTGTTAAACTAATTATTAACTCACAATGCAACTATAGAATACATCAGTTAACTCAGTTGTAGGTCAGTGCATGTTCAGTTCAACAGGGACAGGTGTTAGAGGATCAGATTGCTATTAGTTGTGACTATAGTTGTGCATGAGGATTTGCACAATCAAGGGATTGAGTATGCCAATGAGTTTGCTCATGTATTTGCCCAGTATTATAGCCTCTGCTCACGTCTAACACAGTGTGAGTGATTCTTTGGAGGTGAAATACGAGTTTGGTAAACCATTCTCATTCATTCTTGAGCAGGTATTGAGCAGTGGAGGCAGGCAAGCAATGGAATAGATTTGGAGATCAGATCTTAGTTGTATTGTGTGTAACAGGTGGAGTTGGTACTGGATTGCTTGTGATAAGCATTGTACTTTGTAATGTTACATGGTCTCAATCATTAATATACAGATAGTTGGGGTTTTTAGCGAGATGCTTTCCCCGGGTTACATACTGTGTTAATGTGTGAATGCTCTTGATGTTTTATTGTTATTGATGCTGCTATATTGATGATCAACGTAGAGGAGCTTATGTATTTTGTATGTATTCCGCAATAGTACATGATCAGGAATATATCCATTGAATATGTGTTAAATTATTCAAAATTTCTACAATTGGAAGATGGTGTGAAGCAAGGACGTGTCACTGGGTCCGCAACAACGTGGAGGGAGCTGTGCTACCCAGGGAGAAATCGCGTAGGTTGGCTAGAAAGTGACTGTTAAAGTCACAGTTCATGAAAAGATGACAGAAGTGAGGCAAAATAGAGCGGGTGACTAGCATTTAAGACAGAATTTATGGCTTAGATCCTTGAAAATCTGCCGCTAATCCGGCATTAATGAATCGATTTTAGGGGGAGCAGTTAGATTTGAATTTAAATTGCCCTATAAATTACAAGTGGTTGTCCAGGAACAAACACTTGGCATTTTTAGTATTCAGCTGCTGAGCTCTCAGATGCCTATGGACCCAGAGTTTTTCAAAGCTCTCAAATAGACTCCTGTATTTGTGAACTTGCCTAAGACGTTGCGAGTACTGATAGAGAGTGTTATGTCATCACCCCTAGAAGTTATAAATACACAACAAGTGGTAGAAGAGCTGGCACAAGAAATGGAGAAACAGGACGAAGAAGTTGCCCCAGAAGTAGCCGAAGTACTGGCGGAGGTCCCTAAATCTCTGAGAACACCAAGTCCAAAGCCAACCCCAACCAAGGAGACCGTGAAGGATAAGAAGGGCAAGCAGCCTACCATCCCGGTGCGCATGTCGCTGAGACAGAACCCAAAAAATCACACTACCCAGGAGAAAGGCAAGGCTATAAACCTAGAGGCAGAAGAGGAGGATATCAAATACATCCCCATGGACGATGAAGATGTGGGAATGGAAATAGAGGAGGTTGAAGCCCAGGGTGCAGACCCTATTACACGGTTGTTGGAGTATGTCCCTCCGCGCAAGCCTAATTCCAAGGTCCTAAAGGACATTGATGAAAGCAAGACTCCCCTGCAAACCCCATTACTACCGATGAAATCGCTTTTGACAGTCTGCGTTTAACACGGTTTCCCACATTGAAGCTCGAAGACTGGGGCTTAGCAGATCATGAAAAGTTCCCACACCTGGCAACCGAATAGTTGAGGCACCACATCATAGACACAAAGACGGGGATGACTACACTAGAGCCAAGGAAGTGGCTCAAAGGAGTAGAAAAGGCAAGATTACTCAACCTGCTCTGGGTGTCGCACTATAACCACACCCCCGTGACAGTTTTAGTCATCAAGAAGTTGTTGTGCTTGGTGCATGATGGGTGTCTATGGCTGGAGGAGCCAATACCCATCACCGATATGTTGATTCACCACATCACACGCCTGCTGTATACAGGCAAAAATCCAACTATGATCTTTGGTGGCAAGGGCGGCGAGCTGGCACTCGCAGAATCGATGAAAGAGAAATTCAAGTTGGTGAAGAAGTCGTGTGGGTATGCCATCTCCAGAATCAACGACCTCGCTATGAAGGTGGCAACATAGATCCTTGCAGGGAAGGTGATGCGAAAGTGTCACGCCGACGAGGTGACAGCGCTTGTCGTCGCGCTCGCACAGCAGTGCGCAGAAGGAGTCCAATTTAATTGGTTGGACTACCTTCACGGCGAGTTCATGGCAAACTTCCATGAGGCGCAGGAGAAGAGCAAGATGTTCCACTACGCATGGCTCTTGCTATCGATTGTTCTCATAGCATGGTAGCTACCATAAGAGAGCCAATTCCCCTCAGTCGCATCGGACCTTCCTGAAGTAGCAAAGTACACTTTACTCAGGGCAACTAAGGATGCATACCGCGTTCGGGACAACAAAATCTTCTGGATCCTGATGGAAATGAATATCAGGATGGCTATCAATTGCAAGCCGCAATTTTTTCCCATAGTATATGCTAACCTGCAGAGCTATGCCGAGTTCAAAGCTGATTTCCATCGGATCTCAATCAAGGCATGAAAGGACCCTATGCAGAAGTGGTACGATTTTTCGTACCTGGCCACAGATGATGTCATCAATGTAGTATTGGATAAATGGTCGGCGGAGTGGCGCACTTCCACGGAATTGGAAGTAGATGGAATCAAGTTTGCCACACAAAAGAATAAGGATGAGGCCAAGCTCGAGATGGTGCAACAGGTCGAGAATAGGAAGAAGGAGGCCGCTGAGAAGGCCAAGACAGAGTAGACAGGAAAGGAGGCAGGGAAACAAACAGAGGGCACAAAGTGGGGCTCTAACAAAGGTGCACAGTCACCTTCACCAGAAACTGAAGAAGAGGACACATAGCAGCATGACGCAGACCCTCAAGATACGTTCGGCCATCTTAAGCACCCGAGAGAGCCGGAAAAGGGAGGGTCCATAAAGAAGTCCAAGGTGACCAAGACCTTGTTGGACCCCATCAAACTAACAGAGGGAGACTTATACGACATCGGTGACACAGTAAGAGATGTCACCACGGAGACCCTGCAACAATTTGAAAAGCAGCAACAGATCGTCCTAGGGGCCATCCAGACTAGATTGCAGGAGTTACAGGCCCGCGCGTCAGAAGTTGGTACGGTGTCTACCAGCTTGGCTACTATCACATCAGAGGCTGTCGATATGCTACGCATGAAGGCTTCCTGTGCACTAGTGTTTCCGAATGGAGAACTGACAACAGAAAATGAGGCTGACAGGCCCATTGTCAGCACCTTGAAGGGTGTAGGATTGAACCTAGCAGTGCTCCTGCATGAAGCACTCCACTCCTTGTAACATGGAGTAAATGTAGAGCTGAGGACCCGTGAGCACTACGCCCTCCAAGTGATCAGGGAACAAAGAATAAAAAATGAGCAGATGGCCTTGCAGAGGGATGTTGCCATCGCTGCCGAGGTCGAGGCGACTAGCCAGAGATAGAAGATCATAAAGGTCGTGGAGGAGGCCTGCAGAATGGTGCCAGAATTGGCCATTCCAAAGGAGGAGCCAGCTGAGGTTCGCATCTGTAAATTGGCCATAGGGGTGCACGAAACTTGGACAGAGATGGCGAGGGTTCAGTTGGAGCTGAACTTGCAAATTACAGAGATCCAGTTGACGGCTCAGACTTCAACGCCTCCAGAGCTAAAGGAACAATGGGTGGTCGTTGTCACAAAATCAGTTGCAGCAGTGGAGAGTGAAGTAGCAGACTGCACCCAATTGTTTGAACATTCATTTGAGGTCCTGACCAGCTTGTAAGAGGACCCAAACATCCAAAGGCTCGAGACAGAAGTGCGCAAACTCCAATAGCGCTATGACAAAGTTAAGGGTACAGCACGAATCACCACGATGACACAGAGGTTAGCCAAGCTACATGAAGCCAAGCAGCTAAAGGAGCAGGTGGACGCAGCGCCGCATAAGGAAGTAGTACTGAAGGCGCAACTAAAGCCCTGGCTAGAGAAAGTCTATGTAGTGATAGGAAATATTGAAGGCAAGCTTACGACTCTGCAAGAAATGTAAAAACAACTTCAGGCTGAAAGCGCAGGGGTAGTAACTGAGAAGACAGTCGAAAATGCAAAGCAAGCAGCAGCTCAGTGCATAGCTAAAGTTGCGGTCATCAGGGTCAAGTTGGATGAGCTTCATGCAAAGATCTTCGCGCCTGCTGAGTGACTCGAGGGTGAGTCACGATGTTTGTGTTGGGGGCCTATTGGGAGCGGGATCCCCCAAGGGCAATTTTGGGGCTAAAAGCCCATGTTTTAGTCAAGTTTTTGTAATATTATTGTAAAGACTCCGCATTTTGTGGTCGCGGAGCGCGAAGGTATTATGTGTCACAAAGGGTAGTCTGCCCTTAGTTTTTTAAAGTAAAGTCAGCTGTAAGAGATCTACCCATGGTCCACAGACCATGGGATTGTATAAAAAAGAGCTAAGTTCTAAGTAGTTAGAATAATCAAGCATCGAACGAGTAAGAGAGTCGTAGCTTTATAGTAAGAAGTCTAAGTCTTGGGTTGTAGCATAGGTAGAGGCTTTGCAACTGAGTGCGCAAAAGCCTAGGGTAGAAGTCCGCAGCTAAGTGCACGGACCCTTGCAGCTGTATGTGCAGGGTGAACAGAGTCTGTAATACTTGGAAGATATTAATAAAAGGAGTTATTCTGCAATTTTCGTGTATTTGTTATGTTGATGGGTTTGGATATTTTGTGTATGAGTTTCCTTTATTATGTTTATATGGTGCTCGAATGAATTCAATTACATTGAATAATTGAACACAATCACGAACATCTGCTTACGCGGCAATAACTTTAAGTATTTGGCAAGATAAGCAAATCACTTAGGATAATTGAGGAATCTGCACAGCACGCTGCCATAGTAGCGTGAAAGTACCCGAGCCGTAGGTTAAGGCTGCACGAAGGTCGACTGTATACTTTCGCGAAGGTATTGAAAGCCGGAATAGAGCGTTTGTCTTACAAGCCCTAGAGAGAGATCACCTGCACGAAGGCAGGAATAGAAGAGATCAAATGACATCACAACCATCTCAAGGGTGTGGAAACTTGGTTCCATCATCCCCCCATACTGCTTCTGGTGAGACTTCGGTCCACGCTCTGCGAGCTGATGCCGAAAGGGCCAATAGTGTAGGGATTTGTTTGGTTAATCAACGCTGAACCTGGGTCAGACCACCTCAAGCTAACACCAAGTTAAGTATCGACTATCTAATGATATATTTGTTTAATGGCAATGAAGTTTGATCCTCTCAAACTATTAATACATGTATAACAATTTCTTTATAGTAATTAAATGATTAGCTTCTATGAACTATCTAAAAGATTAAAATGCTAGTCCACCCTTCTTTGAATTCATTTTTTCTCATCCAAATTTGGTATATCAATGAAGTCATAGCCTATATTTATATTGGTTATAGTGATCGTGTGGAACTAATTTCCCTTTATGCATGGCTAAGCTTTATCAAATGGGAAAAAAAATAAATAAATAAATTTGAGGATGAGATAAATTAGTTTCTACTTGTAGGTCTAGAGGTATCTACTATATTTAACCAAAAACATTAAAAAGACCACAAATTTGCTTCGAAAGAACATTAATTAACATGAAAATTACTATATTTTATTATTAAAAGTGAGGAATGATTAGCTAATTGATAGTTTTGTATATGTTATAATGATGTTTACTTATATGTCAATAAAAATCAATTGTTGTAATGTGTAAATTTTTTGTCGTGTTCATTAAATTAAGTTACTCAAGTCAAAAAAATCCATTTATATTTTTATCAACATATCTTTTGATTTGAGAAAGAACTTTAAAACAAACAAAAGTAGTAAGAAAAAAATTTCCCATGTTGAAGTTGTCTTGTCAATTAGAATTCAAAAATAAGGACTCAATCATCATTTTAGTAGAGAGAAGAAAGGATAATGATTGTATTGTCCTTTTTCTTCATTAAAAAATTACATCTTAAATTTTAGCATGATAATAGTCACCTTTGGGACCTTAACTAGGAAACAATGTTGTGGATATTCATTACCAGATTAATAATATTTTTAGTTAATGCAAATGAAATTTGGTTATAACTTCTAGTTACAACGGAAAATTTAGACACGATGATATCAAACTATAGATATTACATGACATATGGTTTTGTTTATGTTTTGGACACATGGAGAATTTGTTTTTGTTTTAATCTTATTTAGATTTTGTAATCTTAAATATAATCAATCATCGATCTCATAAAAACAAACTTAAAATTATCTTAAATTGGTTGTATTAAGTAGAGTTGAATATTATCTTAAACTCATGATTTAAAAATCAATTTAATTGTAGAAATTCTTAACCATATATGCAATGAATAATCTTATTCAATTTTAATATTAAGAGGTAGCACAATGAATATCTTTATTCAATTATAATATTAAGCTGTAGTATATCCCGCAAGAAGTTGATTGAGGGGATCAATTTGAATGTCTAGTTGTTTATAGCCTATGTTGATAGCCACCAAATAGTCACCTCTCCTAATTTGTGTTTCTTATGTTTGAAGATAATAAATATATTTTAATGATGAAGTAAATATATTTTTAAGAAAATGTGTTTATAACACTCAATATTTCAAGAATCATTCAGTTTCCTTCTCTGAAATAAAGCATTTACTTGTGATGGGAAGATTAGGCATGTATCCTCCATAGGAATTCTATGTATGGTTCACTTACACGGTGAGTTTTCCATTAAAAAAATGAGCAAGCTTCATTTTATCATGACTAAGGTTATCAAGCTCATATTTGACATTAAGAATGTCATTAGTTCTATTCAATTCAATAATTTCTCTTTCACTCAGTTGTGATGCACTTCTTGCAGGGTGCCATAATGGTAATTTTAGAGAATATGTTGACGACCATGAAAACGCAACCATGGTCGTGCTTAGAAGAAGGAAGGTCTGACATGTAATCCATAGAGATGGATTCCCAAGGTTGACTAGGAGTAGGAAGAGGAGTATATAAGCCTTGCTTCTTGATGGTTGGTTTGGAAATGGCACAAGCAGTGTAGGATTTAATGTACCTCCCAACATCCCGATGAAGGATCAGCCACTAAAAATACTTTTGCAGTACTGCCACTATTTTCTCTACCCCGAACAGTCCAACGACCCAACTGTAGTGCACCTCCCAAATCATCTTGGAACACTCGCTTTAAGGAACACATATGTGTCCCAGGTGGCATAATAATGCATCCTGGAGGTGAAAATTTGGAACTTTCTTACCTTCCCAGAGTGTCTAGTATGTGCTGCCGAATTCTAAATCACTCTTGTAAAGATGCGGCGACCCCGAAGTCTCATGCCCACAGGAGTCGAGCACAGCGATTAGTGCCATGACTAGTGGTCAGTTGAAGCAGTCTGCAACATCATTGGTGTTTCCCTTCTTGTACTTAATGTTCAAATGGAATTATTGCAGGTGTGTATACCACTTTTGTTGGTGATCGTTGTGCAACTTCCCTTGTGTCTGTATGAACTGTAGGGGTCGGTGATCTGTGTGGATGACCATTTCCTTCCCCAAAATGTAGTTCTTCCATTGACAGTGGACCTGCACAATGGAATAAATTTTTTTGTCATAAGTGGGATACTTTCGCACTGTGTCTTAAAGTGTCTCACTATGGTAAGCCATTCGATGCCTCATTTGAGTAAGAATTGCACCAATAGCATAGTCGGAGGTGTCTGTGTCAATCTCAAATGGTTGTTGCAGGTCTGGTAATGTGAGCACTGGTGCAGAGGAAGGGTGATGCTTTAACTCGAAAAATGCCTTCTATTGGATTTCGGACATAAAAAAAAAAAACTTTGCTTTCACTCTGCCCTTAGTGACTTGACTTAAAGGCCAAGTGATATGAGAGAACCCCAACACAAACCTACTATAGAAATTGGAAAGACCAAGAAATTTGTGGAGCTCTGTTAGAGTGGTTGGGGCTGGCCAATCCCGAATGACTTGTATCTTGGTTGGTTTCACATGCACACCTTGCTCATCAATGATGTACCCTAGATATTGAAACTGGGTCATGCCAAAAGTGAATTTCTCTAAATTGGCACACAGATTGTGTTATCATAGCGTTTGAAGGACTTGTCAAATATGGTGGAGGTGCTCTTCCCAACTCTAGCTGAATATCAAGATGTCATCTAAATACACCACCATGAATTCATTGGTGAATGGTCGCAATATGTCGTCCATCAATCTCATGAAGGTTATGGGGGCATTTGTCAACCCGAAAGGCATGACCAACCATTCGAAAAGGCCCTCCTTGGATTTGAAGGTAGTCTTCCACACATTGGAGGGTTCGATAGGCACCTAGTGATAACCAGACTTCAATTCAATCTTGCTGAAATATTTGGCCCCCTTGAGCTAGTCTAGAAGGTCGCCAATCCGTGGGAATGGGTACCTATTCCAAACAGTGATCTTGTTCAGTGCCTGATAGTTAATACAGAGTCTCCACATCCCGTCCTTCTTCTGTACCAATACAATCGGTCTCCCATAGGGTGATGAAATTGGCCTGATGTTCCCTTTCTACAACGGCTCCTGAATCTTCCTATTAATATCATCATTATCTAGAACAGGGCATCAATAAATCAGTCCATTGGGTAGCACCACGTCAGGGGTCAGATCGATGGAGTGCTTGACCTAACAATGCAAGGGTACCCCTGTAGGTGAGGTGAAAATGCCTTTGTACTCCTCCATGACCTTGTCCATCTGTTGAGGAGCCCTATCTCGAAGTCGTGGCCACAACCTTCTTCTTGCCCTGAAGGTGAATAATAACGAAAACAAATTTCCTGGTTTGTGAAATGATCTTACTGTAATGGTTTGTAGTGATCAAAGAGATGGTGGTAGGCGAGGCTACCCCCAGTATCCTGTGCAACTTATTACCCAAATTAATAATAATGGAGTGAGGTCTAGACTCATATATATCATGCCACTTCCACAAATATGGTTGTCCTAATAATACATAACAAACTTCAAGAGGAGCAACATCACATAGTACCTCATCCCTAAAGGGCTTGATGTTGTAGGGAAGGCGGCATTATTGTCTAACACAGAGATCTCATCCTTGATGAAGCCACCAGATGGTATACAGCTGCAGATGTCTTGTCGTCAATAGGCCCAGTCGCTTAATGACCTCTACTGAAATGAGGTTCTTTTGGCTTCCGCTATCGACAATGAACTGCAGTGGAGAACCCTTCACCCACATCTATGAGTGGAAGAGGTGTTCCCCCTCCTCTGGATCTTCAAGCTCATTCTTCTCGATCTTGGTGGTGGCCACAGTTGCACTAGGCTTCGCGTCAATGATCTGCTTCCATTTTTCATTCCCCTTGTCGGGTTCTAAATTAGAGTTGAAACATGTGTCTGATTCGGAAGCCTTCAACTCGACCACCAATGATTATTTGGCCCGACACTCACTTCTGTTGTGAGTGGAGCTCTTATGGAACTCACAGCATTTTCCCATGTCCTTCTTTATCTTTAGGGTTTTCTTTCTTTGCTTGCGGGTTTCCTGGGTCGCCCGCCTTGGCTTTGGCCTTTGCTCTGTGGTTTGGGGGCACCTTTTCCTTGCTTGGATTCGCAGATCCAAAGTCTCGCTTCTTCTATTTAAGCTTCTGCTCAATCTTGACAGCGTATCGGTATGTCATGCCGAGCAAGGAGATGTCCAAGAACCCCATCTCGTCCTGGATGTACTTATGTAGTTAGCCACGGTACTTGAGTACCAAATGCCGCTCAGAATCCTTGATACCCAATTTTGTGCAGAGGGCATGGAAAACATTGTAAACTCTAGCACATCTTGGTCCCTTCCCTGCTGAAGTGTGGTCCACTTTATGTGTTTATATTCATAGCTCTTGACAGGGTAATATTGTTCCTTGATGGCATCTCAGAAAGAATCTCAAGTGGGTGCAGCTGAAAACAATGATTATTCCCTATCGTCCTTTTGTTCACAGTATGTTTCCCACCAATCCTTAACATGTGGGGCGCCTTGAGAAGTGCAAAAGTAATATTTTCCCGATTGGAAAATTCATGAACTGAAAAATATCATTCAAACAGATTCAACCATTTATCTATGACGTCTCCATCTATCTGGCCCTCAAATATGGGAATGTCAAAGTTAACTTTTAACTTAAAAGGAGTGCCACCTCCAAAGTGGTTGTTGAATAAAGATGCGTCGCGTGTGGGTAGCCGTCGAAGGATCTGGGAAAAGTTATCCATCATTGCATTCGTTTGTCGCTCTAGGGCTTCCTCGAGAAATATTTTGATAGGATCTTCTGCCCCCTCGTCTTCATTTTCTTCCACCATATTAGGTTTTCGGGGTTTGTTAGGCTAGTCTTGCAAAGGTTCAACCCGATCGAGCCCTAACTCCTTATACACTAAACTCGTTGGGGACATGCAAAGAAAAACAAAGAAAAAGCAGACCGCTCTGATACCACTAATCCAAACTTTAAAAAAAATGCAACAAATTATAGATATAACCACAAATACAAAGATACAGTAGAAATAACACTTCATTTCATTAATATCAGAATATTGAAATATGCTTACAAATAGAATGGAAATAAACTAGCTCAGGTGATAGTAGCTTATCTCTCAGAAGATATGTGGTGGCTACATGCCTCTGAATCATGTTACAATGAGGCTCAAGGGCCTATTTATTATTGAAAAACAAGGGAAAACCCTAAACGACCAAAACCCTAACCCCAGGAGAGGGAACACTAAGAGTTTGTGGGCCTCATTGGGGATAGTTTAGCAGCCAACTTCTCGAGGTCGTAACTTGGCCATATTATCTATGTTTGGTGCATATGATACCTTGTTGGAAAGGTCTCTCAGAGTACTGTAAGATTTGTGGCAGGCCCCTGCCAATAATTATGGGCCTGCAACGGACCTCGAAAAAATGTCATTTAGGGGGTCAAAACTACTCTGGAAGTTCAGGACCTGAAAAAAACTGCTAAAAATAGTAAATGTTGAAATAAACAAGGAAACAGAGGAAACTAACTGGAGTTCTAGGCGGAATAGGCGAGTGGACACAAATATCCTCCTGGATCAACTCCACGGGCAAAAACCTTGGTTTCACTCTTAGTTGTTTTTTTTCCACCTCCGAGCATGGTCGCACATACAAGGCATGGATTTTTCGATTGACCACACTATTAACATGGCCATTTTTCGGTTGAAGGCCACATTGTTAGCATAGCCATTTTTTGGTTTAAGGATTTCAACTTCCCTTATGGGCCTTCCTTCGTGCCACTGGGGCTTTATGTATGGAAACTCCTCCACTGCTTAATCCGGAAATTGCCAATTGTATTCCTCATGCTCTTCAACACCTGTTCAAGCCTTTGTATCACCCTACAAACCTCTACAACTTCTTGTATTCAAACATCAATCATGCTCTTGACACTTCAATATTTCACTATGGTTGTTGACCATCAAACATACATGAATACATACAGACAAGAGATGAACAAATAATCATCCATGTAAACATATTGATATGGAATTGTGATGAATCCATTAATCAAAAAACCATACAATCCATCTCTTAAACATCCATAGAATCCTACTCTTCAACATCCATACAATTCTTCTCTTATGATGATAGAATCTAAGTCAACATTCAAAATCTAGGTTGACATCGAGGCCAACACATTAGCCATAATGCAACACTCTGCAAGTAAAAACAACTAAACACGCTGCGAATAACGGGAAATAAATAACCCTGAAATGTTAATGTAGCAGAATACCAACTTTAGCAAATCAACCTTCTCAAGATAGAGATGTAAACACTAACTTCTGGAAATTAGAAATTGTTCATAAAATCAAAACATAAGGAATTACATAACTCCTATGATAAATCTAATTAACAAATAACACTACAACACATAACCAATGAAGGGATCCCTCCTTCACCAATCATGGTTGCTAAAGCTTACTCACAGATTAGCGCTTCAAATAATAGAAAATTGCACACTTTATTAAAAATATGAAGCAACAACAATCTCGTTGTGTCTTTGTTTACTGATACAACCCCTATCTCTATTAATTCTTCCTCTAACTTAACACCCAATCTTCTATACGCCCATACATTTATAGCAAAAAATATCAGGGGGCGAACTAGAACTAATTCACCCAAATATGGGTTGTAGAAATTATTGACATGTTACAGAATATTGACTTTGTTTGTTTATGGGAGATATTTGTTGTATAACAACTCAAGATCAGATTACATTTGACTTATTTAACATATAATCACCATAGAGTAGGTTAAAGTTGTTTCAGTTGATAATTGGTTGCTATGTTTGGGACGCAAACTGTCAATGGTCGCAACAATAAATATGTGCCCGAAAGAACCATATGTAGTGCCAAAAATATAGAAAATTTTGGAAAACCACTCAAGTTTCAACTCAATTATTCCATTTTGCACAAAACCCATGTCTTAGATTTTTGAGATTCATCCTAATTTTCCTGAACAATCCAACATAAAATGGTCACTTCTTATCTAGCATATTTTTAACTAAGAACGTTTGACCATGAGCTAGAGCTTAGATTTTTCGACCTGGATGAGTACTTGGAGGTTCGAACCATGATTTTTGTTATAATAATTCTCTTCATAAACCATCATCAGTAAAATTATGCATAATAATCTTTAATCTATTAAAAATAAAGGAAAATAAAAATTACTTAACCATGAAAGCATAATTAAGCATGATATGGTATTTTATAAGAAATTATGGTAAATGGATTGATAAAGGAGTTGTGAAAAGTGGTGAAATGGATGTCTAGAAGTGATAGTAATTGTGACAAATCAGTGACCCAATAGTTACATGAATTACCTTAATTGGTTATTCTTTCTAAAGCACATCATTTCATGGCAATCTTGATTTTCTCCCTTTGTCATTGGTGTTTTCAGCTATCTAGGCAAGATCCTGCATTTGAAGTCAACTCCCTGTAAAGTTGAGCAAGAGTTCCTAGAGTAGATTTGACTTCTCCCTCTAGATAAAATATTTCGGTCAGTGCAACTCCCTTTAACATATGAGCTTTTATACTTTTGTCAAAGAGAAATTCATATAGGATCAACCTTGATCCATTAGTCTAAGTGTATCAACTCTAATGAGCCTATATAAAGCCTTATTTTTGGTTACATGTGTAGGAATTCTTCATGTACCTCATCAGCTTGAGTCAATTCACTTCTTTCATCGAAAAATATGGTCTCTACATAAATGTACTTGACAAGATATCCCTTCATAGCCTTCTTCCCTCCTGTTCAATTAATCTTTTGCTTTAAATTGCATTCCATCCAATCATAAGACATTCTACTCCCTCTGAATTCAAATTCCAACTAGAACAATATTTCTCAATACAAGTTCTCTTGTCATAACCTTTGTTCTTCCATCCTTTTTCATTTGCTACCAGAACCTTGGCAGTATTCATTGTGTACCTGCAATCCTCACTAGGAGGTACAATTAAAATCAAGCAAAGATTCAAGGACAAGATACTAACTACTAGTAGAAATTTATATCATTAGTGATAATCAATTAAGAGAGATATAAGATACTTATCTTTGGAGAAGAATGAAAACTCCCTCGTGATCTATAGACTTATTGCATACATCTGTAGCTTTTTCAGCTTCATCCACATCATCATCATCATGTCATTTCTTTCTTGTAAGATCTAGGGTTTCTATTTTCAACAAAAACATCCAACCGTAGGATTTTGTCTATAGAACCTTGGGTTTCTCATGTTCAAACCCCTTTGTATAATAGGGTTTCCAAACCCTAAATCTGATATGTTTTCCTTGGCATAGATCAACCAATCACCTTCATTCAAACAACTTGACTTCTTTAAAGCAGTTCTTTCAATGTGTAAAGAGTAAATCCTTTCAACATTCAAATACCCATCATATTTGAGTATGCTTTAGTATTACTGATTTTTAGCCCATAATATCTTCCAACTACTTGTATTTCTTGAGAGACATTTTTGTGCTTAACTTTGAAATAGGGTATGGCTTATGATGAAATGACAATGCCCTGCAACATTTCCAAAGAAAGCATTCTAAAAACTTGGTACATGTTACTTCATGTCTTCAAAGACGTGATACGAGCAAGCCCATCTTCTTTAGAATACTCTTTTCCTTCAAAACTTGAAGGAAGACATGGCCCTCCTACGTCAATCATCTTGGATCTCTGGCATAACATACCCATAAGAATGCATACAAATATTAGTTAGGTGAACTCCCATATCAGTTTCCTACATGTTATCCTTCTTTATAAATAGAACAAAGACCTTTTTCTCTTCAATCAAAAATTCTAAGAATAATATTTTGAGCTTATGGAGACTAAGGAAACTCGAGCTCCTCTAAGATTAATTAGCCTCTATCCTTGAATACTATTCATAAAAAATCAAAGGTTTCTTACTGCAATGATGAGATCTCATAAGTATTCAAAATATCTTCAGTCTAATGACATTTATATAATCCTTTGACTAAGAAGGAGGTTACAGCCTTGCACAAGAATAGTAACAATACATTACACATCTTCAAGCAATTCATAATATAGTCTTCTAACAGAGCTCCTTTGAGAATACAATAATGCATAGTTCTTATTCTAGGAGTCATTAAACTCTAGCATGAAACCTTAAGCAATATTTTTAAGGATACTTCAATCAATGCCACATAAGGTTTAAGAAAGGATTTTTTTAAGATCAAGGTATTCAGTGTAAATGAACTTTAGAGAACATATGCTTAATCCATTTTGAAAGACATATATCTCGAAACAACATACCTTGTATTATGTCGGCTTCTGAAAGGTGATCTTCCTTGGAAATATTAGCAAATTCTATTTGAACTTCCAGATCCTTCGATCTACAACACTTTCCTCTTGAGAACCATATACAATATACCAAAACAAGGCATAGTGGTTGATAAGTCTTTAGGCCTGAGGCTTTAAGGTTCCATATGAAGTTTTAATGTATTTAAGTGTGTGTGTCTATGTGTTTTAATGTATTTAAGTGTGTGTGTCTATGTCCATGGACCCTTCTGGTGCCATTTGTGCAGGAGCAATGAGGAAGACACTGAACACCTGTTTCTGTCCTGCCCTGTAGTCATTGAACAATGGTCCCTCCTTTCTTCTCTTTCCCCCTCCCTCAATCGATGGCAAGGACAGTCAATCATCGAAGCCTGGCTGAATTGGCTGGAGCACCACTCGGGCAAAGATAGGAACATCCCTCTCCTCATGTGCTGGGCTATCTGGACGGCGAGGAATCGCGCAATCTTTGACCAAAAAATTCCATCCTGGCCAACCATTGTCTCCCACATCCTTGCAGATTTCGCTCTCATCCCTGATGACCCCCCGCAAGCCCCTCCTCGAACCATCTCCCCGGAACTCATTGATAAATCCTACCCCTGGGCCTATTTTGATGGCTCAGCCCAAGCGGAGGGATGTGGGGGCGGGGCCCTCCTTTTCCTTAGGGAAGCCCACTGCTTCAAACTACAAATTTACCTGGGAAATAATTTTGCCGAGCTTTCTACAGCCAAACACCTCATACACTTTGCACTTGAGAAACGATGCACCAAACTACAACTGTTTGGAGACTCAAAACTTGTCTGCAACTGGCTCAACAGAAAATCTACCTGCACTGTTTTTTCTTTGAGACATATTCTGGATGAGACACACAGACTTATAGCTGCTTTTGAAAAATTTGATTGTTATCACATTTACAGGGAGCGCAACTCACGAGCGGACCTCCTATCCAAGCAAGCAGCGCAAAGGCAAGAAGAGGACTGGTTAATATAGGAAGAAGTGGATGGAACCTTCCATCAACACTATCACAGGCCTTTTGTGGACCTACAGGCATAAAGGGAGATACAGCTCTGAAGGCGGTTCCATCATATCCACACTCTGTAATTTTGTTTTTGCTTATTATTTTTGCTTCTAGTTCGACCCACGGGGGTACTTCTTCTACAGGGCAGCGGTGCTACAGCTGCTAGAAACAGATGACAGTCTTTCATTATAGACGCTTCTTATTTCAGACTGCTATAGGCCTGGAGTTTCCTTAGTTTTTTTTTCAGTTTTATACAAGTCTCCCTGCGCGGAGTTCAGCCAGTAAACTCCCTGCGTGGAGGCAAAAACAGGGGATCTTTTGTGCTATTTTGTACATGGTTGAAACAAACTATCTTATTTTTTGCTACTGTCCGAGAGGCAGCCAGCCTCAATATGCATATGCTCAGACATCTACAGAATGTAATTTCTTTTGACTTAATAGAAATTACGACTTTTTTCTACGGGAAAAAAAAATAAAAATATATATATATATATATATTCAATTTTTCACTAAATTTGCTCCTTTAACATAAACTTTGGAAAATGATTGAACTTCAATTAGGCTTTTCATTATCATATTCTGTCCAATCACATGAGACATTAGTCCTGATACAAGACTATGATATTTCAAATCACTAAAATACTGAGGCATGGAAAAGGGTTATTCGCTCTCCTGGACCTAATATTATTCATCTTCTTAGAATAAAGCATTTTGACCTTGAGAGACTGGCAGTTTCAGTCCTTCATATTATATTCTCTGAGGTCTTTCATTAATCATACGAGGTCTCCTAGGATTAGATCTCCAACTAGGGATTCCAAGAATTCACCATAGCTTTGATACCATGTTGATTTTTGCATGGTCTTGTTTACTGATAATTTATTTTGATGTTTCAAATGATCTTCTTTCACATTCATAAACATGATTACATCATTAAGCAAATTATAGAATACATCAATGATATAATGACATTAGAACCATGAAGAAAAAGGCATACAATGAACATAAGATATTACCCTAGGAAAACCCAACCAACCTTTTCCTTAGAGAACCAATGCAACAAGAGATACATCACATTCAAATAACCAACAAGATGACCAACCTCCAAAGAACAAGTCAAACCTCCACCATTTTGTCTAAATAATCCCTGCAACTAAGTCAAGATATTTGTCCTTCAAGTCTGCCTCTGAACTTGTATTATGCCGCATAGATCAGCCACTTTCCACACAGATTAACCATAGGATTCTTTGATCCCCTACCTTAGAGATAAACCACAAGGTCTCAACCCCTTTCCATAGATACATTGATTTGGGTGGCTCGAGAAAGGGTCAAGAATAAAAGTGTTCAGATTTTGTAGAAACTAAGACCAGAGCATAGAGCTCGGCTTCCTGATTCCAACGGCGCAAAGATCACCTCAAGCCGAGTTCGTATGCGAAAGTTATGCTAAGTTAAAGTTTCATTCAAACTCAGAAAAATACAAAGTCAAAAGTCAACCAGAGGGCGCCACATGGCACTCCAACAGGCTTCTACATGGCATCTCTGATCCGAATGGAAAATGGCATCAACCCATGGTACTCATCCACCCATATTATTCATCGACCCATGGAATTTACCCATGGTATCGTAAATGGCATCCACCCATGGTATTGTAAAATCCACCCGTGGTATTCATTCACCCATGGAATTGACCCATGGTATTGTAACTGAAAAATACTATAAGTAACAAGTCACATTTTGTAAAAGGACAGGTGGTCCGCCACAATGTAGCCTTTACAGTTCAGATGCATGTAGCCACACATGTCTTCTCAGAGATAAGCTACCATTGCCCTAGCTGGTTTATTTCCATTTCTGGTTGTAAGCATATTTCAGTATTTTCCATTAATGAAATGAAGTATTATTTCTGTTGCATCTTTGTGTATATGGTTATCTCTGTAATTTGTTGCATTCCTATTTAAATCTAGATCAGTGGGTTTTAATAAAAAGTTTCTTTGTGGTTTTTTTTATTGGGCATTCTCCTATTTTCTTCTGGCAATTCAAGTTTTCAGATCTTGGGGTCCTTTCCCCCAAGATCCATTCAAGTTTTCAGATCTTAGGGGTCTCGCCTCCCAAGATCCATTTCAATCTGATCTGGCATTTCAAGTTTTCAGATCTTGGGGGTCTCTACCCCAAGATCCATTTCAATCTCTTAGATCTTGGGGGCCTCCCTCCAAGATCTGGAATAAGCTACCATTGCCCTAGCTGGTTTATTTCCATTACTATTTTAAATAAAAGTTTCTTTGTGGTTTTGTTTATTGAGCATTCTCCTTATTTTTCTTCTGGAAATTCAAGTTTTCAGATTTTGGGGGTCTCTCCTCCCAAGATCCATTTCAATCTTTTAGATCTTAGGGGCCTCCCTCCAAGATCTGGATCAGTGGTATCGGAGCGGTCTGCTTTTTCTCTATTTTTTTCTTTGCATGTTCCCAACGAGGTCGGAATATAAGGAGTTAGGGGAGGCCCCCAAGATCTAAAAGATTGAAATGGATCTTGGGGGAAAGACCCCAAGATCTGAAAAAAAATTGAAATGCCAGAAGAAAAAAAGAGAGGAGAATGCCCAATAAACAAAAACCACAAAGAAACTTTTTATTAAAACCGATAATAACTGTAAAGGCTACATTGTGGCGAACAATCTGTCATTTTACAAAATGTGACTTCTTACTTATAGTATTTCTCAGTTACAATACCACGGGTCAATTCCATGGGTGAATGAATACCATGTGTGGATTTCACAATACCACGGGCCAATTCCATGGGTGAATGAATACCATGGGTGGATGTCACAATACCATGGGTGAATGAATACCATGGGTGGATGTCACTTACAATACCATGGGTGAATGCCATTTACAATACCATGGGTAAATTCCATGGGTCGATGAATAATATGGGTGGATGAGTACCAAGGGTTGATGCCATTTTCCATTCGGATCATTTCTCCCTCCTTAAGAAGCAATGGTCCCCATTGTGTAAAGTTCCCTCCTGTGAAGCCTTTGTTGAATATGAAGAGCCACTGAAGATAAGGGTTTTATGTGGTTAACCCATAACCATGATAAACGAAGATCTGAGGATAGAGATATCTTGTAATGCTTGTGACCAATTGTGATGATGATAGTGTGCGGCCTAGCAAATGGACTTCGATGAAGTGTGGGTTTATGGATGACCCATAACCATGATGTTGGTTGTTGATGAAGTAGTAGGTGCCTACATAGTCTGGGGTGGGAGGGCATGTCTCCAAATAACCCAAGCTGAATTTTGCTATGTTGAAATTGATGAATGTGAAGTAGGTGCCTACTAAAGTGAGGTGGGAGGGCACGTCTCCAATGGGAACCCACTCTAAATGCTGCTCCAGATTAAAATGGACATAAATCGGTTAATATAACTCAGAATATTTATTATAACCTGGTTTTGGAAACATAAGGATCTTTTTGCATCTTCCCATGTGTTGGAAATCCTTATCTGGACACTCTAAAAACTCAAATTCGCACTGCAACTATTCCACCGTCACAAAAGTTCTGAAAAATAGCTGATTTTAAATCAGCGATATCTCCCACATCCGAACTCCGATTCGACCCATTTTTTTTTTTGAAATTGGGTGATTTTTCGCAAGGAATCCAGATCTGGTATTTGTTTTTGTAAATTTTGTACCAAATGTTTCAGATCTGATCTGCAAAGTCGCCGCCCAAGAACATTCCTGCAAAAAAATGAAAAAAGAAAAATTCTTCCCGCTTGGCCCAAGAAAATGCTCTGTGGAGGACGTAGCACATGCCTGAAGTTTGTTGAATATTGCTGCAAAATTTGAAATTGAAATATGCATCAAACCCTCATTCCCATGGAATCATAACCTGCTCTGATACCACTGATCCGGATCTTGAGGGGAGGCCCCCAAGATCTAAAAGATTGAAATGGATCTTGGGGGAAAGACCCCAAGATCTGAAAAAAATTGAAATGCTAGAAGAAAAAAAGAGAGGAGAATGCCCAATAAACAAAAACCACAAAGAAACTTTTTATTAAAACCGATAATAATTGTAAAGGCTACATTGTGGCGGACAATCTGTCATTTTACAAAATGTGACTTCTTACTTATAGTATTTCTCAGTTACAATACCACGGGTCAATTCCATGGTGAATGAATACCATGTGTGGATTTCACAATACCACGGGCTAATTCCATGGGTGAATGAATACCATGGGTGGATGTCACAATACCATGGGCCATTACCATGGGTGAATGAATACCATGGGTGGATGTCACTTACAATACCATGGGTGGATGCCATTTACAATACCATGCGTAAATTCCATGGGTCGATGAATAATATGGGTGGATGAGTACCAAGGGTTGATGCCATTTTCCATTCGGATCATTCCTCCCTCCTTAAGAAGTAATGGTCCCCATTGTGTAGTTTCCTCCTGCGAAGCCTTTGTTGAATATGAAGAGCCATTGAAGATAAGGGTTTTATGTGGTTAACCCATAACCATGATAAACGAAGATCTGAGGATAGAGATATCTTGTAATGCTTGTGACCAACTATGATGATGACAGTGTGCGGCCTAGCAAATGGACTTCGATGAAGTGTGGGTTTATGGATGACCCATAACCATGATGTTGGTTGTTGATGAAGTAGCAGGTGCCTACATAGTCTGGGGTGGGAGGGCATGTCTCCAAATAACCCAAGCCGAATGCTGCTATGTTGAAACTGATGAATGTGAAGCAGGTGCCTACTAAGGTGAGGTGGGAGGGCACGTCTCCAATGGGAACCCACTCTAAATGCTGCTCCAGATTAAAATGGACATAAATCGGTTAATAAAACTCAGAATATTTATTATAACCTGGTTTTGGAAACATAAGGATCATTTTGCATCTTCCCATGTGTTGGAAATCCTTATCTGGACACTCTAAAATCTCAGATTCGCACTGCAACTATTCCACCGTCACAAAAGTTCTGAAAAATAGCTGATTTTAAATCAGCGATATCTCCCACATCCGAACTCCGATTCGACCCTTTTTTTTTTTGAAATTGGGTGATTTTTCGCAAGGAATCCAGATCTGGTATTTGTTTTTGTAAATTTTGTACCAAATGTTTCAGATCTGATCTACAAAGTCGCTGCCCAAGAACATTCCTGCAAAAAAATGAAAAAAGAAATATTCTTCCCACTTGGCCCAAGAAAATGATCTATGGAGGACGTAGCACATGCCTGAAGTTTGTTGAATATTGCTGCAAAATTTGGAATTGAAATATGAATCAAACCTTCATTCCCATGGAATCATAACCTACTCTGATACCACTGATCCGGATCTTGAGGGGAGGCCCCCAAGATCTAAAAGATTGAAATGGATCTTGGGGGAAAGACCTCAAGATCTGAAAAAAATTGAAATGCCAGAAGAAAAAAAGAGAGGAGAATGCCCAATAAACAAAAACCACAAAGAAACTTTTTATTAAAACCGATAATAACTGTAAAGGCTACATTGTGGCGGACAATCTGTCCTTTTACAAAATGTAACTTCTTACTTATAGTATTTCTCAATTACAATACCACGGGTCAATTCCATGGGTGAATGAATACCATGGGTGGATTTCACAATACCACGGGCCAATTCCATGGGTGAATGAATACCATGGGTGGATGTCACAATACCATGGGTGAATGAATACCATGGGTGGATGTCACTTACAATACCATGGGTGGATGCCATTTACAATACCATGGGTAAATTCCATGGGTCGATGAATAATATGGGTGGATGAGTACCATGGGTTGATGCCATTTTCCATTCGGATCTTGAGGGGAGGCCCCCAAGATCTAAAAGATTGAAATGGATCTTGGGGTCCCTCAAGATCCGGATCTTGGGGGCCTCCCCTCAAGATCCCCTCAAGATCCATTTGGTGAGGAGATGTTCAAGAACTCCATCTCTTCCTGGATGTATCTGTGTAGGCAGCCGCGGTATTTGAGTACCAAATGCAGCTCAGAATATTTGATACCCAACTGTGTGGGAAGGGTATGGAAAATTTTTGTGAACTCTGGCACATCTTGGTCTCGTCCCTGCCGCAGTGTGGTCCATTTGATGTATTTGTCCTCATAGCTTTTGACAGGTTAGTACTGCTCCTTGATGGCATCCCGAAAGTCATTCCAAGTTGGTGCGGCTAAAAATAGTGAGCCTGTACTTTCATCCTTCTGCTCACAGTAGGTTTCCCACCAGTCCTTGACATGGGGGGCTGCTTTGAGAAGAGCGAAAACAATCTTTTCCCGACTTGAAAATTCATGAACAGAAAAATACCCATCTAGCAGATTTAACCATTTATCTACGGCATCAGCGTCTATTTGACCCTCGAAGATGGGGATTTCAAAATTAACTTGTACCTTAAAGGGTGTGGCATTTCCAGAGTAGCTGTTGGAAGCCGATGCGTCGCCTCTGGGTAGCCGCTGAAGGATAATGATCCGAATGGAAAACGGCATCAACCCATGGTACTCATCCACCCATATTATTCATCGACCCATGGAATTTACCCATGGTATTGTAAATGGCATCCGCCCGTGGTATTGTAAAATCCACCCATGGTATTCATTCACCCATGGAATTGACCCATGGTATTGTAACTGAAAAATACTATAAGTAACAAGTCACATTTTGTAAAAGGACAGGTGGTCTGCCACAATGTAGCCTTTACAGTTCAGAGGCATGTAGCCACACATCTCTTCTTAGGTTTACAAGCAACTCCTCCTCCTTAGTCCTCTAAATTCCTGTCCACTTCCCTCAACAAATCAATGTGTTACATTTCCACATTATTTACATGAATTACAATTCATAGCAATATTTACAAGAGGGATTAGCAAAAGGGGTCATCTCAAATAGACATTTGAATTTAGAATATCTATGAGAAGAGATGAGGAATGAGGAAAATATCAAGTTAAATAGAAGCTCTCTATCCTCAGCGACATCAAAAGAAAGATTTGAGAATGGGCATCAATGCATTTCTCAACATGCAACCATAATGAATTGAGTGGTTCAACAAAGACATGGGATACACATCTTGAAAGTAGAATGCACTATGGTAAGGAACTTGGCACTCAACCTTAACAAGAACTCCCTATCTTTAACTTTAAACAATATCTATCAACTCTATAGTTTTCATTGGTGGTCATATTTTTCAAAATTATTAAATTATTAAGTATTTTATTATATAAGCTACCTACAAGAACATACAAGATATAGGAAGGTCATTTATGATAGAGTCATGTTCTTCTTGTAAAACATCTTTTTGCAGACCTTGCTTATAGTCAGGGGGAGCATGAACAGCACACTTCAGCAGAGCAGAGACTTCAGCATGTACTCAAGGGGAGCATGGACAGATTGGTACACCTTGGCATATACAAAGGGGGAGCTCATTCAGAAATTTCAACAGGCACTCAGGGGGAGTATGGATAGCAAAGGAAGAGAATATCTTGGTCCACCCTTTGCCCTTGATGTCAAAGGGGGAGAGTGATTTGGTATTGTTGCCATCAAGTCCAAAGGGGGAGATTGTTGGCATTATGATGCATGTGTTGTACTTGATGGCAACCAACTCGTAGAAGATCAACTCACTTATATATATCTAGATGAATCTATGGAAGAGATATCATATGTGACAAGGAATCAGATGACAATTCTCAGTATGACAAGTCCAAAGGGGGAGATTGTTGGCATTATGAGACAAGTGTTGGAAAATTTATTTGATAAATTATAGTGCAACAAAGTTTCCTTCATGTAGAGAAAAGTTCACGCACTTTTATGCAGAGAAAAGTTTATTCCATGTAGAGAAAAGTTCACACACTTTTATGCAGAGAAAAGTTTATTCCATGTAGAGAAAAGTTCACGCACTTTTATGCAGAGAAAAGTTTATTCCATGTAGAGAAAAGTTCACGCACTTTTATGCAGAGAAAAGTTCATTTCATGTAGAGAAAAGTTCACGCACTTTTATGCAGAGAAGAGTTTATTTCATGTAGAGAAATGTTCACGCACTTTTATGCAGAGAAAAGTTTATTTCATGTAGAGAAAAGTTTACGCACTTTCATGCAGAGAAAAGTTCCCTTCATGCAAGAGAAAAGTTCACACACTTTCATGGTTGGTTCATGGTATTAGTCCGACAGTTTTTGATCCTATGGCTTTGGTCCGTGGTATTGCATCCAAAAGTGTTGATCTCACGCACTTTCATGGTTGGTTCATGGTATTAGTCCGACAGTTTTTGATCCTATGGTTTTAGTCCGTGGTATTGCATCCAAAAGTGTTGATCTCATGCACTTTCATGGTTGGTTCATGGTATTAGTCCAACA
Source organism: Pinus tabuliformis (assembly GCA_031772625.1). NCBI lineage: Eukaryota > Viridiplantae > Streptophyta > Pinopsida > Pinales > Pinaceae > Pinus > Pinus tabuliformis. The sequence goes on from CM062812.1 coordinate 331,697,650, forward strand.
GTTTTTTTGATCCTATGGTTTTGGACCGTGGTATTGACAAAGGACTAAGGCTATAAAAGAGGAAGGAGATCATTTGGCAAAGCATCATCTGAATTATTGAATATCTCATAAAGTGGTAGATCTGGAATACTGTGATTGGGTTATGGTGCAGATCTAGATCTGAGCTAAAGAGGGATCTCACCAGTTGATGGAAAACAAGATCTAAGGATAGATCAGGATCAAATGGTTTGAAATGAACTATCTCTATATATTTGATTATGCTTATTCTAGATCTGTATACTGACGCTTGTAATGATCTGAACTGGGTATAACTCGAGTTTGGAATCGCTGCAAGTCATGTTTGAATATTTATAGATCTGTACGCGGGTTGGCTTTGGTGTAAGCGCGTATGTATGTAGGTTTGGTTCATTGTAGTAGCGTATACAATTTGAGCTATGATATTTGAAGTCACAGGTGGTTCTGGTTGTTGATGGGTTCTGATGACAGTTTAAAGGTGTCAGTATTCTGCATATCCTGTTTGGTTGATTGTGTTTAGCTTCAGTATTGATGGATGAGAACTAATATTGGATCAGGATCATAATGGCTCATATTTATGTGATCTGATGGACTAGATCTGGGTGCTAACACATATATTATCCTTGTATATGTATTGATCTAGTGTTTGGGTGATTCAGAAGATTGATTGATTATGTGCTTCAATGATATTAATGGGTCCAGTATGAAAATTGGATGAAACGTGGCCTTTCAGATTATGTGTTGTGCTTCAGGAGTATCCAGTATGAAAATGTATGAAACGTGGTACCCGGAGGAGAGAAGATTGTAGGCCAGCGCCTACGTACTAGTATCTTAGCTAGTACAAGAGCTAAGGGGTTGGCAGCTCCCTTCCAGTAGCAGTTGAAAACTTTGGAGCATTGTAGCAGGTAGCAGCCTGCGTACTAGTAAATGGATCGGCTAGTACAAGAACTATGGGGGTTGTAGCTCCCTTCTAGGAAAGACTGGAGAATGAGAGAGGGTTGTAGCTCTCTGCAGGTAGAAGCCTGCGTACTGGTATAAGACTACACCAGTACAGAAATATTGTAAAAAGATTTTCTTATTAAGAAGAAGATTGAGATGACTTGCAGCAGCTGGTTTTCTCCCACATTGGGTTTCCACCTTATATCATGGTGTTCATGTGTGTGGCTTATGTGTGATGATCCGTTCTATTTTACTGCACCTGTTTACTGTTAATATGGTTGATAATGTTCTAATGCACTCATTAAGGATCAACTAACTGAATCATAAGAAGTTGTGGAAGTAGCATATATGAATCTGAATATGGAAATGAAAAAGTTTTATTGATGTGATAATATTGATTCACCCCCCCCTCTCAGTATTGTTTCCAATAATTACATTGTGCCTCAATATAGTGAGCAGATTCAGGTGCTTTACCTTTGTCTGTATCATCAGTTTTACCTTTCTGCTGGTTTCTTTTCTGCTCAATTTTGTCCCATGGTAGCTTGCATGTAGAAGCATCATGTGATCCATTTCGTTTGCAGCGAATGCAATGCAGATCTGCTTTTTCTGCTTGAGAATGTCTGCCCCCCCTGCCTCTGAAGTATCTTCCTCTTCCTCTTCGTCCACCTCTTCCTCTTGTAGAATCTTGAGCATGATGCTTTTCTTTATGAGCAAGGCAAACAGTCTCTTCAGAAGATTCAGGGACTGTCTTCTTTCCAAAGGCTTTCTCTCTTTCAGCAAACTTTTTCACAAGAGAATCAAAGGTTATATCTTTAAGATTTCCATTTGCTTGTAGAGACTCAAGATAATTGGAGTAAGTAGGATAGAGTGCCTTGAGAAAAGCAATAAGAGGGATATCCAGCTCAACCTTAGTGGATTTAATATCATGCATTATAGACTTTACTTCAGATGCAAGAGCAAGAGGATCATTATTTTTCAGTTCAAGAGTGAAGAGTTTAATCATGAGCTGAACAACTTCAAGTGCAGAATGTGAGTCATAGAGTTCTTTCAGCTTTTGTAAAGCTTCAAAGGCAGTTGAATATGATGAAATATGGCGACTTACTTCTTCATTTACAGATGCTGCGATTAATGCATAGGCTTTGTTGTTCTTGTTTTCCCAAATGACGAGCTCTTTGTCTGATGTAGGCTGCACTGGGTCATTTTCTCCTTCTCCGACACAGACTCCTTTCCACAACTCATTGAAGATGAGGGTGTGTTTTATCATCCGGGACCATTCAGGATAGTTCTCCTTGCCAGTGAGAACTATTCCTACCATAGAGATGATTGAATGCATTCTGTGAAAAAAATAACTTCTGCTGATAGAATAATACTTCTAATGGCAAAAAAAATGTGCTTTTGTGGAGAAAAAAAAAAACTTTTGCTGCTAAAAGAATGATTCTGATTCTGCTACGCCATTTATATATTATTGACTATTGAAATGAATGCTGATAACATGCTACCACTGTAACATATATCACCACATATATATCACCGCATGAACAATTTGAGCGCTTGTGTTAAACGTTGCCACTGTAAAATATGAGCACTGTGTTGAACGCTATCACCGTACCATATATCACAGCATATATATGTCACATAAAAATTGAGCACTGCTACTGTAACATATATCACCGCATACATAAAAATTGAGCACTGCATATATATATCACATGAAAATGTAACATATATCACCGCATACATAAAAATTGAGCGCTGCATATATCACCGCATATATATATCACATGAAAATGTAACATATATCACCGCATATATATATATCACATGAAAATTTAAACGTTGCCCAAACCATGTCAGTTCATACCAGTCTTTAGCCGCATTCGATACCATTCATAAGTATCGATCAGCAATATTTATTTGAAACAGGCTCTGATACACAATTCGATACCATTCATCCAATCTTTAGCCGCATTCGATACCATTCATACCATTCAAGTGCCTCAAGGCATGTTGAATGCCAGACGAGCTGACGAGAAATACATTATACGATCTCTGACACCAAGATTTTCACAAAGTTTGAGTCGGAAAACCACTCTTTTCTGCTCATGAGCTACTGCTCCGGAGGGGACCTCAATACGCTCAGGCAAAGGCAGAAGAACAGGAGGTTTTTTGTGTCTGCTGCTAGATTCTATGCAGCAAAAGTTGTGCTTGCACTAGAGTATTTTCACCAGCATGGAATTTTGTACAAAGACTTGAAACCTGAAAACATATTGCTTCAAGCAGATGGGCATATCATGATCACTGATTTCGATCTCTCGCTTATCATCAACAATCCACGAGGAGAGTGTAAGACAAAGGATTCTTACAGGGATCAAAATGGATCATTTAAGAAGAAGAGCAAGTCACTCATGGCGAAGTTGAATCCCGGGCATCAGTCTTTAGCCACTTTGGGGGAGTGTTCGAGGCTTGATGTGGAGCGCCTCAGGTATCTTGACTGTTCAATTTCAGATGTCAGGCCTATGCAGGTCAGAGACAAGCGTTATGGACAGAGCGCAGTGGCAGAGGCAGATTATTTTAAAACAAAAGGGAATAAAGCAGAGGCAGAGGCAGAGGTCAGGACAGAGGAGTTACAAGGAGCATAATAGCTCAAACAAGGAGCTGGCTCTGATACCATGTCAGACCAGGAGTAACTCCAGACTTGGTAGAAAAACTGATTCATTTATTTCATTAGGTAGCTATTGTTATATACATGAATGTGACTGATCAGTTCATCTTCTTGATGACTGTTCACATTCCAAATTCACCCAATCGCAGAGGATTAGGTGTCAACACATTTCTTAAGTGATTTCTCAATGGCCCCCAACTATAACACCATAATGATTGTCTATTCGATAGAACATTGACCACAAGGGTTCATCCAAGATTCAATGAGTTTCAGATTAGTTATAGGAGAAGGAATATATATGTATAAAGGGAGGCTTATCAGTTGGAATAGCACTATAGAAGTAAATATCCCACTTCCAAGAGATTTATTATTGTACTGCACAAGTACCTAAGTGGTTTATCAACCCCAAGTCTAACCACTCAAGGGTTTATCATACCTTTTAAATAATTCTCGGGTGTCTTAGCTTGTCAAGTAGTTTATCAACCCCAACTAGTATCCTAGTGGTTTTTCAGCCCTAAGGCTAGCCACTTCCCAGGCCTTTATTAAGTTTTTGAGCAAACATTAGACCTATTTATCAACGTCGGCTAACACTTGGGTGTCACAACTCCACTGGACTTTCTTTGGCCATTCATTTCATCGACACACTCACAGGCCTTAGCAAACATACAGAATACCATTTCAAAGAATAACACAAGCTCTATCAAATTCTTTTTCCTTGTAGATTCATGTTCACTACCAATTCACATTATTTTTTCTCCTCTTTTGTGCACTTCCTCATTCTTTTTGTTAATCGACTCACTCCCCATCTGTTCACTTTTTTTAATTCCTCCAATCACTCTCATATTCACACCTTCCCTCCCCTATGCTTTTCCTTCTTGTACTTTTTACATGCATGTTGACCACTCCCACACTTCCACGAGAACTGAGATTGCATGTTTGTCCTTTACTCGAGGAGCCTATTCCTTGAATTCAAAGTTGCACCAACAGTGTCATAAATCCAATGGGGAGACAGGTAGTAAAATAAAATATAGTGGCTTAGGTTTACAAGCAACTCCTCCTCCTTAGTCCTCTAAATTCCTGTCCACTTCCCTCAGCAAATCAATGTGTTACATTTCCACATTATTTACATGAATTACAATTCATAGCAATATTTACAAGAGGGATTAGCAAAAGGGGTCATCTCAAATAGACATTTGAATTTAGAATATCTATGAGAAGAGATGAGGAATGAGGAAAATATCAAGTTAAATAGAAGCTCTCTATCCTCAGTGACATCAAAAGAAAGATTTGAGAATGGGCATCAATGCATTTCTCAACATGCAACCATAATGAATTGAGTGGTCCAACAAAGACATGGGATACACATCTTGAAAGTAGAATGCACTATGGTAAGGAACTTGCACTCAACCTTAACAAGAACTCCCTGTTTTTAACTTTAAACAATATCTATCAACTCTACACTTTTCATTGGTGGTCATATTTTTCAAAATTATTAAGTATTTTATTATATAAGCTACCTACAAGAACATACAAGATATAATAATTATAATCTTTAGCAAACCATCTTGTATTATTTTTTAGCATTACCTATTTTGTTATAAAATCTTTAGAATAGCTTTTGGTAAATTTACAATTAATCTATCTACATCATCTTTTTAATATAATGCTCTCGTATTTCAATAAAATAAAAAATAAAACAAGAGATAATATCAATGCTTCTCTCTCTCTAAGGTGGATTGACTCACAGAGATTTCAATTTTGAATCTAATAGTTTACATAATACTTTATAACATGGAAATGGCCAATTGAGGTACTCACTTGAGCTACATTTTGTAAAATATTATTAAAATCAAAATTTCTTACTATTTTCAACTTTCAAATATTTTTCTCGCATTGAAACTTTTTTTGTTTTAAATGATTTAATATAAAACAATTCTAAAAAATATAATTTCATTTTCTCTTAATACAATCAAACAAAATAAAAGTTGATTTCAGATAATAATGACTTTCTCAATTGTCTCATACATTTGAATCTGCATTGATTTATATTTTTTTAGCATATTACTCTCTAAGAAGAATAATAAATACGAAATTGATATATAATTTTTAATTTATATATATATATATATATATATATATATATAACTTTATTATTATAATATATATATATATATATATATATATATATATATATATATATATATATATATATATATAGATATATATATATATATATATATTATAAAAAAACACATATTCTTAACTATTCCATTTAGAAAAACATTAATACATATTCTTAACCATTACATTTACTCAAACTATCTATATAATATATAACCACCAATAATTATGATTTTTTATGTTCAATTTGTCAACATTGTAATTGCATTTGCATTTGCCAACTCTTTAGCACTACTCGACTACTTTCTGTTTGTTTAATAAAATTACTCAGTTTATAGTTCTTGATGATAAGATAAGGCTAGCTATATGCAACCAGCAGAATTTTTGTTGGGTATTTTAATGTTAGTAGAGTTTTCTTGTGGGTATTTTGATGTTACTGAGCATCCAAGTAAAATTACATAAATTAGTAAAAAAATAATTGAAAATTATATAAATTAGTAAAAAAATAATTGAAAAAGACTAATGATTATGGGTAAATAATCTACAGGGTTCTTATCTCTAGCTAATAGAATAGAGTTTATTTTATCTCTACAATACTTCTTAATTAGTCAGTTGATCTGTATTTAGGTTACAGTTATGAAACTTCAGAATTTTGGGTGCCTCGGTAGTTCTTGATCGTGTTGAATCTATTTCCACCATCAAAAAATGATTCAAACACAAGCATTCTGATTTTTTGAAGAATTTTTTACCGGAAGAAAACTTTCACTTAGGCCTATCTTTAAAAACATTGTTGCACAAGGAAACCTACCAAAATTGTTTAATCTCACCACTATCATGTTCATATAAATTAAAGGTATTGTCTACAGAGGCCACAAAATCACCTAAAAAGTTACTTTCGGTGAATTTTTTTAGAAAAATCTGATCATAAGAGTGTTCCAATCGTTTTGTCATCGAAATGGATTCAGCACCATCAAAAACCCTCAAGGCACCCAAAATCTTGAAGTTTGACAATTGTAACCCACATTTCCCAAAATTTCTAGGGAATTTCGGCAAAATCATGCCTGAATTTCCAATATTTTCTATGTGAATTTGTGACCTTCTTAAACTACTCTTAAATTAAATACAGAGAGGCATCCCAATCTACTTATGTTTTATTTATAGTACTGAGGTGGAGGAAATGGAAAAACCCCTTAATTTCATCCATTGAGTTGTGTATACGACAAAGAATATTTAGCTTATTAAAGGTGGAGGTTGGAAATGGAAAAAATATTTGGAAAGTGCATCCATGAGTTGTGTATACAACCAAAAAATAAAACCACACCTATTTTGTGTAAAAATCTCAGCTATAGGAGATTTATTTTTTTGGGCTTTATCTCAAATTTATTGAAATAGTAAGTTTGAACTATGTAATTCATAGTAAACAAATTCGAATTTGAATATGAATCTGAATTCTATTCGATATGTAAAAAATTGGACTACCTAAAATTCAATATGCAAAACATTCAGAAATACAGATATTACAAAATTGGATTTTATATATATATATATATATATATATATATATATATATATATATATATATATATATATATATACTTTCTATTTTCATGAACTAATTATTTATAAATTAAAACAATTAAAAAATATATTATACATGTACCTAATATTATATAATTCTATAAAAAAAAATCCATAAAACAACATGTTTTTAGAAAAGAATAACAACCTCAAAAATTTTAATATAACTCTTAAAAAAGAAAATTAACAACATTATTAATTTTATAAAAAAATATTATACAGGTATATAATACTATAAAAAAATATAAAATAAATCACTTTCAAAAAAAATAATAACCTCAAATCATAAATTTTAATATAACTCTTAAAAATGAAAATTAACAACATTATTAATTAATAACTAAAACAACCTAAATCTCTTTATAGAATTAGCTTTTCTAGTGGATCTTGTTGAAAACACACTTTCAAGGAATTGTTTATTTTGTAGATTTTGTTCATTTAGTTGAAGGTAGCACATTATACTCAATCCAAAACACGCAGGAAGAGAAAAGCACACCCAAATCTTAATTCATGGTTTTCTATTTAGTTAAGGGCGGGGAAGAAAATTGGAGTGTACCAATCATATTTGCCAAATTTGAAAAAGAATACCATGGTATAAAATTCAATATGAGAAAAAAATAGAAATCATATATTTTTCAAATATTTATAACAAGAATATTTTCTATATTCGGACTTTTGTGATCCGTAATGAATTAAGCAAAAGTAATTCAATATGAGAAAAAATAGAAATTATATATTTTTCAAATATTTATAACAAAAATACTTTCTATATTCAGGTTTTTGTGATCTGTAATGAATTAAGAAAAAGTCTTTCAGTATAAATCACATAAGAATACTTACTAAATTTGAAAAATAATACCAATGTATAAAATTTACTATAATTTAATATGGAAAAAATTCAAAATTATATGTTTTACAAACATTTATAAGTAGGAATTTATTACTTTTGGCAACTACAAACATACTGTATGGTATTTTAATATGAAATTTATTGTTTTTCACAACTACATTTTTTTAATAAGCAATTTATTGTTTACTATACCTTTTTTAATATACAAAATTATATTTTTAATTCTTTTAAATATTAAATTTTATATACGCTTACCCAATTTTCAAGGAACGGAATACGCTAGCCAATAGGGTAGAACTTGGTAATTATGATATAATTTACAAAATCCGAATATACTTAGGGATTTGTGGTACTAGTGAAAGTCTGCTCCTTACTGACACTAGCTCATAATTCAAGTTGGCATGGTTTTCTTTGAATGACACTGATAGAATCAACTTTAGCAATTAGTGATGACTATCTCCATTGCTACTTTGACCACCGAATTATGATGAAAATAAATATTTCTAGAGAAACTCTGTTATAAATGGATGAAACTTTTAGATGTTTCATCATAAACATGAAGTTAAAAACATAGGTTAAGACTTCGCCTGAAACGTCAATGTTTTATCTATTTTAACACAACATCTTTATAAATAATTATTTTCATTATAAATTACAACTATGGAAATCTACCTCCTAACTGAATTAAAATAGATTTTCTCACACATCCTCCCTACCAATTTTTATCACCCAATTCTATATTGCTTTTAAAAAAACACAACAAAAGCATCTCCGTTAGACTGTTCCTCCAGAAAACCTACGAAGTGACAGTTCAATGCAAACTCCTCGAAAAGGGGTTAACGAGATCTTAATCTCCACAGAATATTCTATATTGACAAAATCTTGATTACCGACAGAGGTGACAACTAGGGTACAATGCAACGCCCTCTGAACTTTGCGAAAAGGGGTTAGATTTGACCAGTTAACACGGCAGTTCTTCGGAAAATCTTGTTAAAGAAAAATGGGTGTTGAGTATTCCAAAGAAGCTCCAGCGTTTACCAGCTGCCAAAATACCTGGAGAATGGTCTCAAACAATAAGTCCAGTTTGTGACAATATCTCCTTGGAAGGCGGTACTGACAGGAGAATGCCCAGAAAATCTTATTGAAAACAAAATATGCTGCCAAATGTCCTCCGGCGCTTACCAGCTGCCAAAATAGCTGGAGAGTCGTCTCAAACGCTAAGTGCAGTTTGTGATAATGTCTTATTCCAAGGCAAGGCAATTTCTACGGACCATTGCCTAATCGCGTAGTCTAACGAGGTTGAGGAGTTTCCTGGAAAGTTTTGGAAATTTTGGTCATATTTAGATAAAATCCGGCAAGGATTTTTGTAAATCCAAGTTATAGTTGTTAAACTTCAAAATTTTAGGTGTCCTAGGCGTTTTTGATGGTGCTGAATCCATTTCCACCATCAAAAACACGATTCAAACACTGCCTCTACAAGATTTTTTGAATTTTTTTTTCCCGGATTCCGACCACTTTTGACCGTCCGAGCAATTCCTCCTCCTGGTTAGACGACTCCTTGCCTAATTCATCCATTTAGCTTTTAAATTTTAACATAACATGTCTATCCAATGGCTTTTTTTGTTCATCCATTTAGCTTTTAAATTTTAACATAACATGTCTATCAAATGGCTTTTTTTGTTTTTTTGTTTTTTTGGAAAGAATTTTGATCATGAAAACCACGGTTATATTTTAATGAGAAGGGTTAAATTCATTTTAATCTGTTAATATCAATATCTTCAAATAAGATTTTTTTTTAAATATGAAAATTACAACAATAAAAAATCATATATATATAGTATATATCACTAAATTTTTAGTATGAAAAATTTCAAAAAAGTAAATCATATATTATTATTATTATTATTTTATTTTAAGGTTAGAGCTAAATCTGACACTAAATTAGTGTATGAGACCTTTTTGTTTGTGGAATAATGTACCTACGCATATATACTCTACCCCCTCTGTTTTTGAACCTATGACCTCTAAAGAGGAAACACATGCTCTTAATCTTTAGGCCCACTCAAATTATATATATATATATCACAATTTTTAATGTGTCAAGTTGTGCATACCTTAGACAAAGAATTTTATATAGAGACTAAAATTCTAGGTACACTTGAATAAGTACACATAAACAATGTTGGTTCACAAGCAGTCTATATAGAAATAATATGGAGGAAATTTAATAAGACTATTTACTCTTTCATCTCATGGACACCATTTTTCAAATACAATGAAACTATTTTTCTTTCTTATATGGCAATGGGCCCAATCATTCAAAAACTTATAACTATTTCTTAAAAGAAATGGAAATATATATCATTTTTTTGAATATCATTGAAATCTATAATTTAAAAAACAACAACAACAACAACAAATTATTTAAAATCTTTAATAACACAATTTACATAAAATAAATATAACTTTCAAGAATTATAAGCATAATGATTAGCACACATATGCATTATAATGCATGACAACATCTCATATATATATATATATATATATATATATATAGATATCTTATTTAGTATTGAATTTTTCATAATAAAGATATCAATTTTGATCCCTAGTTCTTATTGTTGTGTCTTCATATTAAGTAGGCATAAAGAAGACATGAAGGTAATATTCATAAATGTGGGCAAGAATAGCAAGTAGTAAATGCAAGCAAGCTATGTAGGCAGTAAATACAAGTGGAGTAGGTTGCTAGATACCATTTGTAAATCCCAACTCCAAAAGGATGGGGAGTTTATTTGAATTAGAATTGTATCTCCTCTTTGATCAGCGAAAGGATTCACCACAACCAAATTTTTTGATCTGCAATGCCCTACTACTAAGATACAATTTCAATAAATAAGTAATACGTGGATGCATGAGCTCCATTTGCATAAAAATGATAACATTTCTTTTTTGAACTAGAAAAATTGTTAGCATTATTTATTTTTTAAATGTTATAGTACATAGGAAAATGATTGATGAAGAAAAATAAATAAAAATAATAATAAATAGAATATGTTATGAAAAATTTCTGTCTTTCAATTAAACAATTTCCATTTTAAATTTGACAAATCTCTTTTTTATTTTTATTTTCATTTACATTGGAAATAATTCTACACCTTTTCATGATGAGTTAAAAAACTCTTAAAAACAATGATAATTTCAAATTTAAACCCTGATTGTGATATACTAGAAAACTATTACAGCCTCCTAGATTTAAAGATCTAAATAAAATTAATATATTGAGCTCATACAATTCATTAATTGGATCCACTCCATTACTTTAAAAAGAATTAGGTAAGTTTATATGAAAAATTAAAACAAGTGATCCACAATTTGATGAAGAGATAGCTTCCACTAATATATATAAAATAAAAAGGTACGTCAATCAATCTTTACACTTAGAAATTAAGTGATCAATAAAATATCAAATCCTCTTTTAAATTCATTTCAATGTAAAGAGTATGTTTTTTTTGAAGTTTTTCAAACTATTTTGTAATATAAGTTAATTACTAAATATTAAAAAACATTTTTTCTTTTATAATATTAGTGAATCACTAATATTAAAATTTTGTGAATAATTATGGCATTTCTAATTACAAAGTATTTTATGCTTTTTTTTTCATTAAACATCTAAATATCTAAAAAAACATTGCATTATGTATTAAACTAACAAAATAGTCCCTATAATATAATTTTATTACTTTTTATTTTTTACGGTAATGTATAAAACTAATCTCACAAAAAAATAGTAAACTCAAATATGCCAAGCTTTTGTAAATGCGTTTGTTAATAGGTGGAAGATCTTTAAATATCCAAATAAGTATTTTTGCAAACATCATTTCCACATAAATAAAAGTGAAATATTAACCTCAAAGGGCACCCTCAACAATGAACAATATCCCCATAGTTCATGTATTTCCAAGGACACCCATCCTCATAGTTCACGTATTTCCAAGGATGCCCCAACCATGTGGGTATGTCCTCACTAATCAACGAAAAGATAGACTTGGTGTCACTAACAACATATGTGGTGGCCCTCTAAGGCTCCATTCATGGTTTCCTAAAAAAATAGACTTGGTGCCACTAATCCCTACCCCACTAGTAGTGCAAAACACATATGGTGGCACTTTATTCATAAATATTGAATGAAATGATAAGTTCATTAACGAAATGATTATTAATTACCTTCTCTCCAACTAGATTAGTTATATACCTGAACTCATCTTCCATCTAACTAGATCTAACTAGATTAGTAATACAGGTAACTTGAACTCTAGTTCCTTAGCAACATTTACAAGATAAACCAATGTATTCATAGCTATTAAATAGAGCAATGCTATCCAAAACACCATTTGCAAAAACAAAAATTGATGCTTGAGAATGCAAATTTTCATAGACATTTTAATGTATATCAGCTTCTAGATATCATTAAGTAATTCACACATAGAAAAGGTCAATGAAAGACTTCACTATGGACACAAAATATTATATAAATCTGAGCATAATTAACATAATGAATATCAAATCTACTCTACCATAACGATTATCAAAATCAATTCCTAATAGAAAGATATATTGACCAAACTCACACACTTAAGATCATCCCAATATATCATATATCAAAGTTGTATCAAGCATAAATTTAACATGAAAAAATCTCGACAAAGCCATCATAAGAGGCATTAAACAATTAACACATACAATTATAATATCCATAACCAGTTTTTCTTAGAAATAAACTTAATCAATTTTTCTTAGAAATAAACTTAATCAATCGCTAAATACCCATATAAATTTAACTATCAATATCCTAATTAAAATTTTAAAAATAAACTTAATCAATTTCTTAAAAAACCAATGTATTCAATTATCTTCCATAAAAACAACGTGTGTTTAACAAATTTATTTGTTTTATAAAAATATTTTATTTTCTTATATATTTTTAAATTTAAATATATAAAATTTATATATCATCTTATTATAAAACATTTATATAAATTTATAATATATATAAAGTTGACATTCATATATATATGACATCCATCCGCTTCATCCAAGATTGTAGAATATAATATGAGTACAACCACCTTCATCCCTTTTAAAATCGCTTCCTTCCATGATTCAAAATTTAATCTATTTCTTAAATTGATTTCATAATAAAAAGAGATTATTTTTTTAATTATATCATCTTTTCTCTCCGCTTATTATGAAAACTGCTTTTGAAATATCTTTATTTCTGGTTAAAGATATTTCAACATTGGATCTAGGTTAAGTTTAACATGGTCTAATATTACTTTAAGTTAAAGTGTATTTTTAATGTGTTTTATAGTTGTGTTTTTGTACTTTATTAATTTGATTATCAGAGTCATGTTTATACCTCAATAATTTAATGGGTCAAATATCTTGTTGATATTAATGACAATTCATGGTTTAACAATTGTTTTTTTTTTTAAATAATAAATATTTGTTTGTTGATGATTGTTATAAATCTTATGTCTTAAAAATATAATAAACTAATAATTATAGTCATTTTTAAGGGGAAACCTCCTTTTACAATGAACATGTTAGAGTCAGTATTTGCATACTACCATCAATGATCAAAACTCCTCTTTTATATCATGTTAGGGTCCCATTCTGAAATTTTTGTCATTCCACCTAGGTCCTCATTCAAAAATTTATTCATTGATGGTAGCCCTAGTCAAAAACCTCACTCTCCCTCAAAAATCTATACTTGTTGGCCCACCTTCATGCCTTACTGAGCATACATCAATTATGAAAGTTTATTTCATCATGTCTCTATGTCAGTCAAGTCACCATGAAGTCTGCTCACTCAAGGTTTTCATTAGGTCTCTAGGTTTCATTTTTTCAAGGTCCAATAAAACACCATTTCACTACATAAGGCCAGCAAAAGTATGAGAGTGAACACCAATAATATCCCTTTTTCATTTAAAGAGGATTTGCAAACATGTGAAGATGCTTGCCAAAGTTCTAATTTTGATTTCAAGTATGAGTTTCATCCCAAATTGTAATTTTATTCCAAAAAACAGAGATGCATATATATCTATATATATATATATATATATATATATATATATATATATATATATATATATATATATATATATATATATATTATTTATATATTTATGTAATTTTATGTCATTATATGTAATAAGTAACTTTTCCCAAAGCTGCCAACTCGACATTAAATGTCAAAACAAAAAGTGTCTACTCCAGTAATTGATCAATCTGCAAAGCAAAAGCACAAGGTAAAAGGGTATTAGTGCAATGTTTCAAAAGCACTTTCAAAACATTAGCAAATGGGTTTTAAATCAACAAAATCAAATTATATCAAGTATTTAAAACCTTCAAGACATCCATTTTCCCCTCATTTGCTCTTGTCATGGTCGAACAACCACAACAAATGAGAAAATTTTGAGTTTGACAGGTGAAACCAGCAAAAGAGAGTTTTCATTACACGTTTTAGTGTCACGTTGTGTGTTTGCCCAGGAGGGTGAGTTTCTGTTATACATTGCACGTTTGACCAGTGAAAGGGCATGTTTCAGTTGAGCGTTACGCGTTTGACCAAGGTTGCTCTCCAGCCTCTAAAACAAAGTGTCATTGCCTCTGAAGCTTCAGTTCGGTTGTTCTCTTCCTCCAACAAGTAAGTACCCTGAAGTATACCCTTGTTTCATTTCACATATCACAACCTCATGGTTAAGTCTCTTGAATGAAACTTCGAGTATTCAAACCTGCAAACCCTAGTTTCATACCCACACCTCTAATTTCACACCCTAATACTTCTATCCCTTTCCCATACCCCTATTAAACCCTTTCCCAACCCTCGTATCATTTCACTATTTCCCAAAATCCTAAAACCTAGGTGTTCTATTTACCTAGGCTCCCAAAACCCCTAACCTGTAATAAAATTCCCTATCCCAAATCCCTTTACATTCCCACTCCCTGTTACTTTTCTTAAACTAGAAACCCCTTCCCTCATCTCCCTGGATTTCCTCACACCATTCCTAACTCCCTACACCTACATTCCACTATCATTTCATCTCCCTAGGGTTTTAAAATCAAAACACCATGTTAGAAGAAGAAAACAAAAGTTCTATTGAAGAGGAAAGAAAGGGGAGGAAGTCAAACAAAGGAGGGAGAATCCTTAGATTTGAGCAAAGAAATACTAATGAACTCATGGCATCTCCCATGACTGTGACATATTTCAAACATCTAGGATGTTTTGAATTCTGTGAGAAAGTACAAAAGGTCCAATATCATCCTATGTTGAGTAGATTGTTCATCTCCAATCTCCATGACAACTAGGTAACCCTTGCTGGTGTCACTTTCACTGTATCCACTGCCATCATATCAGCTGCCACTGGAATCCCAGATGTTGGGGGAAAATTGTTTAAGCAAACAAACTTGGAGGAGCATTACTATGAGCCCTATATTAAACCTAGATACAGAAATGATAGAAAGAGGTTGTTTTTTTCTCTTACCTCTTGGATAGATATGTTCCCATGATGAAAATCATCATGAGATACTTTACTTGTGAAGGAAGGTTTTCCAGACTATATACCTATCATATCCGGCTACTCATGCATTTCACAAGGGTTAAGATGCTCAACATACCTTATTATCTCTTCTGGAGCATTGACAAGATGGCATATATTGTCCAAAAAAGAGAATATGAGCATCAAATGAGGAGTATTTTCCACCACTCCCTCATCAAAATCATTGTCCTCCATCACCTCAAACAGTTGAACATTGCATGGAGTACGTTAATTTCCAATGACATATTCATTGATCCATCTATTCAGCATGTTCAAGATGTGCCTTCATCATCTCATCCTTCCACCTCCATTCCTCCATCTTAGCCCATATATCATTCATCATCATCTGATTAGTCACCCTCACCATCACCTCTATCATCACCATTTCATGAGCATATTCATTCACCTAACATAGATGAAATCAGAGAGCAAGAGAAAATTGAACAGGTTAATGTCATCAAGCCTAAAGGGGTTGATTTGGGCACTTTGACACACACTTATTAGAGAGGCCATGGGCAAGTGTTTGCCCCATAGATTGTGGGAGGGGCCTTGCCTTCTTCATCGGCAAAGCAGGTATAGAAGGGCAAGGAAATGATGACAAAGGCAGAGATCTAACATGAGGAGGAGGACCTCCATGAGACAGAGCATAATTTTGACTTGGTTGACCTAGGTGAGCATGATGACAGTGAGAGCACAAGCATTGTCATTAAAGAAAAATATGAACTCATCAGGGAGCTCCAGATCAACCTACAAAGTGAAAAATACATCATCTCATACTATGAGGAGGAGAATAAGCAGCTTGAAGCCAAACATGATGTCATGGAGATTCAACTCATCAAGGCAAAGAAAGAAGCAATGAAAGCCAAGGCATTGCTTGATGAGGCCTATGACAAGTATAGTGAAACTGAAGAAGAGAAAGAACCTAGAAGAAGACCTAGAACTAGAGGGCTGAAAAGAGCTCTAGAACTAGAGAAACAAAAGGAGGCTAAGCTTGCTAATAAGCTCACATGGAATGAGAAATTTTCCATCTTGATCGATGAGAACCGGGAGCATTGGCTTGATAAGGTTAATCAAAATTTAGAGAAGCTCCTAGACAAAGCCAATCAACAAAATGAAATTTTGAGGAAGATGGAAAAACACTATGCCAATAGGGAAAGGAATGCAAGGGAAAAGCTCAAGGCTACAAAGCGAAAAATTGAAGCCCTAACTAACCAAAAAGAGAAGGAGAAGCTAGACATCCTTGTTGAAGCCTCACTCCATGCACAAAACACATGGTCAACAATAATTTCACCAATTTTGAGAAGTTATGGGGTAATTTTGAAATTTTTGTACTTTTCAAGTAATTATACACAATTTTTTACAGCTAGAATGCCAAGGGCAAGGGCGCTGCACTTTTGTTTGGGTCACTTTTTGGACAAAAGAAGACCACCATTGGATTCAGAGCAGGGAAGACATGCAGGAAAACAACTTTACAAGCCTTGGTTTGCACAACTAGCATGTGAAAGGGTGAAAAAACACCTAAAAAATAAATGTTTTGCCTTCTTTTTCACTTTGACGTTGTGTGTTTTACCAGTCTTGGTTGAATCCATTTTTGGAGGATCAAATCATGTCCATTTTTAAAACTAAAGGTAGATCTAGAAACTAGACAGGATAATCTTTCCAACGAGCTATCTTGAGCTCCATTTGGACACCGGGAATGCAGTCAAAATCAGTGTGCAAGATGAAGGGAGTGTTTGACACTGAGAGGGTGTGTTTGACACTGAAAGGGTGCATTTGACACTGAAAGGGCACGTTTGACCAGTTGCTTAATTTTTCACTGTTTTTCTCCAAATTGAATTTCCTCTAGGAAAATCAACTTTTTACTGATGTAATTGATCATGTAAATGTAATTATGGTATTTTTACTATTACCTAAGGTAAATACATTAGGTAAATAGACTCTATGAGGCGTAATCAATCAGTTCATTGTAATTAGGGTTGAGTCACTTTGACCACCCTACACTCTAGCTATTAGTTCAGATTTTGGGAACTACTCTTCCTCTCATGGATTCGACCCCTAATGGATGGGAGGAGTTTTTTTGAGGCCTATATCTTGTATTTTTCAGTCTTTTCAAAGGTTGGACTCAGTTGGATGTTGTGCTAGTGATCAGAGACACTATTGTATCAGATTTTGGCCAGTATTAATAGATGAGTTGCAACTATTTCTTTGGGATACATGTGGTATGGATGTTTAGCAGTGTTTCTTCTTTGTGATCATTTGTATGAATGTTTTGTATGCTCATAAACCATTCCATGTGTATTATATGGTAGTTTTCAAGTTGATAGGCAGAATACATGTTTGTTCATGCTCTGTTTTGGGAAAGTTATCATAATTTGTACATTTTTCTTCAGTTTAGGAAGAATTCATCTCATACGCTCTTCCTAACTCCTCACCAGTATTAAACCATCTCACTAAACAACCTTTTAATTATTAAACTTCATGACTACCTTGCCCCTTTGAATGTTTGCAATCATAACTGATTAGCCCTGACCTAGCCTCTTTGACCTAATACCTTCATCCAGCAATAACCAAATCAAATCAAACAGCCTTGGAACATTATACCTATCCTAAAACCCTAATCCATCCAGCCCTCTTGGCTGTGATTTTTTGGAGAGATCCCTCTCCATCTTGGTGGGGCTAGCTACCAAGTCAAAAGGTTGGTCTGTGGTTACTCAACTAGATTCTTCCTCAACCATGGAGATCTAGAGGAGTGGTAACATACTGGTGCCATTTCTAAGGAACGAAAGGTTCATTTTCCCTAGGTGTACGACAAGATTTCATTGGAATTTGGTCCTTTGGATGATGGGACTAAGTTTCATAAAGGTTGATCCCATAATTGCAGTGTCAAGATTGTAGAGCTGGCTTCGAGGAGACAAACAAGACAAAATTCTGCATCTTGATCCAGCTAATTCAGTCGAAGATATTCAGAGCTTGTTCAAAAAGCAAAGAAGGTTACAGATCACAAGTTCAATCAAACCTCATTACATTGTGTCAAGATTGTAGATTTGGCTTTGAGGAGACAAACAAGACAAAATTCTACATCCTGATCCAGCTGATTCAGTCGAAGATATTCAGAGCTTGTTCAAAAAGTGAAGAAGGTTACAGATCACAAGTCCAATCAAACCTCATTACATTGGTAAGCTCTTGATCATTACCAATTTAAATTTCTCTATTGAAGACTTTCCTTTGCTGTGAAGTTTGAAGATATATTTTTTCCACTCAAGTCTGAAGTCTTTTACCTCACATAATCTTTGACCTTGTTAAGATACTGGCTCTGAAAAGATATACCAGGTCAAACCCTGACCCAAATCCTCCTTCTCCAGTTGATGATCCTGAAAGATTGTTAAGAAAACCTAAAGTCCCTTTCCCCGAGACTGAAAGCACAAAATTGGAAAGGACCACTTCCTTGCCAGATCAGATACTTAGTATTGAGGATATTCCTTTTGACATTAAATTTGAGTTATCCCTATTTCATTCGAAGTCTGAATCTTGTCTTACAGAGGAAGTGTTTGATCCCATAAAGTTTGATTCATACTTACCCGCCTCAAAATCTTTGTTTAATCAACCTTCTGCTACTTCTCAGTCTTCAAAACTTGAGCACGAGGTTTGGTCTAATTTTGAGAAACTTCAAAGCCTAGCTGATCAATTACAAATTACTACAGAAAAATCCTATATTCAGTATCATCTTGAAAGCTTATCTTCTGCCATACCCCCTACTGCACCTCTGAAAACATCTGTATCGCCACCTCCATCTTCATCCCAACCAAAACAACCCATTGTAGTTCCCATTCACCATCCCCCAGCAGTCATGGTGAGATTTGCACCCTTAGTATTACCTAGCCAATTGGCAGCTTTACCTTAGACCCATGGCCAGAGACTTCCTCTTTTTGATGGCAGCCCGAGAATCACAACACAACAGCATATTGATAAAATGGTTGATTTCATTGATTTAGATGAGGTTGATGAGGATGATGCCAAAATGAGACTAATGGCTCAAATTTTTTCTAGAGATGTGAAAAAATGGTTCTTTGGTTTAGCAGCTCGCTCCATTGATACCCTAGCAAGGCTTAATGAGTTTTTCTTAGCCAGGTGGCAGGAAAATAAAAATCCATTGCAAATATTGACGGAATACAACACATTGAAAATGAATCCAAACGAGATGGTTCAGGAGTTCACTATAAGGTTTAATCATATCTATAATTCCATTCCGAATAACATGAAACCTCCACCTGATTTGGCACTTCAACATTACCCGGATGCCTTTGATCCAGAGATGGCTTATCAACTAAGGGAAATAGATCCTGCAACTCTAGAAGAAATGCAGAATAATGCAGTAAGCGTGGAAGCAAACTTGATGATTAAAAAGTCTCATTTAAAACATGAGAAACCGAAAAAGAAAGTAACCATGTTGGCTTGTATGGGCCTGACCCAGATTTAGCCAAGAAAATCCCATTACCACTGGCCCTTTCAGTAGCAGTTCATGGAGCGTGGACTAAAGTCTCACCCGGAGTAGTATGGGAGGGTGCTAGAACCAGGTTTCCGCACCCTGGGGATGTCTGATGAGCTTTTGGAGGCCCGCGGTTTGACCCTGCGCGTACGTCGCTACGTGCACCTATTAGTCCTTCGCAACCTGTGAAGTTGCTTCCATGCAGCCCTACTTGGGGCGGGACCCGTATTATACCCAAGTAGCTTGCTATTTAATCTGTTATTACCCGATTACTCAACTTATTTGTGTAAGACTAGTGATAATTAACCGTATATCCAGCAATCATATAAGTGCACGCGATAAACGAAACAATATAAATGTAAAGAAGGCAATACACAAGTAGATGCACAGAAATTGGAATCAACTTCTATTTATTATTCTTCATTCAAGATTATAGACTTGAAACCACCCTACGCACTCATCTGCAAGGGTCCGCACACTCAGCTACAGACTCTACTAGGCCTCTATGCACTCAGTTGTAGAGCCTCTTCCTACTACTACGACCCAATACACTTAGGCTCTTACTCTATGCTCGAACCATGATAATCATCTATTTCTCTGATATGCTAATTAGTTATCTTTACAACTTAGAGCCTCTCTAAATTTATACAATCCCATAGGGCGGACAACTCTATGACTCAACCTATCCTTCGCGCTCCGCGCCCGTAATTCGCAGAGTCTTACAATACATTTGACCAAAATTTGGGCTTTGAGGCCGAAAACATGCTGTGGGGGGATTCCATGCCCAACAGGCCCCCAACACAATCATCGTGACTTATCCTGATTCACTCTGTTAGTGTGGTGATCTTGGCGCGGAGTCCCTCCAACTGGTCCCGTACTACTCGGAGGTCCACGGCGCACTGTTCTGCAATTTGCTGGACTTGTTGCATGCACTCTTCTGATGCTTCTTTGTTAGGATCAACTGCCTGCCTTAGCACGTAGAGTCCCTGCATCTGTGCGAGCTTGCATTCGATATCTGCCATAATGGTGAAGGCCTCATCAATCCATGGCTAGAGGCACGCTTTGAGAAGTGCCTCTTTTTGTCTTGCAGCATCCACCTGCTCTTTCAATGCCCTTGCTTGCGGCATCTTTGCCAGCCGTTGAGTGAGGATGATTGTCTGTGTAGTTCCCCTTACATAATCGTACTGCTCCTGAAGCTCAGGCGCCTCTATTTCCAGGTGTTGTATGTTGGGGTCCTCCTGTAAGGTTGTGAGGACGTCAAAGGCTTGGTCCAACATACTGGTACAGTCCTACACTGCCCGTCCAATTTCTTCCAATCCTTTTTGAATAGCGCTAACACGCTGCTCTCTAACTTCCTGAGGAGTGGAAGGCTATGCCTTGAACCGCAGCTTAGCAATCTGGAGATTCAGCTCTAGTTGCACATGCGTTGTTTCCTGCGCGCGTTTCAGACTCCACTTGCCAGACAGTGGATCCGCATCTCTATTGGTAGGTCTGCAGCAATGGACAACTCTGGGACTCGTTGGCATGCTTCATCAACTATCTACACTATCTGCTGGTTTTGTGACACTAGTTCATCACGTTGTAGGCTGAGCTGTTCGATATTGATCTTTTGTTCACCATCACCTGAATCGCACGACCCTCCCTGGTGTGGAGCTCTGCTGTTATGCCATCCTATAGTTGGTACAGTGCGTCTCGCAGAAGAGCAACCAAATTAAGGCTAAGTCCCTTGATCCTGCCCATCACGGCTCTGTCGACTTCATTCTCTGCTGTTAGCTCTCCTTCCGATAGCACTATGGTGTTGACCATCTTTGCGTGTAGCAGTTACTCTGCTGCTGATGTGCCTGTTGTGTTGTAGGTGACTATAGTTCCTTCCTGTGGGGGCCGCACCTATAGTTCCTGCAGCTGCCCCCTTAGGGCCCCCAACACAATCTGTTGCTCCGACATGGCTTCCTGGAGCGCTTCCTTGGTGACCTCGCGAACCATGTCACCAATGTCATAGAGGTCACCTTCTGTTAATGTGATTAGGTCGATGGCCAATTTGGATGCCTTGACCTTTTTTCGTGGACCCAATCTCTCTATGACACGTGGCCTTTTCAGTTGGGTGGAAGTTGTGCTGGGGTCCACGCCTTCTTCTACTAGGTTGGTGTCCTCTGCCTCCTATCCCGTAGACAATTTTGGGCCCTCTTCTTCCTGTGTTTTTGCGGCCCCTATTGTCTACATTGTTACTACTACTTCAGCAGCCTTTGCATGCGATGCAGCTACCTTTGCTGCCTCGTAGACAACCCTTACCTCTGTTGCCACTTTTTCATTGCACCTCTTCTTGGCCAACTTCGTGACATGCAACTTGGCCTCATCCTTTCGTTTCTGTGCTGCTGTCCTATCCAGCTCCGCCAAATCCAGGGCGTGCCACTCGGGAGGCCATGATTCTAACACTGAAAAAATCGCATCATCAATGGCGTTGAAGGGAAGCTTGGTCCACTGCTACGTCGTATCCTTTCGCGCCTTGATGTAGATGTTGTGCATGTTCACCTTGAAGTCTGCAAAGCTCTGCAGATTGTTATAAACTGTGGGGGATAAGTGCAACCTCCTATTTATCCACATCCGGACACTCGCCTCCACGAGCACCCAGAAGATCTTTGTCTCGCGAATCCGCTTTGCATCCTTGGTAGCCCAGAGCAACGCGTATTTGTAGCCTCTGGTAAGTCTTGTTTGATGCTCGGGAACTGACTGTCCTCTTACAGTTCTCCCACTACCAACAGAATGGACAAGAGCAACCATTTGTAGTGGAAGGTCTTACCCTCCTCTTGAGCTTCTTTGTTGTTGGTCAAGAATTCCTCGCAGAGGAACTCGGCCCAGTTGAATTGGACCCCCTCCGTGCATTGTTCAGCCAACTCAACTACTGGCATTGGTACTTCGTCGCCGCAACATTTTCTCATTACTTTCCCGGCCAGAAGTTGGGTGGCTATGCACACCCCCTTATCTTTGATGCTGCTAATTGTGTAACCCCACTTCTTCTTCTCGAGATTTTATTTCTTCTTCATGGCTTCCGTGAGAGCTAAATCACCGCTTTTTCCTCTGATCGTCGCGGGGTCCTTTCCCTTACAGGGAAGGTGAGAAATTCAGTGGATGAGATCTGTCATGATGGGAATAGGCTCCTCCAACCATAAGCACCCATTGTGCACCAGGCAAAGCGGCTACTTGATGACAAAGTGGTGAAAGTGTGGAATCCACAGTAGATGAAGCAATCCGACCTTCTCCACACCGCGTAGCCATTTTTGCGATTCTAATGTTGTGATTGGCCCCTCTGTGCTTCGCTTCATGAGGCTCTCTATCTCTAAGTGTGGGAACTTCTCACTGTTTGCGAGGTCCCAATCTTCAAACTTCATTATGGGAACGCAGCCCATGTGTGAGCCCTCAAACACAATTCCATCAGGGAGGAGCGAGGTCTGGAGTGCGGTGGCATCCAGATCATTTGGTATCTTAGTTTTCCCTTCCTACGGAGGTACATACTCCGACAATTTTGCTATAGAGGGCACTGGCTGGATGTCTTCTTCCATGTCCTCTGCTTCCTCTATCTCATCGACGAGACCCTGTAGGTCCTCCTCCTCATCATCTGTCTCAATGGTGATAGCCTTGCCCTTTTATTCCATTGAGAGCTTACTGAACTGCAGATTCTGTGGGGACAATCGGATTGGTTCCACTGCGTGCTTATCTTTTTACATCCGAGGTGATTTCGCAATTTCCGGCGCATCCCCAGCATCTCCAGGAACATCCTGCACCGTGGGGTTCTGCGTGGCTTCATCGGCGGTTCTTTCTACAAATCCCACACCTCTCCTTGGTAGCTTCCATCTTGTTTGAATAGTATGTGGTCGTGCGTGAACTTTGGGGCTTGAATATCACTTGGCGCTAGACACTATGGGCTCTAATCAACTGCTCAAATCTCAAGTGAAAAAGTGTTGTCATGTGGTTAGCCCCTGGAGTTTTATGGCGCCTTGTGAATTCAAATTTGACCATTTCCCCCAATTATGGGTCATTAATGCTTTCTTGGCAGTAGATTGTCCCAAATCTTGCCCTTAATTCGTGTCTTAAATACCCGCCGCCTGCTCCCTTTTGCCTTAAATCAGATATCCCGTCATGAACAGTGACAACAACGGTCACTTCCCAGCCTACCCGCGTGGCAGTGCAACCCCCCGTGCACAGGCGCAAAACTTGTGACATGCTGATTCTGCGCGCATCTCCCATATCGCGGAGCTCCCAAATAGAATCTTTTATAGTCTCGCACTCTCTTTCAACTGCCTGGAGTGCTGAGACTATGCTCCCTACGGCTAGTTAGGTGGTCGCACCACTTGTGTGAGACTTCAATTTTCCTTCCAGTATAGTCCGCGGAGACTCCTCAATTGCCGTCATGATAGCCGACTCCGCGTGTTCTATTGTATGTAGTGCATTCCCCTGGTTACTATGTTTGGTGAGGTGCGGTCATAGCCATGGCAGCAGAGTCATAAATTCTCGGTGACAATCTTCTAATGCAGTGGTATGATCATCCATATCTTGCCTTGTCCTCCTTGGCTTATCGACGAGACACGCTTGCATGATCTTGTTTCCCAGCCTCTTGATCTCAACATCCGTCAAAATGTTTTTCTTCCTCAATCGTACCTGGTCCTTTTCGAGTTCGTGAAGTCTAAGGTTCCCTCGCCAAATGGCTTCCTGAATCCTTATATGTTCGTCCTCACGTAGCTATGTGATTTCTTCATCCTAGTCTTCACGCACTGTCACAACTATGGGAGCCATTACGTGCGGATTCCTCTTTGTATTCTCTTCATAACTTACAGTTTCTACTCTATTCCGCACCTTTGGAATCGTTTTCGTGCTCAGGGTTTTGCACATGGTCCTATAGGCCCATCGAACTGCTGGCACGCATAGGTCCCAATTAGTTTGTATCGCCTGGTGAACCCTATTCAGTACTTCGCACACCCTATCGAATGCTTCTCTGTGGATAATTGGTAGCACGCGTTGCCTTTCCTGCTGCTGCAGTCTGTTCGGATTCTCTATTCTGGGAGTGGTGTGCAGTTGTGTAGACTATACAACATATGCCCGTACCCATCAGGAAAGGTGGGTACGCAACTTGTTCCACCCTAGTTGACTAGCTCTTGTTCTGAGTTGGGGTTTTCCAAAGCATAGGCGCATCATCCTTCTGCATCTGCGCCAGTCCTCGAAACTTCCTTTATGCGTACCCCACCATCGTGTAGGCACTACGCGCAGCACCCACTTCAAAGCATCAAATCACTGTTGTTCTGGTACTGCGCTTTCAAATTTGCTCAAAAATTCATCAGCACTGTCAATCCATCATATGTCGATAACGCCCTTGCTTTTGTTGTCACGCAGTGTAGTGATCTAACCATCATGTTTCAATTAAGCATTGTTACTTCGTGCAACCAATTCTGCCATCGCTCTATTTCTTCGTCTGAATCTAAAGTGTAGGAGCTTTCGCGCTCCCATGAAATCCTTCCATCTGCAGTTGGATTCACCCAATCCTCTTCTCGCACAGTTATCTTGTAAATACAATCGAGATCGTCATCACTATCATCGTTGCGCACTGGTTCAGTGTATCACGCTCCTTTGGCTGGATCTAGAGGTACTACTACGCGTAGTGACTTTTTCTTAAAGATCATTTTGCGCTTCTTTAGATTTATGACTCTGTTCATATCGGTGCCCCAGTCTATTCCTAGTAGTGTGGGATAGAGATTACTATCATCAACAATCTCTCACTTCAAAATTCACCTGTGCACTCGCACCTTCAATATCTACTGTTACCCCTTGCAATCTTCCCATGGGCAAGATCTTCTGTTGGTTCTCCATTCATAACTGAATAGGAGACCATTGTAGCATGGGTCTGCCCATGCGTTCCCATATTTGTTTTGGTAGTACATTCGCGTCCAATCCTAGATCCAGGATTACCTGATCCATTTCATACTCACCGATTTGCGCAGTCAACCTCATTTCCCTTCCTGTGCGCAATGCATGTTTTCCAAGTTTCTGGACCACGCACGGTTCTCCTAACCTCCTGCACCTAGTGATAAGTTCCTATAGTCCTTTGACTACCTTTTTGTCATGCAACAGTTTCATGCATGTCTTCATAAAGGTAGTGAGCATTGAAGGATCCATCCCTGGATCTAGTTGATCCTTACTACCTAAAGTGGAGGCCTCCATGAAGCTCTTCTTAGCTTCCATGAATGTCTCCTTCACAAGTTCTAAATCAAATTCGGGTTCCTTTGTAGGAGCCTTGTGAACCCACGCACTTTCTTCTAGATGCTTCTCTTTTTCATCGCCTATGGTCATACTGCTCATGAGCATCATGTTTACATTTGGGTCTTCTTCGCATGGCTTAGACCTCATCATTTGCAAATTCTTAGTCAGAGGGGGCTAGAGTACCCCTTTTTCACGCATCCTCGCTATCAACGAAGGGTAGTCTTCTGCCTCATGATCAAATTGATTACAGTACAAACATGATGTCCTTGTCAGGTTTGTACAATCGCGGGCGTAGTGCCTTGTCTCTCCGCAATTGTAACAAATTAGTTGTCTGCGACCCCTTCCTGGTCCCATTCCTCCTCGACCTCAACTGCGCCCCTGAAATCCAGCGTGCGCCATTCCTGCATTCAAGTTGTGGGCTCGTGTTTTGTCTGCACCATGTAGGCAGGGGTCTGATCCATCATTAGTTCGTAGCTTCTGCAGGTGCGCTCATCATGGCCTACCGACCTACAAAAGTTACAAAACAATTGTTGGGACGTCTATGTATATTTCTGCAATAGATGACAATTTTCTGTAGTGTGTTTTCCTCCTATCTCATAGATCGCACACCATAATGTAGGTGTCACGCTCGGTCCTGTATGTGCCTCAGGTCTTAACGGAATCGGCCCTCCTCTTGCCAAGTAGTTCACGAACACTAGACAGTGGTCCTTGTCATGCCCCTGGCCTTTGGATTTTATGCACCATACCTTCTTGCGCGCCTCAGGCCGAGGTGTCCTGTCCTGTTTCAAACTTTTCATTTCCAGACACAGATTTTCCAATTGCACATGGATTTGTTGGACTCCTAGACCAGGGTCTTGTATAGGGGTCTCATGCAATCTCATTGCCATTTCTAAAGCTTCGGCCTGGGTGGAAATTTTTTGCTGTGATAGTGTCGTCCTTAAGTGCAGTGTCAGTGATGCTACAAACCATGCGCGGTGTTGTCCATCCGTCAATTTCATGTTGGCTTAACGAATCATAACCTTCAGTCTTTGGTCCAGATCCCAGGGGGTCTCGCCCGAGAGCATCGTGATCTCCTTAAACCCAATGATTGATTGTGTTTCTGACTTTGGCTTGCTAAATTCCCTATTCAACGCAACCTGGATTTCTGCGATTCCTGCGTTTGGATGGTCATTAGAATGCTTGATGTACCATGTTAATGCGCGATCTTGAAACACACTCACCAGTGTTGCCTTCCTAATATCGTCATCCGCGAGGCCTTGTGCTTCCCATACTGCTCTTACCACGAACCAAAATTGGTTTGGATCTTCATTCCCTACTTCTCTGAATATCGGTAGTTTGATCGCACTCGCCATGTTGAATTGTGGTGGTGGCGAAGGTGGGGTGGGTGGAGATGTAGGTGAGGAGGATGAGATGAGTGGCGTTGTAGATGGAGGTGGTAAACGTGGAATGCACTACCTTATCAGACTGATCGTGCTTCTCGGAGAAACTTTCACAAGCTATTCCTCACTTTCCCGCGAGGGGGAAATCAAGGGACTGGTTTCCAATTCTTCACTACTTCTACTCCTGTAGATCTTCCCACTTCGCATAGTCCCAAACATTAATTTATTCGCATAACCCGATTTTCACATAATAGCATCTTAATCCAAGTGTTCAAAGATTTGATATACTTACCTCACATTCCCTTGAGGAAATTTCTCTTCGCCACATTGTAGCTGACGGTCATGTCTAGTGTGAACTCAGTGATAAATCCTCTATAATTCGGTCGAGCCAATGGTCCATAGCTCGCACGATCTTATCTCCTGATGCTTCTAGTCTGCGCACTAATTCCGAAGTCCACATGATTGGTTTGTCGAGCCTACACCTTTTTTGACTATCTGCTAGCTTCACGATCCACTCATATAGCTCAGAAGGAAAGGATGCAAAGAAAATTTCATGTATTTCCGTATACAAGTAGTGTTCCAACCACTGTTCCTTAGATACTCATGGATTTATGTTTTCCTGTGCTGCGAACTCGTGAATCTTCTTGTTCAACCACTCTTCAATTTCTTTCTTTGTTGGATTCTAGTGGCACGACATGAGACATCCCTTATGCAGATCCTAGTCTCAGCAACGGAACCATTTCTTGGCTTGTATGGGACTGACCCAGGTTCAAAGGTGATTTATTTGTGAGCACCAGTATTGCAGCAATAACGCTGCAACTCCTAGGCTTCCTACTTTACTTTTATCAACCCGGTAGTTCGTAACAAACTTGGAAGCGACGGTGTTGTATGCACAAGTACTAGTTCTTACTGCAGGCTGTCACTTGGCCAACTGGCGCAAGATCACTAAGAGCTCAAGCCAGCTTCTATGGATTCTAGAAGAAGCTCTAGATGTGATGAAAGAAAGGAAAACTTACTCTACAGAAGCTACTCTACTTGTAGAAAGGAGAATGAAGACTGAAATGTAAAGTAAACCTAGCAAACCCTAATTAACCAACTAACCCTACTTTTGCAAAAAGAGAGATGAAAAACTCATGAAATGAATGCCATTACCTACTTAGGAAGTAAACAACATCTACTCAAGCTATTTCTAGAAGGAAATGAGAAAAAAACATATTTTTGGATTTTTATGTATTTTTATGTGAAATTGTCATGCATGTAATTTATTTGTTTGTGGACGTGGCAGCGATTAAGTGGCGATGGAGGGAGACTTTGGGATTTTCAGAGGTGTAGGAAGGTGTGGATGGGTCCTAGGAGGCCTCTGGTGGCCTTCTGGAGGCTTTCCCTGCAATCGGACTTCAAAAAGTCACCTACAAGAAAATCTATAGGAGGCTACAGGGGATCTACAAGTGGTCTATAGGAGGATGTCGAGAGCTATTTTAAAGGTTTTAAAGGTGGGAAAATGGGTGGAAAGGGTAGCTGAAGGCTAGAAGGATGCGTTAAAGTGTCTAGGGTTTATCAAGAAGGATTAGGAAAGAGAAAGATGGTTGGACTTGTTCAAGGAAAGAAAGGAAAGTTTATGAGAAAAGTGCAAAACATTAAGTCAGATTTAGGAGGGACTTTGGCTGACCTGTTGAACATGGATCAAAGAGAGATGATGATGGCTTATTGGCTGACTTATTGTGAGGAGAAGATTGCTGCAAGAGAACTGTAACTCAAACAATGAGATTAAGCAAGCAACGAAACTAGCTACAACAAGAAACAGAAATGTGCGTCAAGCTAATCTAAATTTTGATCTAGAAAATAAATGCTGAACAATGCTATATGGAAAGAAAGCATGGAATTAAATTCATTGTAAAGAATGAAATGAGCATGGTGAAATGGATCTACAACAAAGCATTAACCTTCTAACAAACCGCAACACTAGAAATCCTATGGAAAAGGGAGATCTGTGTTTTTTATGGCAGCAAGAGGGTCTTGGCCTCAGTTCATGGTCCCAGAGGGAGGCAAGGAGGCCAAGGCTCTATTGATGGCATTTTTGTATCTTTTTCCTATCACTATTCAACCTGCTACAGCAAACTGAAATGGAAACAACCTTTTAAATCACCAAAAGCAACCTATTCTTAACCAAGAAAGAAATTTATCTAACAACAACTAATTCATAAACTAAAATGAAACATAAAAGTACAGGAAAAGAGGATCATGGATGCTTGGATTGGGCCCTAACCCAAGAGCTTCAGCCCTCTGAGAAGACTCAGTGCTAGCTCAAAAATAATCTCATTTCATTATCAAAAATACCAGTAAGATTACATGAAACTGTCCAGAAAAGTAAGCTCGAAGTTGAGCAGAGCAAAATTGCAACAAAATTTCAAAAATTTGACTAATATTCAACAACCTAATGAGGCCCTAGGCCTCTCTACTTATACAACTGAAGCTCCCAACAGCTTCCTTAAAATCAGGGAGGCTTGGCTCCCAAAACTTGAGATAGACAGAAGTTATCCTCCACTTGCTCGGCTGCCTCTTTGGTGCATTGATGTGGCTGCTTGTGCTCCAAGATTCCTGAAGGAGAATTCAAAGTAGGGAGTCATAAATGAGGGGGACACCCTCCTATAAATCCTCTCCCTTGTTTTCTTCGAATATTTGCTGCCAAATGTCCATTAAATCTTTGACTTTGTCTCCAAAATTGACCAAAAATCTGCATTAAGCACACATTAGACTCCATGGCATAATGACCAACCCAACTCACTCTATTAGCATAAATATAATAAAAAACATGCAATAAAATAATGAGAATGGTGGATTAAGCTAAGTTAGGAGGAAAAATGAGCCCATATAATTACCCATTTATGGGGCTCATCATCACCCCCCTACTGAATGTGTTGCTCATCCTCTGAGCAACTAGTCCACCTCCTCATCTTTGATGGCCCTGATGGCCTCCCTGACATCCCATGCTTCTGATGTGAGATCCTCTTCTTTATCATGGAATCCTACCTTTCTATCCACTTCTTCCCACTGCTATTTTTCTTCTTCCTCTTTTCCGCCCTCTAGCAATCCTAGCAGCAGTGGGGGACTTAGTTTGAGGCCAATCCAATTAACTTCAAACTTTACATAGAGCGCTTGAACAATGGCACTCTCCTTAATGCTTCTTTCATCCTTGTTGGGGAGTGATACTCCCTTATTTGCAAGTTGTGTGGTTGTGTATTCCACCTCCTCATACAAGCATGAATACAGTCATCTCTAATTAATCTAACCATGTCCTCAAAATGTGCAATGGTCAGAGCCTGATCATTGATATTCTTAGGGGTAGTTTGAGGATTATTTGCAAGCAGCTGGTGTGTACTGATGAGAGCCATGGGGTCTGATGGCTTAGCTCTATTCATTAGGGGTTCATTTTGCTCTTTTTCCATCAACTTTTTGATTTTTTTTGCCCTTTTCTCCTTATGATTCATCCATGAGGCCATGGCCATCAGCTACAGGTCCCCTAGCCTAGCATTGGGATCCCATAGGTTCATATTGGCAAGGGCCATGTTATGCAAATAGAACTATGTTATCTTTGCCTTGTCTTCTGTTGAAATTTGGTCACATAGGTCCATGCATTGTAATCCTGAAAAGGCATTGTGCCTCTTTGTGCCAAAGTCTTGATCTGAAACTGTAGCCACTGGTCTTTGAGGTATACTCCATATGATTTTACTGGTGTTCTGCACTGTAGTGCCTCCATAGACTAGCTGGCCATGCATGCCAATTGTGTTTCCTTTTCTTGCAGCTATCTTCTTAGCAACTCATTTTCTGTTTCCAAGTGAGTTCTTCTGATTGCCTCTCTATTTCTTACAGCACTTAGCTCCCTGCCCATCTCTTTAAGTTGGTTCTCCATGTGGCCAATATCCTCTACCCCCTTGGATTTGGCAATTTGCATCCATTTATGGCTCCTTATCCTTTCTTTTTCCAACTCAAAGAAAAGTGGGACTGCAAATTTCTGTGGAATGATTTTTCCCCCCTCAAGAAGATTGTAGTAAGAGCCCAAACTAGGCTGGGGGTCAAGTTCTTGAGTCTTTGTTGTTTCCTCCTCCCCTTATGGCTATTTTTCCACCCTTTTCTAAAGTTTTTCGGTCTCCTGTAGCTTAGTTAGGGTCTCCTGTAGAATAGTCTGTGCCTCCTGTAGAGTTGTTTTTGAGTCCTGTAGTTGCACTCTTTCCTTCCAGGTGGAAGATCTAGGACTTCCTCTTTCATATGTGATGGGGGTTTTAGAAGGAGATTCTTCCCCTTTGACAGTGGGTGAATCTTCAATGATAATAGGCACTGTTGAAGATGGTTGTGGTTTCCCTATTTTTATCCTTGTGCTTTTTTGAGCCTTGAAATACATTGATGTTACCCTCTTCCTCTTTTGTTTGGGTTTATCTAGGGTGTTGAGGGCAGCAAGAATAGCTGTTGCTTCCCTTTCTAGGGTCTTAGGAGACACTTTTGTCTTTTCTGCCCCTTTTTCCTCTCCTTTTGTCTTATCTGTCTCTGTTGGTTTTGTTTCCTCTTGCTCTGTTCTGGTTTCTTCCTCCTCTTGTTTTGGTGTCTTCCTCCTTTGTTTGTTCCTCAGTTTCCTCCCCTTCTTCCCCTTGTTGCTCTTCCTCCTCACCTTCAGAAGGACTGTGGTCATATGTGAGGGCCTTTATATCATCTTCTCATGTCATATTTCTGAATATTTCCCATGCTATGGGGATTGTGAAAGTGTGGAGGGCTTCTTCTGCTAATAGTTTAATTAACTCATGGTGAGCCAACTGATTGGACCTCCTGCCTTCAACATATTGCTGGAGTCTAATCGCATTTGCAAGCCACAGATTATCCAAAGAAAAGAAGAACTTCTCTACCACTGAATGCGAGGGGCTAGCTATGGTGTATGCACTCTAGAAGTACCGGATCTACTTGTTAGGAGTCCATTTTAAGATGTACACAGATCAGTCCACACTGAAGTACCTCGTCAATAAGCATGTGTTGGGGGGCGAATCTGCAAATGGATCTTATTGTTCCAAGAGTACGATTTTGAAGTTTTTGTGAAGCCTGGATGATTGAAGCGGGACCAGACCATCTGTCGCACATCGAAATGGGCGAGGAACCTACTAACTTGGAAGAAGGATTGCCTGACATGCAGCTATTTGGAGTGCATGTCGCAGATGGTCATTTTGAGGATATAATACACTTCCTAACAACAAGAACTGCATTGGAAGGATACTCTATCCAGCACAAGAAGGAATTAGTGGTGCATGCAGTAGATTTCTCTGTCATCGCTGGGCATCTATACGAGATGGGGACTAATGAGATATTGCGATGATAGGTGCATGAGTTTGAACGAAGCAGTGTCCTCGCGGATGCTCATGGGGGCGCTGCGGGAGGACATTATGCAGGAAGAGAAACCGCGCAGAATATTCTACACACCGGGTTGTGGTGGCCAACCCTTCATCAGGATTCAAAAGCATATTGCAAGGCATGTGATGTATGTCAAATAATAGGCAGGCCATCGCAGAGGGATGAAATGCCTTTGAATCCACAAATGATGTTGCAACCCTTCGAAAAGTGGGCAATAGATTTTGTAGGACCCATCCAGCCACAAGGGAAGACAGGAGCAAGGTACATTATCACTGCGACGAAGTATTTGAATCGTTGGGCAAAAGTGCAGCCGGTGAAGGATTGCATGGGCACGACAGATGCAAAGTTCCTTTTTGAGCATGTACTGATGTGATTTGGATGTCCAAGGATCTTGATGAGTGATCATGGTACACACTTTATGAGTGAGACAATCAGTGCACTAACAGAGGAATTTCAAGTATATCACCAGAAGAGCACACCTTATCACCCACATGCTAACAGGACAGTGGAGGCGTTCAACAAAGTGCTTGAAAATGTGCTGACCAAGGTTTGAAATGCTCAGCGAAGTGATTGGGACCTACGCATACCTCCAGTATTGTGGGATTATCGAACGACATGCAAGAAGTTGACGAGACAAAACCCTTTTAGGCTTGTCTATGGTGTGGAAGTCATAATGCCTATGGAATACATCGTGCCTAGTTTGCACATAGCAGTACTCACAAGTATGACGGATCACAGAGCCTTGGAAGAGAGGCTTGCACATCTGGATGAGCTTGAAGAAGAAATATTTCTAGCTGGATTTCACCAGCAGGTCCAAAAGCAACGTGAAAAGGCATGGCATGATCAACACATCAAGCTACGCACATTTAAGGTAAATGATCTAGTCTTGTTGTATGATAGTAAGTTTGATAAATTTCCTGAGAAATTCAGGATGCACTAGTTAGGACCTTATGTTATTAAGGAGATTACCGATGGAAGAGTGGTACAGCTAGTCAAGTTAAATGGAGAACCCTTCCCAGGAAAGGTGCATGGCAATCGCTTGAAGCCATACACCAGCGGTCCGACCATGTGACTAAATGAAAGTAGCATAGTCTTAGCACTCCAAGAAGCTGAAAGGAGGAGCGGGATTATAAACTACACTACTTGAGTTGGGGAGCTATGCAATTGGTGTTGAGATTGCAACAAGATGATGGAGCTTAGTGAAAAGAGTCGCCTTCACTAAGTGGACTTGCAGGCAAATTATGGCACAAGTTCTATTTTTTGGATCCCAGTGGGGATGATCACAGCAGGAGTGACCACAGTAGGGATGATCACAGCAGGAGTGACCACAGCAGGAGTGATCACAGTAGGAGTGACCACAACAGGAGTGATCACAGCAGGAGTGATCAAAGTCTATTTTTAGACTGGCTGTCCAAAATAGAAAAGTCAAATATTATTGTCTCATAATAATATTTGGACTATAAACTTGATCTTATTCTCTTGGAGCACTTCAGTTTGAGCTACAGATGTGGCCCATGCAGCTATCAGAATGAAGTACGCTTTTCTTATGAGTCAGTTGAGTTGTTGCATGCATGACCTCAGTTAGAACTCAATTAGTTGAGTTTGGTGGAGTTGATTGTGGAGTTGATGGAGTTGTGTTCAGTTTGACTTGGTTAAACTAGTTGTAATTAATCTAACTACAAATAGACTAATGATGAGTTGTTAAACTAATTATTAACTCATAATGCAACTATAGAATACATCAATTAACTCAGTTGCATGTCAGTGCATGTTCAGTTCAACAAGGACAGGTGTTAGAGGATCAGATTGCTATCAGTTGTGACTATAGTTGTGCATGAGGATTTGCACAATCAAGGGATTGAGTATGCCAATGAGTTTGCTCATGTATTTTCCCAGTATTATAGCCTCTGCTCACGTCTACACAGTGTGAGTGATTCTTTGGAGGTGAAATACGAGTTTGGTAAACCATTCTCATTCATTCTTGAGCAGGTACTGAACAGTGGAGGCAGGCAAGCAATGGAATAGATTTGGAGATCAGATCTTAGCTGTATTGTGTGTAACAGGTGGAGTTGGTACTGGATTTCTTGTGATAAGCATTGTACTTTGTAATGTTACATGGTCTCAATCATTAATATACAAATAGCTGGGGTTTTTAGCGAGATGCTTTCCTCGGATTACATACTGTGTTAATGTGTGAATGCTCTTGATGTTTTATTGTTATTGATGCTGCTATATTGATGATCAACGTAGAGGATCTTATGTATTTTGTATGTATTCCGCAATAGTACATGATCAGGATAATCTCCATTGAATATGTGTTAAATTATTCAAAATTTCTACAATTGGAAGATGGTGTGAAGCAAGGATGTGTCACTGGGTCCGCAACAACGTGGAGGGAGCTGCGCTACCCAGGGAGAAATCGCGTAGGTTGGCTAGAAAGTGATTGTTAAAGTCACTGTTCATGAAAAGATGACAAAAGTGAGGCCAAATAGAGTGGGTGACTGGCATTTAAGACAAAATTTATGGCTTAGATCCTTGAAAATCTGCCATTAATCCGGCATTAATGAATCGATTTTAGGGGTAGCAGTTAGATTTGAATTTAAATTGTCCTATAAATTACAAGTGGTTGTCCAGGAACAAACACTTGGCATTTTTAGTATTCAGCTGCTGAGCTCTCAGATGCCTATGGACCCAGAGTTTTTCGAAGCTCTCAAATAGACTCCTGTATTTGTGAACTTGCCTAAGACGTTGCGAGCACTGATAGAGAGTGTTATGTCATCACCCCCAGAAGTTATAAATACACAACAAGTGGTAGAAGATCTAGCACAAGAAATGGAGAAACGGGATGAAGAAGCTGCCCAAGTACTAGCGGAGGTCCCTAAATCTCTGAGAACACCGAGTCCAAAGCCAACCCCAACCAAGGAGACC
The DNA here is from genome assembly GCA_031772625.1 of Pinus tabuliformis. Taxonomy (NCBI): domain Eukaryota; kingdom Viridiplantae; phylum Streptophyta; class Pinopsida; order Pinales; family Pinaceae; genus Pinus; species Pinus tabuliformis. Next base: position 331,733,843 of record CM062812.1, read on the forward strand.
ATGAAGGATAAGAAGGGCAAGCAGCCTGCCATCCCGGTGCGCGTGTCGCTGAGACAGAACCCAAAAAATCACACTACCCAGGAGAAAGGCAAGGCTATAAACCTAGAGGCAAAAGAGGAGGATATCAAAGACATCCCCATGGACGATGAAGATGTGGGAATGGAAATAGAGGAGGTTGAAGCCCAGGGTGCAGACCCTATTACATGGTTGTCGGAGTATGTCCCTCCGCGCAAGCCTAATTCCAAGGTCCTAAAGGACATTGATGAAAGAAAGACTCCCCTGCAAACCCCATTACTACCGATGAAATCACTTTTGATAGTTTGCATTTAACACGGTTTCCCACATTGAAGCTCGAAGACTGGGGCTTGGCAGACCATGAAAAGTTCCCACACCTGGTGACCGAATAGTTGAGGCACCACATCATAGACACAAAGATGGGGATGACTACACTAGAGCCCAGGAAGTGGCTCAAATGAGTAGAAAAGGCAGGATTACTCAACCTGCTCTGGGTGTCGCACTATAACCGCACCCTCGTGACGGTCTTAGTCATCAAGAAGTTGTTGTGCTTGGTGCATGATGGGTGTCTATGGCTGGAGGAGCCAATACCCATCACTGATATGTTGATTCACCACATCACATGCCTGTTGTATACAGGCAAAAATCCAGCTATGATCTTTGGTGACAAGGGCGGCGAGCTGGCACTCGTAGAATCGATGAAAGAGAAATTCAAGTTGGTGAAGAAGGTGTGTGGGTACGCAATCTCCAGCATCAACGACCTCGCTATGAAGGTGGCAACACAGATCCTTGCAGGGAAGGTGATGCGGAAGTGTCACCCCGACGAGGTGACAGCGCCTATCGTCGCGCTCGCACAGCAGTGTGCAGAAGGAGTCCAATTTAACTGGTCGGACTACCTTCACGGCGAGTTCATGGCAAACTTCCATGAGGCGCAGGAGAAGAGCAAGATGTTCCACTACGCATGGCTCTTGCTATCGATTGTGCTCATAGCATGGGAGCTACCACAAGAGAGCCAATTCCCCTCAGTCGCATCGTACCTTCCTGAAGTAGCGAAGTACACTTCACTCAGGGCAACTAAGGATGCATACCGCGTTTGGGACAGCAAAATATTTTGGATCTTGATGGAAATGAATATCAGGATGGCTATCAATTGCAAGCCGCAATTTTTTCCCATAGTATATGCTAACCTGCAGAGCTATGCCGAGTTCAAAGCTGATTTCTATCAGATCTCAATCAAGGCATGAAAGGACCCTATGCAGAAGTGGTACGATTTGCCATACCTGGCCACAGATGATGTCATCAATGTAGTATTGGATAAATGGTTGGCGGAGTGGCGCACTTCCACGGAATTGGAAGTATATGGAATCAAGTTTGCCACACAAAAGAATAAGGATGAGGCCAAGCTCGAGATGGCGCAACAGGTCGAGAATAGGAAGAAGGAGGCTGCTGAGAAGGCCAAGACAAAGCAGACAGGAAAGGAGGCAAGGAAACAAACAGAAGGCACAAAGCGGGGCTCTAACAAAGGCGCACAGTCACCTTCACCAGAAACTGAAGAAGAGGACACATATCAGCATGACGCAGACCCTCAAGAGACGTCCGGCCATCTTAAGCACCTGAGAGAGCCGGAAAAGGGAGGGTCCATAAAGAAGTCCAAGGTGACCAAGACCTTGTTGGACCCCATCACACTAACAGAGGGAGACTTATACGACATCGGTGACACAGTAAGAGATGTCACCCCGGAGACCCTGCAACAATTTGAAAAGCAGCAACAGATCGTCCTAGGGGCCATCCAGACTAGATTGCAGGAGTTACAGGCCCGCGCGTCGGAAGTTGGTACAGTGTCTACCAGCTTGGCTATTATCACATCAGAGGCTATCAATATGTTGCGCATGAAGGCTTCCTGTGCACTAGTGTTGCCGAATGGAGCACTGACAACAGAAAATGAGGCTGACAGGCCCATTGTCAGCGCCTTGAAGGGTGTAGGATTGAACCTAGCAGTGCTCCTGCATGAAGCACTCCACTCCTTCCAAGATGGAGTAAATGCAAGCTGAGGACCCATGAGCACTACGCCCTCCAAGTGATCAGGGAACAAAGAATAAACAATGAGCAGATGGCCTTGCAGAGGGATGTTGCCATCGCTGCCGAGGTCGAGGCGACTAGCCAAAGACAGAAGATCATAAAGGTCATGGAGGAGGCCTGCAAAATGGTGCCGGAATTGGCCATTCCGAAGGAGGAGCCAGCTGAGGTTCGCATCTGTAAATTGGCCATAGGGGTGCACGAAACTTAGACAGAGATGGCGAGGGTTCAGTTGGAGATGAACTTGCAGATTACAGAGATCCAGTTGAGGGCTCAGCCTTCAATGCCTCCAAAGCTAAAGGAACAATGGGTGGTCGTTGTCACAAAAGCAGTCACAGCAGTGGAGAGTGAAGTAGCAGACTGCACCCAATTGTTTGAACATTCATTTGAGGTCCTGACCAGCTTGCAAGAGGACCCAAACATCCAAAGGCTCGAGACTGAAGTGCGCAAACTCCAATAGTGCTATGACAAAGTTAAGGGTACAACGCGAACCGCCACGCTGACACAGAGGTTAGCCAAGCTACATGAAGCCAAGCATCAAAAGGAGCAGGTGGACGCAGCGCTGCATAAGGAAGCAGTATTGAAGGCGCGACTCAAGCCCTGGCTAGAGAAAGTCTATGTAGTGATAGGAAATATTGAAGGCAAGCTTACGACTCTGCAAGCAATGCAAAAACAGCTTCAGGCTAAAAGCGCAAGGGTAGTAACTGAGAAGACAGTCGAAGATGCAAAGCAAGCAGCAGCTCAGTGCATAGCTAAAGTTGCGGTCATCAGGGTCAAGTTGGATGAGCTTCGTGCAAAGATCTCCGCGCCTGCTGAGTGACTCGAGGGTGAGTCACGATGTTTGTGTTGGGGACCTATTGGGAGCTGGATCCCCAAGGGCAATTTTGGGGCTAAGAGCCCATGTTTTAGTCAAGTTTTTGTAATATTATTGTAAAGACTCCGCATTTTGTGGTAGCGGAGCGCGAAGGTATTATGTGTCACAAAGGGTAGTCTACCCTTAGTTTTTTAAAGTAAAGTCAACTGTAAGAGATCTACCCATGGTCCACGGACCATGGGATTGTATAAAAAAGAGCTAAGCTCTAAGTAGTTAGAATAATCAAGCATCGAACGAGTAAGAGAGTCATAGCTTTATAGTAAGAAGTCTAAGTCTTGGGTTGTAGCATAGGTAGAGGCTTTGCAACTGAGTGCACAAAGGCCTAGGGTAGAAGTCCGCAGCTAAGTGCACGGACCCTTGCAGCTGTGTGTGCGGGGTGAACAAAGTCTGTAATACTTGGAAGATATTAATAAAAGGAGTTATTCTGCAATTTCTGTGTATTTGTTATGTTGATGGGTTTGGATATTTTGTGTATGAGTTTCCTTTATTATGTTTATATGGTTCCCGAATGAATTCAATTACATTGAATAATTGAACACAATCACGAATATCTGCTTACGTGGCGATAACTTTAAGTATTTGGCAAGATAAGCAAATCACTTAGGATAATTGAGGAATCTGCACAGCACGCTGCCATAGTAGTGTGAAAGTACCCGAGCCGCAGGTTAAGGCTGCGCGAAGGTCGACCGTATACTTTCGCGAAGGTATTGAAAGCCGGAATAGAGGGTTTGTCTTACAAGCCCTAGAGAGAGATCACCTGCATGAAGGCAGGAATAGAAGAGATCAAACGACATCACAACCATCTCAAGGGTGTGGAAACTTGGTTCCAGCATCCCCACACACTGCTTCTAGTGAGACTTCGGTCCACACTCTGCGGGCTGATGCCGAAAGGGCCAATAGTGTAGGGATTTGTTTGGCTAATCAACGCTGAACCTGGGTTAGGCCCCCTCAAGCTAACACCAAGTTAAGTATCGACTATCTAATGATATATTTGTTTAATGGCAATGAAGTTTGATCCTCTCAAACTATTAATACATGTATAACAATTTCTTTATAGTAATTAAATGATTAGCTTCTATGAACTATCTAAAAGATTGAAATGCTAGTCCACCCTTCTTTGAATTCATTTTTTCTCATCCAAATTTGGTATATCAATGAAGTCATAGCCTATATTTATATTGGTTATAGTGATCCTGTGGAACTAATTTCCCTTTATGCATGGCTAAGCTTTATCAAATGGGAAAAAAAATAAATAAATAAATTTGAGGATGAGATAAATTAGTTTCTACTTGTAGGTCTAGAGGTATCTACTATATTTAACCAGAAACATTAAAAAGACCACAAATTTGCTTCGAAAGAACATTAATTAACATGAAAATTACTATATTTTATTATTAAAAATGAGGAATGATTAGCTAATTGATAGTTTTGTATATGTTATAATGATGTTTACTTATATGTCAATACAAATAATTGTTGTAATGTGTAAATTTTTTGTCGTGTTCCTTAAATTAAGTTACTCAAGTCAAAAAAATCCATATATATTTTTATCAACATATTTTTTGATTTGAGAAAGAACTTTAAAACAAACCAAAGTAGTAAGAAAAAAATTTCCCATGTTGAAGTTGTCTTGTCAATTAGAATTCAAAAATAAGGACTCAATCATCATTTTAGTAGAGAGAAGAAAGGATAATAATTGTATTGTCCTTTTTCTTCATCAAAAAATAACATCTTAAATTTTAGCATGATAATAGTCACCTCAACTATTGGGACCTTAACTAGGAAACAATGTTGTGGATATTCATTACCAGATTAATAATATTTTTAGTTAATGCAAGTGAAATTTGGTTATAACTTCTAGTTACACTGAAAAAATTTAGACACGATGATATCAAACTATAAATATTACATGACATATGGTTTTGTTTATGTTTTGGACACATGGAGAATTTGTTTTTGTTTTAATCTTATTTAGATTTAGATTTTGTAATCTTAAATATAATCAATCATCGATCTCATAGAAACAAACTTAAAATTATCTTAAATTGGTTGTATTAAGTAGAGTTGAATATTATCTTAAACTCATGATTTAAAAATCAATTTAATTGTAGAAATTCTTAACCATATATGCAAGGAATAATCTTATTCAATTTTAATACTAAGAGGTAGCACAATGAATATCTTTATTCGATTATAATATTAAGCTGTAGTACATCCCGCAAGAAGTTTATTGAGGGGATCAATTTGAATGTCTAGTTGTTTATAGCCTATGTTGATAGCCACCAAATAGTCACCTCTCCTAATTTGTGTTTCTTATGTTTGAAGATAATAAATATATTTTAATGATGAAGTAAATATATTTTTAAGAAAATGTGTTTATAGCACTCAATATTTCAAGAATCATTCAGTTTCCTTCTCTGAAATAAAGCATTTACTTGAGATGGGAAGATTAGGCATGTATCCTCCATAGGAATTCTATGTATGGTTCACTTACACGGTGAGTTTTCCATTAAAAAAATGAGCAAGCTTCATTTTATCATGACTAAGGTTATCAAGCTCATATTTGACATTAAGAATGTCATTAGTTCTATTCAATTCAATAATTTCTCTTTCACTCTTGCAGGGTGCCATAATGGTAATTTTAGAGAATATTTTGACGACCATGAAAACGCAACCATGGTCGTGCTTAGAAGAAGGAAGGTCTGACATGTAATCCATAGAGATGGATTCCCAAGGTTGACTAGGAGTAGGAAGAGGAGTATATAAGCCTTGCTTCTTGATGGTTGGTTTGGAAATGGCACAAGCAGTGTAGGATTTAATGTACCTCCCAACATCCCGATGAAGGATCAGCCACTAAAAATACTTTTGCAGTACTGCCACTATTTTCTCTACCCCGAACAGTCCAACGACCCAACTGTAGTGCGCCTCCCAAATCATCTTGGCACACTCACTTTAAGGAACACATATGTGTCCCAGGTGGCATAATAATGCATCTTGGAGGTGAAAATCTGGAACTTTCTTACCTTCCCAGAGTGTCTAGTATGTGCTACCGAATTCTAAATCACTCTTGTAAAGATGCAGCGACCCCGAAGTCTCATGCCCACAGAGTCGAGCACAGCGATTAGTGCCATGACTAGTGGTCAGTTGAGGCAGTCTGCAACATTATTGGTGTTTCCCTTCTTGTACTTAATGTTCAAATGGAATTATTGCAGGTGTGTATACCACTTTTGTTGGTGATCGTTTTGCAACTTCCCTTGTGTCTGTATGAACTGCAGGGGTCGGTGATCTATGTGGATGACCATTTCCTTCCCCAAAATGTAGTTCTTCCATTGACAGCGGACCTGCACAATGGAATACATTTTTTTGTCGTAAGTGGGATACTTTCAGACTGTGTCTTAAAGTGTTTCACTATGGTAAGCCATTTGATGCCTCGTTTGCGTAAGAATTGCACCAATAGCATAGTCGAAGGTGTCTGTGTCAATCTCAAATGGTTGTTGCAGGTCTGGTAATGTGAGCACTGGTGCAGAGGAAGGGTGATGCTTTAACTCGAAAAATGCCTTCTATTGGGTTTCGGACATAAAAAAAAACTTTGCTTTCACTCTGCCCTTGGTGACTTGACTTAAAGGCCAAGTGATATGAGAGAACCCCAACACGAACCTGCTGTAGAAATTGGAAAGACCAAGAAATTTGTGGAGCTCTGTTAGAGTGGTTGGGGCTGGCCAATCCCGAATGACTTGTATCTTGGTTGGTTTCACATGCACACCTTGCTCATCAATGATGTACCCTAGATATTGAAACTGGGTCATGCCAAAAGTGCATTTCTCTAAATTGGCACACAGCTTGTGTTGTCATAGCGTTTGAAGGACTTGTCAAATATGGTGGAGGTGCTCTTCCCAACTCTAGCTGAATATCAAGATGTCATCTAAATACACCACCATGAATGCATTGGTGAATGGTCGCAATATGTCATCCATCAATCTCATGAAGGTTACGGGGGCATTTGTCAACCCGAAAGGCATGACCAACCATTCGAAAAGGCCCTCCTTGGATTTGAAGGTAGTCTTCCACACATTGGAGGGTTCAATAGGCACCTAGTGATAACCAGACTTCAATTCAATCTTGCTGAAATATTTGGCCCCCTTGAGCTAGTCTAGAAGGTCGCCAATCCGTGGGATTGGGTACCTATTCTAGACAGTGATCTTGTTCAGTGCCTAATAGTTAATACAGAGTCTCCACGTCCCCTCCTTCTTCTGTACCAATACAATCGGTCTCCCATAGGGTGATGAAATTGGCCTGATGTTCCCTTTCTACAATGGCTCCTAAATCTTCCTATTAATATAATCATTATCTAGAACAGGGCATCAATAAATCAGTCCATTGGGTAGCACCACATCGGAGGTCAGATCGATGGAGTGCTTGACCTAACAATGCAGGGGTACCCCTGTAGGTGAGGTGAAAATGCCTCTGTACTCCTCCATGACCTTGTCCATCTATTGAGGAGCCCTATCTCGAAGTCGTGGCCACAACCTTCTTCTTGCCCTGAAGGCGAATAATAACGAAAACAAATTTCCTGGTTTGTGAAATGATCTTACTGTAATGGTTTGTAGTAATCAAAGAGATGGTGGTAGGTGAGGCTACCCCCAGTATCCTGTGCAACTTATTACCCAAATTAATAATAATGGAGTGAGGTCTAGACTCATATATATCATGCCACTTCCACAAATATGGTTGTCCTAATAATACATAACAAACTACAAGAGGAGCAACATCACATAGTACCTCATCCCTAAAGGGCTTGATGTTGTAGGGAAGGCGGCATTATTGTCTAACACGGAGATCTCATCCTTGATGAAGCCACCAGATGGTATACAGCTGCAGATGTCTTGTCGTCAATAGGCCCAGTCGCTTAATGACCTCTACTGAAATGAGGTTCTTTTGGCTTCTGCTATCTACAATGAACTGCAGTGGAGAACCCTTCACCCACATCTGTGAGTGGAAGAGGTGTTCCCCCTCCTCTGGATCTTCAGTCTCATTCTTCTCGATCTTGGTGGTGGCCACAGTCGCACTAGGCTTCGCGTCAATGATCTGCTTCCCTTTTTCATTCCCCTTGTCGGGTTCTAAATCAAAGTTGAAACATGCGTCTGATTCGGAAGCCTTCAACTCGACCACCAATGACTATTTGGCCCGACACTCACTTCTGTTGTGAGTGGAGCTCTTATGGAACTCACAGCATTTTCCCATGTCCTTCTTTATCTTCAGGGTTTTTTTTCTTTTCTTGCAGGTTTCCTGGGTCGCCCGCCTTGGCTTTGGCCTTTTCTCTGTGGTTTGGGGGCACCTTTTCCTTGCTTGGATTCGCAGATCCAAAGTCTCGCTTCTTCTATTTAAGCTTCTGCTCAATCTTGACAGCGTATCAGTATGTCATGCCGAGCAAGGAGATGTCCAAGAACCCCATCTCGTCCTGGATGTACTTATGTAGGTAGCCACGGTACTTGAGTACCAAATGCCGCTCAGAATCCTTGATACCCAATTTTGTGCGGAGGGCATGGAAAACATTGTGAACTCCAGCACATCTTGGTCCCTTCCCTGCTAAAGTGTGGTTCACTTTATGTGTTTATATTCATAGCTCTTGACAGGGTAATATTGTTCCTTGATGGCATCTCAGAAAGAATCCCAAGTGGGTGCAGCTAAAAACAATAATTATTCCCTATCGTCCTTTTGTTCACAGTATGTTTCCCACCAATCCTTAACATGTGGGGCGCTTTGAGAAGTGCAAAAGTAATATTTTCCTGATTGGAAAATTCATGAATTGAAAAATATCATTCAAACAGATTCAACCATTTATCTATGACGTCTCCATCTATCTGGCCCTCAAATATGGGAATGTCAAAGTTAACTCTTAACTTAAAAGGAGTGCCACCTCCAAAGTGGCTGTTGAATAAAGATGCGTCGCGTGTGGGTAGCCGTCGAAGGATCTGGGAAAATTTATCCATCATTGCATTCGTTTTTCGCTCTAGGGCTTCCTCGAGAAATATTTTGATAGGATCTTCTACCCCCTCGTCTTCATTTTCTTCCACCATATGAGGTTGTCAGGGTTTGTTAGGCTAGTCTTGCAAAGGTTCAACTCGATCGAGCCCTAACTCCTTATACACTAAACTCGTTGGGGACATGCAAAGAAAAACAAAGAAAAAGCAGACCGCTCTGATACCACTAATCCAAACTTAACAAAAATGCAACAAATTATAGATATAACCACAAATACAAAGATACAGTAGAAATAACACTTCCATTTCATTAATATCAGAATATTGAAATATGCTTACAAACATAATGGAAATAAACTAGCTCGGGTGATAGTAGCTTATCTCTCAGAAGATATGTGGTGGCTACATGCCTCTGAATCATGTTACAATGAGGCTCAAGGGCCTATTTATTATTGAAAAATAAGGGAAAACCCTAAACGACCAAAACCCTAACCCCAAGAGATGGAACACTAAGAGTTTGTGGGCCTTGTTGGGGTTAGTTTAGCAGCCAACTTCTCGAGGTCGTAACTTGGCCATATTATCTATGTTTGGTGCATATGATACCTTGTTGGAAAGGTCTCTCAAAGTACTGTAAGATTTGTGGCAGGCCCCTGCCAATAATTATGGGCCTGCAACGGACCTCGAAAAAATGTCATTTAGGGGGTCAAAACTACTCTGGAAGTTCAAGACTTGAAAAAAACTGCTAAAAATAGTAAATGCTTAAATAAACAAGGAAACAGAGGAAACTAACTAGAGTTCTAGGCGGAATAGGCGAGTGGACACCAATATCCTCTTGGATCAACTCCACGGGCAAAAACCTTGGTTTCACTCTTAGTTTTTTTTTTTCACCTCCGAGCATGGTCGCACATACAAGGCATGGATTTTTCGATTGACCACACTATTAACATGGCCATTTTTCGGTTGAAGGCCACATTGTTAACATAGCCATTTTTTGGTTTAAGGATTTCAATTTCCCTTATGGGCCTTCCTTCATGCCACTGGGGCTTGATGTATGGAAACTCCTCCACTACTCAATCCGGAAATTGCCAATTGTATTCCTCATGCTCTTCAACACATGTTAAAGCCTTTGTATCACCCTACAAACCTCTACAACTTCTTGTATTCAAACATCAATCATGCTCTTGACACTTCAATATTTCACTATGATTGTTGACCATCAAACATACATGAATACATACAGACAAGAGATGAACAAATAATCATCCATGTAAACATATTGATATGGAATTGTGATGAATCCATTAATCAAAAAACCATACAATCCATCTCTTAAACATCCATAAAATCCTACTCTTCAACATCCATACAATTCTTCTCTTATGATGATAGAATCTAAGTCAACATTCAACATCTAGGTTGACATTGAGGCCAACACATTAGCCATAATGCAACACTCTACAAGTAAAAACAACTAAACACGCTGCGAATAACGGGAAATAAATAACCCTGAAATGTTAATGTAGCAGAATACCAACTTCAGCAAATCAACCTTCTCAAGATAGAGATGTAAACACTAACTTCTGGAAATTAGAAATTGTTCATAAAATCAAAACATAAGGAATTACATAACTCCTATGATAAATCTAATTAACAAATAACACTACAACACCTAACCAATGAAGGGATCCCTCCTTCACCAATCATGGTTGCTAAAGCTTACTCACAGATTAGCGCTTCAGATAATAGAAAATTGCACGCTTTATTAAAAAGATGAAGCAACAACAATCTCGTTGTGTCTTTGTTTACTGATACAACCCCTATCTCTATTAATTCTTCCTCTAACTTAACACCCAATCTTCTATACGCCCATACATTTATAGCAAAAAATATCAGGGGGCGAACTAGAACTAATTCACCCAAATATGGGTTGTAGCAATTATTGACATGTTATAGAATATTGACTTTGTTTGTTTATGGGAGATATTTGTTGTATAACAACTCAAGATCAGATTACATTTGACTTATTTAACATATAATCACCTTAGAGTAGGTTAAAGTTGTTTCAGTTGATAATTGGTTGCTATGTTTGGGACGCAAACTGTCAATGGTCGCAACAATAAATATGTGCCCGAAAGAACCACATGTAGTGCCAAAAATATAGAAAATTTTGGAAAACCACTCAAGTTTCAACTCAATTATTCCATTTTGCACAAAACCCATGTCTTAGATTTTTGAGATTCATCCTAATTTTCCTGAACAATCCAACATAAAATGGTCACTTCTTATCTGGCATATTTTTAACTAAGAACGTTTGACCATGAGCTAGAGCTTAGATTTTTTGACCTGGATGAGTACTTGGAGGTTTGAACCATGAGTTTTGTTATAATAATTCTCTTCATAAACCATCATCAATAAAATTATGCATAATAATCTTTAATCTATTAAAAATAAAGGAAATAAAAATTACTTAACCATGAAAGCATAATTAAGCATGATATGGTATTTTATAAGAAATTATGGTAAATGGATTGATAAAGGAGTGGTGAAAAGTGGTGAAATGGATGTCTAGAAGTGATAGTAATTGTGACAAATCAGTGACCCAATAGTGACATGAATTACCTTAATTGGGTATTCTTTCTAAAGCACATCATTTCATGGCAATCTTGATTTTCTCCCTTTGTCATTGGTGTTCTTAGCTATCTAGGCAAGATCCTTCATTTGAAGTCAACTCCCTCTAAAGTTGAGCAAGAGTTCCTAGAGGAGATTTGACTTCTCCCTCTAGATAAAATATTTCGATCAGTGCAACTCCCTTTAACATATGAGCTTTTATACTTTTGTCAAAGAGAAATTCATATAGGATCAACCTTGATCCATTAGTCTAAGTGTATCAACTCTAATGAGCCTATATAAAGCCTTATTTTTGGTTACATATGTAGGAATTCTTCATGTACCTCATCAGCTTGAGTCAATTCACTTCTTTCATCAAAAAATATGGTCTCTACATAAGTGTACTTGACAAGATATCCCTTCATAGCCTTCTTCCCTCCTGTTCAATTAATATTTTTCTTTAAATTGCATTCCATCCAATCATAAGACATTCTACTCCCTCTGAGTTCAAATTCCAACTAGAACAATGTTTCTCAATACAAGTTCTCTTGTCATAACCTTTGTTCTTCCATCCTTTTTCATTTGCTACTAGAACCTTGGCAGTATTCATTGTGTACCTGCAATCCTCACTAGGAGGTACAATTAAAATCAAGCAAAGATTCAAGGGCAAGATACTAACTACTAGTAGAAATTTATATCATTAGTGATAATCAATTAAGAGAGATATAAGATAATTATCTTTGGAGAAGAATGAAAACTCCCTTGTGATCTATAGACTTATTGCATACATCTATAGCTTTTTCAGCTTCATCCACATCATCATCATCATGTCATTTCTTTCTTGTAAGATCTAGGGTTTCTATTTTCAACAAAAACATCCAACCGTAGGATTTTGTCTATAGAACCTTGGGTTTCTCATGTTCAAACCCCTTAGTATAATAGGGTTTCCAAACCCTAAATCTGATATGTTTTCCTTGGCATAGATCAACCAATCACCTTCATTCAAACAACTTGACTTCTTTAAAGCAGTTCTTTCAATGTGTAAAGAGTAAATCCTTTCAACATTCAAATACCCATCATATTTGAGTATTGCTTTAGTATCACTGATTTTTAGCCCATAAGATCTTCCAACTACTTGTATTTCTTGAGAGACATTTTTGTGCTTAACTTTGAAATAGGGTATGGCTTATGATGAAATGACAATGCCCTGCAACATTTCCAAAGAAATCATTCTAAAAACTTGGTACATGTTACTTTATGTCTTCAAAGATGTGATACGAGCAAGCTCATCTTCTTTAGAATACTCCTTTCCTTCAAAACTTGAAGGAAGACATGGATCTCCTACGTCATCATCTTGGATCTCTGGCATAACATACCCATAAGAATGCATACAAATATTAGTTAGGTGAACTCCCATATCAGTTTCCTACATGTTATCCTTCTTTATAAATAGAACAAAGACCTTTTTCTCTTCAATCAAAAATTCTAAGAATAATGTTTTAAGCTTATGGAGACTAAGGAAACTCGGGCTCCTCTAAGATTAATTAGCCTCTATCCTTGAATACTATTCATAAAAAATCAAAGGTTTCTTACTGCAATGATGAGATCTCATAAGTATTCAAAATATCTTCAGTCTAATGACATTTATATAATCCTTTGACTAAGAAGGAGGTTACAACCTTGCACAAGAATACTAACAATACATTACACATCTTCAAGCAATTCATCATATAGTCTTCTAACAGAGCTCCTTTGAGAATACAATAATGCATAGTGCTTATTCTAGGAGTCATTAAACTCTAGCATGAAACCTTAAGCAATATTTTTAAGGATACTTCAATCAATGCCACATAAGGTTTAAGAAAGGATTTTTTAAGATCAAGGTATTCAGTGTAAATGAACTTTAGAGAACATATGCTTAATCCATTTTGAAAGACATATATCTCGAAACAACATACCTTGTATTATGTCGGCTTCTGAAAGGTGATCTTCCTTGGAAATATTAGCAAATTCTATTTGAACTTCAAGATCCTTCGATCTACAACACTTTCCTCTTTGAGAACCATATACAATATACCAAAACAAGGCATAGTGGTTGATAAGTCTTTAGGCATGAGGCTTTAAGGTTCCATATGAAGTTTTAATGTATTTAAGTGTGTGTGTGTCTATGTCTATGTCTATATATATATATATATATATATATATATATATATATATATATATATATATTATATATATATATATTATATATATATATATATATATATATATATATATATAAATATATATATATATATATATATCTATATATATATATATATATATATATATATCTTATATATATATATAATATTTATATATATATATCTATATATATATTCAATGCTTCACTGAATTTGCTCCTTAAACATAAACTTTGGACAATGATTGAACTTCAAAAAGGCTTTTCATTATCATATTCTGTCCAATCACATGAGACATTAGTCTGATACAAGACTATGATATTTCAAATCACTAAAATACTGAGGCATGGAAAAGGGTTATTCGCTCTCCTGGACCTAATATTATTCATCCTCTTAGAATAAAGCATTTTGACCTTGAGAGACTGGCAGTTTCAGTCCTTCATATTTTATTCTCTGAGGTCTTTCATTAATCATATGAGGTCTCCTAAGATTAGATCTCCAACTAGGGCTTCCAAGAATTCACCATAGCTTTGATACCATGTTGATTTTTGCATGGTCTTGTTTACTGATAATTTATTTTGATGTTTCAAATGATCTTCTTTCACATTCATAAACATGATTACATCATTAAGAAAATTATAGAATACATCAATGATACAATGACATTAGAACCATGAAGAAAAGGCATACAATGAACATAAGATATTACCCTAGGAAAACCCAACCAACCTTTTCCTTAGAGAACCAATGCAACAAGAGATACATCACATTCAAATAACCAACAAGATGACCAACCTCCAAAGAACAAGTCAACCCTCCACCATTTTGTCTAAAGAATCCCTGCAACTAAGTCAAGATATTTGTCCTCCAGGTCTACCTCTGAACTTGTATTGTGCCGCATAGATCAGCCACTTTCCATACAGATTAACCATAGGATTCTTTGATCCCCTACCTTAGAGATAAACCACAAGGTCTCAACCCCTTTCCATAGATACATTGATCCGGGTGGCTCTAGAAAGGGTCAAGAATAAAAGTCTTCAGATTTTGTAGAAACTAAGACCAGAGCATAGAGCTCGGCTTCCTGATTCCAACGGCACAAAGATCACCTCAAGCCGAGTTCGTATGCGAAAGTTATGCTAAGTTAAAGTTTCATTCAAACTCAGAAAAAGACAAAGTCAAAAGTCAACCAGAGGGCGCCACATGGCACTCCAACAGGCTTCTACATGGCATCCCTGATCCAATGGAAAATGGCATCAACCCATGGTACTCATCCACCCATATTATTCATCGACCCATGGAATTTACCCATGGTATTGTAAATGGCATCCACCCGTGGTACTGTAAAATCCACCCGTGGTATTCATTCACCCATGGAATTGACCCATGGTATTGTAACTGAAAAATACTATAAGTAACAAGTCACATTTTGTAAAAGGACAGGTGGTCCACCACAATGTAGCCTTTACAGTTCAGAGGCATGTACCCACACATCTCTTCTTAGAGATAAGCTACCATTGCCCTAGCTGGTTTATTTCCATTTCTGGTTGTAAGCATATTTCAGTATTTTCCATTAATGAAATGAAGTATTATTTCCGCTGCATCTTTGTGTATATGGTTATCTCTATAATTTGTTGCATTCCTGTTTAAATCCAGATCAGTGGGTTTTAATAAAAAGTTTCTTTGTGTTTTTTTTTATTTTTTCTTCTGGCAATTCAAGTTTTCAGATCTTGGGGTCCTTTCCCCCAAGATCCATTCAAGTTTTCAGATCTTGGGGGTCTCTCCTCCCAAGATCCATTTCAATCTGATCTGGCATTTCAAGTTTTCAGATCTTGGGGGTCTCTACCCCAAGATCCATTTCAATCTCTTAGATCTTGGGGGCCTCCCCCCAAGATCTGGAATAAGCTACCATCTCCTTAGCTGGTTTATTTCCATTACTATTTTAAATAAAAGTTTCTTTGTGGTTTGTTTATTGAGCATTCTCCTTATTTTTCTTCTGGAAATTCAAGTTTTTCATCTTGGGGGTCTCCTTCCTCCCCCAAGATCCATTTCAATCTTTTAGATCTTGGGGCCTCCCTCCAAGATCTGGATCAGTGGTATCGGACCGGTCTGCTTTTCTCCTGTTTTTTTCTTTGCATGTTCCCA